>CM053033.1:54003228-54138348 GCA_028564925.1 Lithobates sylvaticus
TCTAAATACCATCATTTGGCCATATCATATTTGTGGAAAGTGTGTGTCCTTGAGAAATAAATTGTTTACTTTTTAAATCAAATGGTGTTAAATATCAATCTAACTATATGTTTCCAGCTCTGAATGTAAGACATTTGTTGTCTCATTAAAGGAAACCTGCAGTAAAAGAATTACATTGGCTGCCATTGTTCTCCTTCAAGAATACTAGATGCCTGGCTGTCTATGGCTTCAATACCTTGGTCAGTGATCAGGACCAAGAATCAAGTTAAAAAATTAGAGCTAGGCCACTCATGATTTGTGAGTTTGTTTAAAGACAGTGCTTAAAAAAAAATACTGAAGCCATTGGAACTGCATGACAGTAAGGCAACCAGAATTTTCAGAATGAGAGCATCAAAATGGTGGATTTCAGTTTAATTCTCTGCAAGTTTATTTTAAGTAAAGTAGTTTCCTTACAATTTCTAGTATGTCTGAAATACTGGTATATGTATTGCTGTGTCTTCTATATTGGATGAAGGCTTATTAGCCCAGTTTGGGTGGAACAACAGAGTTCCTCTAAAGCCTTCTTGTAATTTTTGTCCTTTGTCTCTTTTGGATAAGGGTAAAGGTATTGAAGAGACATTCTGGCTGGTTGGAAAAGAAGGTTTTACAAAACCGTTACCTGTCCCGCCAGAGCTGAAGTCAGGGTAAGCGGAGAGACCATGTGGTCCCGGAGCAGGATATACTCTTGCTATCCACCTAACTGTGTTTTTTTTTTTTTTTTTTTACGTCACTATTTTAATATCGTTCACAGGCAAATGGGTCATGGTTTGCTGCAGGATGAGATAGCCGCTTTCAAAAGAAGAAAAGCAGAAAAGCAGCTTGCAAGGAAGAATACCTGAGGTAATGTTATGCATGAAAATGTATAACATTACATGCTACCTGTGTCAAATGCTCAAACCAGTTCTCCTGCAGTCTAATGGCACCTTTTATCCTTAATGCTTGATCGTTCATGATGATCGTTCATTTTAATTTGACCTTGGTCTTGATTGTTGGCCAAAAGACAATCCTGCCCAAATAGGCAATGCCAGTAATAACTGTAATGACAAAGGAAAAGATGGTGGAAAAGAGAATATTTTGATTAAAGCACCAGTCCCTTAAACATGGCCAAAAAATTACCTAAACCATTATTATTACCTATGACAGCAGAACATTAGTCAGTAAGAGCAAGAGGCTAAAAAAAGCATAATTTGCCTTTCACTCATTCTTACAGTTCTTTAATTTTGAGTTTGCTATACAATAAAAAAAAAGCACAATAACATTTTTAGCTCTCCTTGGATGAATTCACTGCAGATCAGAAGATAGAATAAACCATTTAATGGTATGTTTAATGCAGTTTGTATATTTCTGAAACATTAAGCATGAGGAGCTGGTGCTTTAAACTGACCGTCCACAATATCTCATTGTTTGCTCAGCTTTTGCAGATCCGGCTAGCTGAGAAAAGAACAGAGGAGCTGATTCTGAATACAGGTGTAAAGCATAGTGGACAACAATCAGCAGCATTGAGACTTTTGGCCAATCAAGTTTGTTCCATTCCAAGTGCCTCTATTCTGGGTCTTTAAATATAAAGTCTTGTGCATGTACATTTAAGTTTTGTTCTTGTACATTTAATATTTGTAACTCTGCAAATGCCAATTGCTTGCTTCCCTGATGTTGCTGTTTTTGAGAAGGGATGCTAAATTAGGAAATACATTTTACCTATATTTTAGATTTATGTTACAAAGGAGATGACCAAAAGACTCTTTAGGGCTGATTCATGAAATTGGCGAAAAGAAGACGAGCACAGGATTTTAGTGGTTGCCCATAGAAACCAATCATGATCACCTTTCATTATAAAAAAAAAAAAACGTAAACAAGACTTTCGTACAAGAACTTCAGTTTTCTTTTATTTTTGGAAAACAGTCCTTTTGATTCCTGCTAGGAATAGTCAAATGGTTTGTTCACATTGTATCAAATGCCTCATGCTTCCTGACATCGTATATCTGGAATCAATTATATTTGAACATACTTAGTATATGACCTATTTGATATTTTATGTTTCAGACAAATTTTAAACCAAAAGGAATTTATCTAGAATGTTGCAGGCCCATCCTGCAGCAACCAACCATAGACTAGGCCACATTCTAAGCTTTACGGTGACTGCTTGGAGTTGGTGTAGCTAGTCTGAAATGCTTCAAGCTCCACAAGCAGAGTTTTAGAATGTGGCCTCTGTCTGGTGTCTTTGTGTCTTTCCATTGTTTTATTAACATGCATGATCCTTTTCAATTTTTTACAAAATGTTTATAATGAAGGTAGGTTTTAACAAAACAATAAATGTTTCTCTCACAGTGCACTACTTGGGTTTATTGTATAATTGCATTTTTTTGTAATCAAATATTTTTCAGTGCATTTGGCTTTATCAGTGAAAAGGACTATGAATGTAAAAGGTAATATTTTCATAGTATGGATATGCACCTATGGTATATTTATCATACATATCTAAAATGCTCTCTTAGCTGCCACACCAACGTCTTTTGTTTGCCTGAAAAGAGTCTCATTAAAAGTCTCATTAAATTTACAGTTATCTGATATGGTTATTTGCAGCCACATCAGCTAGATATCTCCTATCTGTGCGTGCAGTTGGTCGCAACTTTCCGGGAAACAATTGATAGCCAAATTAAAAAACCTGCCCTGGTTGGACCACTCTGCTGCTTTTTTAAAAGTATTAGAATAGTATATTAACTATGGTACATAGGGAGATAAAGCATGTCCTAAAAAAAAGATAGGACAGTAAATGTTTTTGTTAACTCTACATAGTTCATGTTGCTGTACTAGCGGTACTATAAAAAGAGAAACCCTACATTCCAAATACAGTCTTTTCAAATAAATTACCAAAAAAAAAAAAAAACAAGTTATATTAAGACAGTCACTTTGCTAATTTTGTTAATAGATCAGTACAGTGTGTCACGTACCGGGTACGACGGGGAACAGGAGGTGGATCCCCTATGCCAATGGGGCACTTGATTTTGGGGGAAAACAGTAATTGGGCCAGGCACCAATTGATTGTGCGCTGGCCCTTTAAGTGAGGGAACACTCGCGCAGCGCGCGCCTGGGGAGCGGGAGCGCGCGCACGCCGGAAGGAGCGGGGGACAGGTGAGAGGAGTGGGATGCGATCCCCGGGCAGACCGAGGATCGCATCCCAGCAACGCTGCAGCGCCTGAGGTCAGGGGAACTGACCGAGGCGCTGCAGGAGGGAGAACGCCGTGAGCGCTCCGGGGTGGAGGAGATACCCGGAGCGCTCGGCGTTACAGTACCCCCCCCCTTGGGTCTCCCCCTTCTCTTGGGCCTCGTCCTCCTCCTGGAACCCAAGAACCTGCGGATGAGATCTTTGTCAATGATGTTACCTTCCGGTTCCCAAGACCTCTCCTCAGGCCCACAGTTCTCCCAGTCAACAAGATAGAAACGTTTACCTCGGACGGTTCTAGAGGCAAGGATCTCTTTAACGGAGAAGATGTCGGAGGAGCCGGTGACCGGAGCAGGAGCGGGGACCTTGGGGGAAAAGCGATTAAGAACAAAGGGTTTGAGGAGAGAAACATGGAAGGAGTTGGGAATGCGGAGGGAAGGAGGAAGATGCAGTTTGTAGGACACAGAATTGATCTGAGCCTTGATCTTGAATGGGCCGAGGTAGCGGGGACCCAACTTGTAACTGGGGATGCGGAACCTAATGTACTTGGAGGAGAGCCACACCCTATCGCCAGGGGAGAATACCGGAGGAGGTCTTCTTTTGCTGTCAGCATGTTTCTTCATGCGAGAAGAGGCCAGGGCAAGCGACCTTTGGGTCTCTTTCCAGATGGATGACAGCTCCTGGGTGACTTCGTCTACAGCGGGGACTCCGGAAGAAGTGGGGATGGGTAGGGGGGGAAGAGGATGACGGCCGTAAACCACAAAGAAGGGTGATAGAGAGGAAGACTCAGACTCTTTCAAATTATAAGAAAATTCGGCCCAGGGTAGGAGGTCAGCCCAGTCGTCTTGACGGGCCGAGACAAAGTGTCGCAGGTAGGCCCCCAGGATCTGGTTGACTCTCTCCACTTGTCCATTGGACTGAGGGTGGTAGGCAGAGGAGAAGTCTAGTTTGACTTTCAATTGACTGCAGAGAGCTCTCCAGAACTTAGACACAAACTGGACGCCTCTGTCCGAGACGATGTGGGATGGAAGTCCATGAAGGCGAAAAATCTGAAGGAAGAAATGTTTGGCGAGTATAGGTGCAGAAGGAAGCCCTGGAAGCGGGACAAAATGTGCCATTTTGGAGAAACGATCCACGACCACCCATATGGTAGTGTGGCCGTGGGAAGGAGGGAGGTCCGTGATGAAATCCATAGCTATGTGGGCCCAGGGTCGTTCAGGCACAGGCAGAGGGTGAAGAAGACCTGCAGGCCTTTGGTGAGGAGTCTTGTTTCGAGCACATGTGGTACAGGCCTGTACGAAGTCCGTCACATCCTTTTTTAAGGAAGGCCACCAGTAATACCTGGAAATCAGTTGGGAGGATTTCTTGATTCCAGGATGACCAGCCAGATGGGAGGAGTGACCCCATTTGAGGACCTGAAGTCGGAGACGTGGAGGGACCAGGGTTTTCCCCGGAGGAACTTGCAGTAAGGAGGCCGGGGCAGAAGAGATCAGACACTCAGGAGGTACAATATGTTGTACAGGAGAGTCGGACTCAGAGGAATCGGTGGAACGAGAGAGGGCGTCAGCCCTGACATTCTTGTCTGCAGGACGGAAGTGAATCTCGAAGTTGAAGCGGGCAAAAAACAACGACCACCTGGCTTGGCGTGGGTTTAATCGCTGGGCGGACTGGAGGTAAGAGAGATTTTTGTGATCAGTGAAGATCGTGATGAGATGAGCGGACCCCTCAAGGAGATGTCTCCACTCCTCAAGTGCTAGCTTAATGGCCAGTAATTCACGGTCTCCAATGGAATAGTTCTTTTCAGGGGGGAAAAGGTCTTGGAGAAAAAACCACAGGTGACGTTCTTGCCCTTGGAGTCCTTCTGGAGAAGCACGGCTCCAGCTCCCACAGAGGAGGCATCGACTTCCATGAAGAACGGTTTGAGGGGGTCAGGCCTGGACAGAACTGGTGCAGAGGCAAAGACAGACTTGAGGCGGTTAAATGCCTCATTAGCTTGAGGAGGCCAGGACCTCGGATCCGCACTTTTTCTGGTTAGTGCCACAATAGGCGCGACAATGGTGGAGAAGTGGGAAATGAACTGGCGGTAATAGTTGGCGAATCCGAGGAAACGCTGGATGGCCCGCAGCCCAGTAGGACGTGGCCAGTTCAGGACAGCAGAGAGTTTCGCAGGGTCCATTTGGAGACCTTGTCCAGAGACCAAGTACCCCAGGAAGGGAAGACTGCAGCGTTCAAAGAGACATTTCTCTAGTTTGGCGTACAGACGGTTATCACGGAGTCGCTGGAGCACTTGGCGGACATGAAGACGGTGCTCCTCCAAGCTAGAGGAGAAAATCAGGATATCATCCAGATAGACAACAACACAAGTGTACAGCAGATCTCTGAAAATCTCATTCACAAAGTCTTGGAAGACCGCAGGGGCATTGCATAACCCAAAGGGCATGACTAGGTATTCAAAGTGTCCGTCACGGGTGTTAAAGGCGGTTTTCCATTCATCGCCTTTACGGATACGGATGAGATTATATGCGCCCCGGAGGTCCAGTTTGGTGAAAAGACTTGCTCCGCGCAAACGGTCAAACAGTTCAGAGATGAGAGGCAGTGGGTAGCGATTTTTTACCGTGATTTTATTAAGACTACGATAGTCAATGCAGGGACGTAGGGACCCGTCCTTTTTGGCGACAAAGAAGAATCCTGCTCCAGCAGGGGAAGAGGACTTGCGGATGAAGCCTCTCTTGAGGTTCTCCTGGATGTAGTCTGTCATGGCTTGTGTCTCCGGAACGGAGAGAGGGTAGATCCTGCCACGGGACGGGGTGGTACCAGGGAGGAGATCAATAGGGCAATCAAAGGGTCTGTGTGGTGGCAAAACCTCCGCTTGCTTTTTGCAAAACACGTCGGAAAAGTCCTGGTAAGGCTTGGGAAGATTAGGCAGAGCAGGAGCGTTGGAAAGTTGTTTAATGGGTACCGCCTTGAGGCAATGCCTGTGACAGGAAGGACCCCAACTCTTGATGTCCCCCGAGGACCAGTCGAGGGTAGGAGAATGTAACTGGAGCCAGGGTAGGCCCAAAAGGATCTCTGAGGTACAGTTGGGTAACACCAAGAAGCTAATCTTTTCATGATGGAGAACTCCAATCTTCATGAGAAGAGGTTCAGTGCGAAATCGCACTATACAGTTCAGATTTTGACCATTTACAGAGGTGATGAAAAAGGGCTTGACGAGACGAGTAACTGGAACATTAAATTTGTTGATGAGTGAAGCTTCAATGAAGTTTCCTGCCGAACCAGAGTCCAGAAAGGCCACCGTGGAGAAAGAGGATCCCTTGGTCAGAGAAATCCGCACAGGAATGGTCAGACGGGGAGAGGAAGAATCCACACCTAGCAGCGCCTCTCCTACGTTAGCTAGGTGCGAGCGTTTCCCTGACGCTGAGGGCGGATAGAGCAGTCCTTTAGGAAATGGTCGGGACTGGCGCAATACAGGCACAGATTATGATCTCGGCGCCGAGTCCTCTCTTGTGTGGTCAAGCGTGACCGATCCACTTGCATAGCCTCCTCAGCAGGAGGAGCAGGAACGGGTTGCAGAGGATTCTGGAAGAGAGGTGCCAGGCGCGGAAACCGCCTGACGTGACCAAAGTCCCTTTCCTGACGTAGCTCTAGGCGCCTTTCGGTATAACGCATGTCAATGCGGGTGGCTAGCTGGATGAGTTCAGACAGGGTAGCAGGAATCTCACGCGACGCCAGTACATCTTTGACATGACTGGATAGACCTTTTTTGAAGGTTGCGCAGAGGGCCTCATTGTTCCAGGAGAGTTCAGATGCCAGGGTGCGGAACTGAATGGCGTAATCGCCCACTGAAGAATTCCCCTGGACGAGGTTCAGGAGAGCCGTCTCGGCAGAGGAGGCCCGGGCTGGTTCTTCGAAGACACTGCGGACCTCAGAGAAGAAGGCTGGGATAGAAGCTGTGGCAGGATCGCCACGGTCCCAAAGTGGTGTAGCCCAGGCTAGGGCCTTATCAGATAGTAAGCTGACCACGAACGCCACCTTTGACCGTTCTGTGGGGAACTGGTCCGACAACATCTCCAGATGGAGGGAACACTGGGATAGGAACCCTCGGCACAGCTTGGGATCCCCATTGAATTTGTCAGGAAGGGACAGGCGGATCCTCGCAGCAGCAACTCGTGGCGGAGGAGATGTAGGAGCTGGCGGTGGAGACGGTAGAAGCTGCTGTAGCATAGCAGTCAACTGCGCCAATTGCTGTCCTTGTTGGGCGACCACCGTGGTCAGATCCGAGAGGCTAGGCAGCGGGACCTCAGCGGGATCCATGGCCGGATCTACTGTCACGTACCGGGTACGACGGGGAACAGGAGGTGGATCCCCTATGCCAATGGGGCGATAGCACGGGTTGTATTGGAGCGCTCGGCGTTACACAGTGTCTCCAAATGTCTTTCCTCTGGCAGTAAGCTGCAGAGTAGGACCACTGCTATCCATAGCACTGTTCATCCATAAATAGGATGCCAATGAATGCAGATTCTGGATAGATTCTAGATTAGCGTCTGAAAAGAAAAGGCTTTTGGCCAATCAAGTTTGTTCCATTCCAAGTGCCTCTATTCTGGGTCTTTAAATATAAAGTCTTGTGCATGTACATTTAAGTTTTGTTCTTGTACATTTAATATTTGTAACTCTGCAAATGCCAATTGCTTGCTTCCCTGATGTTGCTGTTTTTGAGAAGGGATGCTAAATTAGGAAATACATTTTACCTATATTTTAGATTTATGTTACAAAGGAGATGACCAAAAGACTCTTTAGGGCTGATTCATGAAATTGGCGAAAAGAAGACGAGCACAGGATTTTAGTGGTTGCCCATAGAAACCAATCATGATCACCTTTCATTATAAAAAAAAAAAAACGTAAACAAGACTTTCGTACAAGAACTTCAGTTTTCTTTTATTTTTGGAAAACAGTCCTTTTGATTCCTGCTAGGAATAGTCAAATGGTTTGTTCACATTGTATCAAATGCCTCATGCTTCCTGACATCGTATATCTGGAATCAATTATATTTGAACATACTTAGTATATGACCTATTTGATATTTTATGTTTCAGACAAATTTTAAACCAAAAGGAATTTATCTAGAATGTTGCAGGCCCATCCTGCAGCAACCAACCATAGACTAGGCCACATTCTAAGCTTTACGGTGACTGCTTGGAGTTGGTGTAGCTAGTCTGAAATGCTTCAAGTTCCACAAGCAGAGTTTTAGAATGTGGCCTCTGTCTGGTGTCTTTGTGTCTTTCCATTGTTTTATTAACATGCATGATCCTTTTCAATTTTTTACAAAATGTTTATAATGAAGGTAGGTTTTAACAAAACAATAAATGTTTCTCTCACAGTGCACTACTTGGGTTTATTGTATAATTGCATTTTTTTGTAATCAAATATTTTTCAGTGCATTTGGCTTTATCAGAGAAAATGACTATGAATGTAAAAGGTAATATTTTCATGGATATGGATATGCACCTATGGTATATTTATCATACATATCTAAAATGCTCTCTTAGCTGCCACACCAACGTCTTTTGTTTGCCTGAAAAGGGTCTCATTAAAAGTCTCATTAAATTGACAGTTATCTGATATGGTTATTTGCAGCCACATCAGCTAGATATCTCCTATCTGTGCGTGCATTTGGTCGCAACTTTCCAGGAAACAATTGGTAGCCAAATTAAAAAACCTGCCCTGGTTGGACCACTCTGCTGATTTTTTAAAAGTATTAGAATAGTATATTAACTATGGTACATAGGGAGATAATGCATGTCCTAAAAAAAAGATAGGACAGTAAATGTTTTTGTTAACTCTACATAGTTCATGTTGCTGTACTAGCGGTACTATAAAAAGAGAAACCCTACATTCCAAATACAGTCTTTTCAAATAAATTACCAAAAAAAAAAAAAAACAAGTTATATTAAGACAGTCACTTTGCTAATTTTGTTAATAGATCAGTACAGTGTCTCCAAATGTCTTTCCTCTGGCAGTAAGCTGCAGAGTAGGACCACTGCTATCCATAGCACTGTTCATCCATAAATAGGATGCCAATGAATGCAGATTCTGGATAGATTCTAGATTAGCTTCTGAAAAGAAAAGGAGACTAAAGGAGCTTAAGTCCAGTCTCAGTTCAGACATCTTATAGCAATTTGCTATACATCAATTGGTAAATAGCATTTTCTATAATGGCATACAAGCTTGCTGTGCTTATCGCCCTCAAATAATGTTGGCTAAGAGCAAGTGACTATATAATAGTCCTTGTATTATTGTGATATCATCAACAATAGTAGTCCACATTTGTAAACTACATACAATCTGGCTTCTACCCAGATGTGGTTCTACTTGATTCACCTTAATATTAACGTGAAAAAACTACCCAAAAGCTTTTCCATGTGTGCAGGGCAAGGTTTAATCCACTATTGGGTCTTTAATGTTTTCTAGATGTAAGCATTTACCATTACTGCAGCAGCTTTTGTTTGAAGTGACAGTCTGAGTTTCCCTCTCTGGTAAGGAATTTTCTGTATATTTTGGTGAAGAATACACCAGGGAGCCAGCAGTTCTAAAATGGTTTGTTCCCATCCTCCTTGTGAATTCTCAGTAGGACTGTATCGCATGTGAACTTCAGAGAGGTGAACCATAGAATTCTCCTAACACCTACGTCTTGTAACAGTAGAGTTGTGTGGAAATCTCCCCACTGGGGTATCTGATGACAGTAAAGACTCAGCAAATATTCAACACCGTCTCACTGCACCCACATCTTAAAATATCTTGGGTAGAGTTTTCCTTTGGGAAAAATATATTTTTATTACTGTTTGACTGCCTGAGCAATTTAGAGAGGAAGAATAAGTAAAAATTGTGAAAATCTTGGAAAGATGATTGGGAAAGATCTATGAGTTTATCATGGGTTAACATTACAGATCAGTTTCTCTGAACCTGATTGGTTATTATGCACAGCTGCTCCAGATCCTGTCTGCCCCAGTATTCTTTATTGGCCATACATTAGTTTATGGATAGTAGTGATAAACACTTGGTAAAGACTGAAGTTAAAATTATAAAATCTTTGTCTTCTGAATTTGAAACTCTTTTCTCTGAGTTGTGGCTTGATAGAATGTCAAGTTGATCCTTTTTTGTGCGTTAAGAGATGAAAATTAACTGTGCAGTAATGTCAATGAATCCTGTAATGCACTGGGAGAAAATAGGTTTGCTCACAAGGTATATTAGCGGCACAGAAATAAGCAATAATTACAAGGTAACTATGAAATAATTTCCAAAATACAGGGCCATGAATATTTAATGTTTGCTTTGTTGAAGTGTCTATCCACCTAAAACTGGTATTTTAGTTTTCAGATGCTTACATGTTGAATAAGCCTTTGAACTCTGTTATCTTTTAAGGACTCTGGAGGCCATTTCAAGGGACACTCACTTCTCCTGGCCTTTTAAATTATTTTTTATCATAGGTGTAGTGAGGCTCTCCCTGCTGCAGCACACAGAATGAGAATACCACAGCAGGATCATTTCCACCTACTGTTAGTATCCAAAAGATAAAAACGGTGGGTGAGTTGGTCACCGGTTTTAGGTGGAATAACCCATAAAGTTTCGATTTTAAATATTTTTTTTCTAATTTGTTGCCAGTGAGTTAATTCATCCTGTGTTCCTTATGATGTTTTTGTATACATGTAAAATATTTTGCCATTTATTTCCTGTGTCTTCTTTTCCCTGCAAACCACAGCTCTACTCCATGTCCATGTCCCCCTAGCAGCTAATATACCTTCATATGTTCTTCTACCATGGTTATAGTATTCAAAGGCAAATATGTCACTAAATAACAACCCTTAAATGAGATTTCCAGTCAGTAGGTAGGGATAAATACAGTTGTGCTCATAAGTTTACATACTCTTGCAAAATTTATGATTTCTTGGCCATTTTGCAGAGAATATGAATGATAACACAAAAAACTTTTCTTTCATTCATAGTTATGCCCCGCACACACGGTCGGAAAATCCGACCACAAAATCCATCGGATTTTTTCCGACGGATTTAGTCGGACACTGGTGTTGCATACACACGGTCGGACAAAGTTGTCGGAAAATCCGATCATTCTGAACGTGGTGACATTTGTTGCCTACGACGGGACTACGTAGAGGCTAGTAGCCAATAGCTTTGGTCTTGTAATGTGATCTGAGCATGCGTGGCACTTTGTCCGTCGGAATTCGCTACACACGATTGGAATTGGTGTGATCGGACTTTGTTGTCGGAAAATTTGAGAGCAGGAGATAAAACTTTGTCCGTCGGACAATCCGATGGAAAATGTCCGATGGTGCCTACACACGGTCGGAATTTCCGACAACATTGTCCGATAGGACAGAATCCATCGGAAAATCCGACCGTGTGTATGGGGCTTTAGTGTTTGGCTGAAGCCATTTATTATTAATCAACAGTTTTTTCTCTTTTTAAATCATAATCACAACAGAAACTACCTAATTGACCCTGATCAAACGTTTATATACCCTTGTGATTTTGACCTGTTAACATGCACACAACTTGACACAATGGTGTTTGAATGGCTATTAAAGGTAACCATCCTCACCTGTGATCTGTTTGCTTGTAATTAGTGTGTGTGTGTCTAAAAGGTCAATGAGTTTATGGACTCCTGACAGACCCTTGCATCTTTCATCCAGTGCTGGATTCTGAGTCATGGGGAAAGCAAAAGAATTGTCAAAGGATATGTGGGAAAAGGTAGTTGAATTGTATAAAACAGGAAAAGGATATAAAAAAGGTATCCAAGGAATTAAGAATGCCAATCAGCAGTGTTCAAACTCTGATCAAGAAGTGGAAAATGAGGGGTTCTGTTGAAACCAAGCCATGGTCAGGTAGACCAACTAAAATTCCAGCCACAACTGCCAGGCAACTAAAAAGAAAAATCCAAAAATACCTTCTGGTGAAATACAGGACTCTCTGAAAACATGTGGTGTGGATGTTTCAAGATGCACAATAAGGAGGTATCCCGCTTACAATGCACCAAACAGCACAGAGACAAGCCTCAAACCTTCTGCACAAAGTCATTTGAAGTGATGAGACCAAAATTTAGCTTTTTGGCCACAACCATAAACGCTTCATTTGGAGAGGAATCAACAAGGCCTATGATGAAAGGTACACCATTCCTACTGTGAAACACGGAGGTGGATCGCTGATGTTTTGGGGATGTGTGAGCTGCAAAGGCACAGGAAATTTGGTCAGAATTGATGGCAAGATGAATGCAGTATGTTATCAAAAAATACTGGAGGAACATTTGCATTCATCAGCCAGGAAGCTGTGCATGGGACGAACTTGGACATTCCAACATGACAATGATCCAAAACAAAAGGCCAAGTCGATCTGTAATTGGTTACAGCAGAATAAAAATGAAGGTTCTGGAGTGGCCATCTCAGTCTCCTGACCTCAATAACATTGAGCTACTTTGGGGAGATCTCAAACGTGCAGTTCATGCAAGACAGCCCAAGAATTTACAGGAACCAGTTTTTTTGCCAAGAGGAATGGGCAGCTTTTCCATCTGAGAAGATAAAGAGCTTCATCCACATATACCACAAAAGACTTCAAGTTGTCATTGATGTTAAAGGGGGCAATACATGGTATTAAGAACCGGGGTATGTCAACTTTTGATCACGGTCATTTAAGTAGTTTCTGTTGCCATTATGATTTAAAAAGAGTAAACACAGTTGATTGATAATAAATGGCTTCAGCCAAGCACTAACCATGAGTAACAGAAAAGATTTTGTGTTATCATTCATATTCTCTGAAAAATGGCCAAGAAATCATAAATTCTGTCAGGGTATGTAAACTTATGAGCACAACTGTGTATATTTAAAATAACAGCACTGTATAGAGTGATTAAGTAATGGAAAGGGGAAGTCACTGTATTGATATATTATTTATCTGTACAGTTACACTTTTTGTTAGGGCTCCATATGTATATCTAGTATTTTGTCTATAATGGACTAACCCTTTACAAATTTACTAATTTGTAATACATCTAAAGAAAAACAGTGATCCATTTACATACACTGGAATTGCTGAACCAAACCTCGTAATGATCTGGCAAACTGAACTTAACCTGGAATTAATTTTCTGAGGTCCACAAAATTATGAATTAGCCCTTTTTATTAGACTGGAACCCACAGTTATACTAAACTGATGGCCGTTGCCCTAGAAAATAACACTGAGAAATGTAAAGCTTCAAAAAAAACTTTGACACGTCTGGGATAGTGTACACTTTTGAATTACTGGAAACAAAGCTGATTTTCTGTTCTGATTTATAAGTTTCTTTACATAACCCCGGCTGCCTGCCCATCATCCTCAACAACCATCTGTGTGATTTCAACTATTGACTTCTCACTTTTTGCATTAGTTCCTATAAATTAAATATGTAGAACAATTACATCTTAGTTTTCAGATTTCAAATGATTATAATTTGTCAGTGAATTGTAGGTGACACAACATCTAAAATGCTGGGAATCTTTGTTGCATAGTGTTCAATGTAAAAACAGGGCCTTTCTGCTTCTGATGAAATATTGTTACAATGATTTAAATGAACACAATACTTTCAGTTTTTCATTTAAACACAATTAGGCAAGACACAGTAACGCTAATACATGTACCTAAAGATTTTGAGTCTTTTGCATCACTGCAGAAGGTAAAGACGCTACGCTATAAAATAAATTATTAACATTAAGAAGAATAATACTAAGAATTGTTGAAAGTTAAGATTATGAAACTGCCTTAGTTTGGCTGACAGAAAAACATAAATTACCAGCTTAGTCTAATGAATGCTTTTAAACAGTTAGTACAGTATATGAAAAGTGTGATAGGGTTTTGCCAAAAGTTACACTTTGTGAAGGTCTTTTGGAAAAAAATTGCATGTTGTTGTAGAAAAATTACAAATCACATAATAGTAATATAAATGTAACATAGCAAACCATAGTGCAATATATTAAATCTTTATATGCCCTTGCTATATGAGAATGTATTTCTGGGGCCAAGAATATAGCAAAGTTTTGAAAGCATGATCACTTAATTGATGCTGTTGATTGCAATATCTTTGAAGCATTTGAAAAAAAAAATCTATTATGTATTTTTTTAAGACACTAAACTTGTTTCATCAAAGCAGAAAAATATGCCTAACAAAATCCATGTTTATCAATGAGGTATGATGTTGTGTTATTGCTTTTTGGGACTTTATATCTTTCATCTTTATATACATTTTTCTATGTAAAATGCTTAATTCTAATAGCTTTAATGCTATTTGTTTGCACTGTATTTCTAGGGAAGAAATACCTTTCCGTGATCTAAAGCGACTCCTAAAGACAGCAGTGAAGAAAATAACACAGGTCCGACACATTGCATCTCTAATGACACCTGAAACAGAAAGTGGATAAATGCAACCACAGATGGTGACCCTAATCTTGTGGATTAAATCAAGTCTGAATCAGTTAAGAAGGACACCTTTCAGGAGGTCATCCTTAACAAGATTTACATATTACACAGGATAAACCACCTACACATGGATCATTGCTATGCAAAAGACAAAATCCCTGCATTTTCCCTATCTCCAGTCTCCTATCTATGCAAAATTTGTGCACTGCAGGGTCATTTGTGTCACCTGTTTGGGTTTGAAAAGTACTGACCTTGCCACACTCCCACACCACTTGCAAGAGATTGCTGAGCAGTGCAATATAAGCCTTTCTTCCAGAAAATGGGATCAGAAAACGGGGAAGGTCTTTGTAAAATACACGATTTTCATATTCTATGTGGTTATTTTTATGCATATTTATTTTTGTCTGGAATACACCTTAGAATAAAGGTAAACTGTAATTTCTAGGCAATAAATTATAGTTCAAAAACATGAATTGCATGCATTTATGTGTCAGTTAATTTGTCTTTATCTCAAAGCACAGCTAATACCTTATCTTTGGGTTGAGGGTGGCAAGGTTTCATCCCCCACTGGGGTAAAGGTGTATTCCCATCATGACTGTAAACCCCAAATTCTGTTTTGCAAGCAGAACTGTCAGTTAACCTGTGTATGCATCCAGTAGGGGGCAGCTGTCACCACAGTTCTCATGGGAAATTTTGGTGCATTCATCTTGTTCTTTGCTCTGTCCAAATAAAAAAAGAAAAAAAAAAACACAATACAAATGCACAATCTAAAAAGTTTTCGTTTCCAACAACTGAAAAAATTCAGTATATAAGTATAACTCAGGCTTCAGGTATTCACTCATGCTTACACAAAGCTTGACATTAAATAAAAGTTCCTGAATGGAATTTGCCAGGCTAGAAGTATAAGAACTGCCATTGCTCACTCATTTTTGAAGGTACAGTCTCCAAGTTCATCTTTCTGATTCTACCAGATATGTACATGCTTGTTCCAGGGCAAACCAAGTAGTTAAGAAATGATAATGAAGGTTGCACCAGATCATGCTATTGTAACAACTACTTAACACTGGCAGTGGCAACACACAACATGGTTTTATGCGAGGCTCTGGTTAAGTAAGCTCACCTCAGCTTTCTTATTGTGACCTGGGATCCCCTAACTTATTGTTCTGATAGAACTTGACCCCCCTGTGCCTTTCAGTCAGACCAACCAATATGATGATATGTTAATAGTAAGCTGCATGAGGGGGCAAGGCAAGTTCTTAACCAGGACAGCCAGTTGAAATTTGCCTACAATGCCACCACTGTGGTTCAGAATAGGGAAGCTGAAGAGACGTGAATACCCAGAGATTTTTGCTACAGCATACTTACGAAGATTTTATCTAGCTTTTGATTAAACATGCCTGTAGTCATGAGATAATTGTCAGCTAATGTGTCCTATTACATTCAGATTGGGAGCCAATCAAATGTCTTCTATGGACACCTCCTGCCCAATTGGTTATCGTCAGATTATGCTGAGTTTAGGCACAGTGCATAAACATATTGTACTGTATATTCTTGTTCAGTCCACTGAAGAATGTCTTATATCTGTTGGCACCTTTACATTGAACAATGCTGATATTGCCAATGATTCTACAGACCATTACAGTATATTGTGATAAAATGTTGTGGCCTAACTTTCTAGTTGGGAAAAGAGATATGAAAAAATAGTATGTACCATCATCCATATAGTATGAAATGAAATGTTGTTGGAGAAAACCTGGTCTCCAGCCAAGGTTCTCCAAGAAAGAGGGAGCTGTCGGACTATCACGGTACGTTAAGTGTTGTTACTGATGTTCATAAAACAATATTATATAAAATGTAACATTTTATTATTGTTCTTCACACATTTATACATTGAACAAATTTTAAAACAAACAAATGTACAATAAGTATTTCAACTAGTTTCGCTAAACAGCTTCATCAGGAAATACATATGTTTTGCATCTGCAAAAGAGATAAAGAGAAAAAAGGGGGGATTTTTAGGGAAGAACATTCATGTTTTGGGATCAGTCATTGCTGTATATAAATCAGCAATGTTTATTATTTCTCGTGAAGAGGAGAGGATATACATTGGTAAATGGTGAGCAGACTCTTACCCCATCGAGATGCATCTATAGAGACACGGGCGCGCCTACCAGTGCCTTACACGGCGACTGGGGAAGGGCAGGTCAAGCCAGCAGGTTGTTCAGTGGTACCTGAAGATAATGCCCGTAATGTGTCAATCGAATAGTGAACAGTCAATAAAAGGTGGGTTTCACCCAGGATTGGAAAGGGTGCCCGTCATTAGGTTCTATTCCGGTGCGGCGCCCAGGGAGAGATGTGAATAAGTCCCTGATGATCAGGGCACAGTGAGCAGTGTGATTGGATGTGCCTAACAGTGATGAGTGAAAAGAGGGATGAAAGGAAAATGGGGGAGGAGTAAAGGGAAAGGAAGTGAAAAGGGGGGAAAAAAGGGGGGGAGGGAAAATGAGGGAGAGGGTAGGGAGGGGGGGAGGGAGAAATGAATAGTGGTGAAAGGATGGATGTGAAGGGGAGCAATTGAGGAACTGTGGATGGAAACAGAGAGGAGATTGAGGATATGGGTAAGTGGGTTAGTGAGGGTTGTGAGTCATCTAAAAAATTGGGCTGGGCTATAATGTGTGCGGATAGGCCGAGAGATATGGAAAGTGAGGTAAGAGGAATAGGGGAAAGGGGAGGAAAAACGGGGGGGGGGGGGGGAAGGGGAGGGGAGGGGGGGGGGGAAGTAGAGATGAAAAAACGAGGGTGCGAAGGTGTGAAATTGAGGAATGAGGTGTGCTCAAGGTGAGGGGAGCATGTGGACTGGAAATGTTTTTTTGAGGGGACATGCAAGGACAAGCTGTGGGTCATTTACCTGGGAGCCGACAGATGGTCTAAGCGGACTAAACCATGGACTACTTGTCACTGAGATGGTATTAGTGAGTCACAATAACCGGGATACAACTAGGAATAGCGGGGTAAGGTGATCTGGTGTGGAAACAGTAAGTTCCCCTATGGTGCGGGTAGCCTTATAGACCTAGGGGATAAAGCATAGGGTTATAGCCGCTATTTATTGCCCCTCCAACCTCCGCGCCAGCGTCGGCGCGATGACGGCGCCTGGCGTCAGGAGGTCAAGGGTCCCGCAGCGCGTCAGTAACCCGGCCGCACAAGCGCAAACCCGGCGGTCCCCATTCGCGCATGCGCGAATGGTGGGGGGCCGCATCAGCGCAGTTGGTCGTGTCCGGTATGAGGTGCTCGCGCATAGGGCCGGGCACGCGCGCTGCGCTCATGCCCAATGGCCCAGGACGGCCTAGGCCAAGGCATGTGCAAGGACATAGCATGGAGTACACCCGTCCTAAATTAATGGGCGCGGACTCCATGCCGTCCCAGGGGCCCTACCAATCGCCGGAAGGGAATAGCGGGCACATCCATGAATCCAAGAGCATCTCGCGGGGGGTGTATATACACTATCAAGGGGGTCATATTGGCTCCCCAGGTATGGAGTCGCCCATCAAACCACATATTCCATATACAGAGTATATCACAATTGGTTAAGCTAGCATATATGGTTACAATAAAATATAGAGAAATTGATAAACAACATAATCTGATAAACATAATTATAGCAAAAAAAGGGGACATATTGCGGTCTTGGCAGATGGTGGTGGACAATCCGGAATCCGGCTATGGCCGCTCAGCCAGCAGGTCCCATCACCTCCCGGGAAGATACAACTGGAACAAATGCGGTAAGCCACCTGATCGTTAAGGATAGAGGGATGGGGGGTGTGTAGCGGCCACCACTAGCCGCTCCATTGCTCCTTATCCTATGCACCTTTATTTTAACCCTATGCTTTATCCCCTAGGTCTATAAGGCTACCCGCACCATAGGGGAACTTACTGTTTCCACACCAGATCACCTTACCCCGCTATTCCTAGTTGTATCCCGGTTATTGTGACTCACTAATACCATCTCAGTGACAAGTAGTCCACGGTTTAGTCCGCTTAGACCATCTGTCGGCTCCCAGGTAAATGACCCACAGCTTGTCCTTGCACGTCCCCTCAAAAAAAAACCTTCTCCCTCCCTTTGCATATCACTGTACACCTTGTCACCCCCCTCCACATTCCGTGGCACATGCACCCCACATAGCTGTTTCTATATCTTTACACAGGGAATATCATTATCCCTATTATCCTTATGATTGTTTTATTTTTGTGGCACTAGTTCATTTGTAACACTTTGAGCACCAATTTCCAGTCCACATGCTCCCCTCACCTTGAGCACACCTCATTCCTCAATTTCACACCTTCGCACCCTCGTTTTCTATATTCTATTTTCTTTCCACTTGTCACATCTCACCTGCCTAATTTCCCCCCCCTTTGTTCTTCACCCCCCCTTCCCCCTCCCCTCTGCTTCCCCACTTCACCTCCTGTACCTCCCCTTCCCTTCTCCCCTTTTCCCTTTCTCCCCCCCCCCCCTTCCCCCCCCCCCTCCCCTCCCTTTTCATTTCTTTTCCTTTTCCCCCCCCTTTTTTCATCTCTACTTCCCCCCCCATCCCCTCCCCTTTCCCCCCCCCCCCCCCCCCGTTTTTCCTCCCCTTTCCCCCATTCCTCTTACCTCACTTTCCATATCTCTCGGCCTATCCGCACACATTATAGCCCAGCCCAATTTTTTAGATGACTCACAACCCTCACTAACCCACTTACCCATATCCTCAATCTCCTCTCTGTTTCCATCCACAGTTCCCCAATTTCTCTTTCTCCCCCCCCCCTCAATTGCTCCCCTTCACATCCGTCCTTTCACCACTATTCATTTCTCCCTCCCCCCTCCCTACCCTCTCCCTCATTTTCCCTCATTTTCCCTCCCCCCTTTTTTCCCCCCTTTTCACTTCCTTTCCCTTTACTCCTCCCCCATTTTCCTTTCATCCCTCTTTTCACTCATCACTGTTAGGCACATCCAATCACACTGCTCACTGTGCCCTGATCATCAGGGACTTATTCACATCTCTCCCTGGGCGCCGCACCGGAATAGAACCTAATGACGGGCACCCTTTCCAATCCTGGGTGAAACCCACCTTTTATTGACTGTTCACTATTCGATTGACACATTACGGGCATTATCTTCAGGTACCACTGAACAACCTGCTGGCTTGACCTGCCCTTCCCCAGTCGCCGTGTAAGGCACTGGTAGGCGCGCCCGTGTCTCTATAGATGCATCTCGATGGGGTAAGAGTCTGCTCACCATTTACCAATGTATATCCTCTCCTCTTCACGAGAAATAATAAACATTGCTGATTTATATACAGCAATGACTGATCCCAAAACATGAATGTTCTTCCCTAAATTTCCTGATGAAGCTGTTTAGCGAAACTAGTTGAAATACTTATTGTACATTTGTTTGTTTTAAAATGTGTTAAATGTATAAATGTGTGAAGAACAATAATAAAATGTTACATTTTATATAATATTGTTTTATGAACATCAGTAACAACACTTAACGTACCGTGATAGTCCGACAGCTCCCTCTTTCTTGGATAACCTTGGCTGGAGACCAGGTTTTCTCCAACAACATTTCATTTCACAGTATATTGTGAAGTGCAAATTTCTTAGAACAGTAAATTGCAGGTTATATCTGCATTTTATAGAATTAGTTGATGCCAGGTTTGAGCACAACTCTGTGTTTCTAGTGGATAAAAATATAACCTGAATGTTGAAAGAAAAGGTGCACTTATTTCAGAAATGCCAAGGCCAACAAGTTAAGTAATTAGGTTGCAAACAGTTAAAGGGTAGCTCCCCTTTCGTGGGGAAAAAAATATCAAACTAAGAAAAAATAATATAGCGCATATAACTGCGACACTGTCAGTAACCATGAATCAGACTGAGACTAAATTATTATTATTATTAAATCTCACTTGTTTAATAATAATAAAAAAGATAAACAGAGTAAAGGTAGTCAAAACATAGCATAGAGTTCAAGAACCCGAACGGATAGTCAGACAAGCCAAAATGTCAGGGAGCCAGAGATGAGCATAGTAGAACAGCAAGCAGGATCTGGAGCCAGAAGGAATGTCAGCCAAGCAAGTCTTTAACAGGAACACAGGAGAGCGTCTCTAGCCACTTCAGCCCGAGTCCATTTGGCTGGCCAAAGACCAGAGCACTTTTTGCAATTCGGCACTGTGTGGCTTTAACTGACAATTGCGCGACGTGGCTCCCAAACAAAATTTATGTCCTGTTTTCCCCACAAATAGAGCTTTCTTTTGGTGGTATTTTGTCACCTCTGCGGTTTTTATTTTTTGCGCTATTAACAAAAAGATAGCGTCAATTTTGAAAAAAACGCATTGTTTTTAACTTTTTGCTATAATAAATATCCCCAAAAAATATATAAAAAAATATTTTTTTTCCTCAGTTTATTCTTCTACATATTTTTGGTTAAAAAAAAAATCGCAATAAGCGTTTATTGATTGGTTTGCGCAAAAGTTATAGCGTCTACAAAATAGGGGATAGATTTATGGCATTTTTATTAATATTTTTTTTTACTAGTAATGGTGGCGATCAGTGATTTTTTTCGTAACTGCGACATTATGGGGGACACATCGGACACTTTTGGCGCTATTTTGGGACCATTCACATTTATACAGCGATCAGTGTGATTAAAAATGCATTGATTACTGTGTAAATGTGACTGGCAGTGAAAGGGTTAACGCTAGGTGGCTTGTAGGGGTTAAGTGTGTACTAGGGAGTGATTCTAACTGTGGGGGGGAGAGGCTGTGTGTAACATTGATCACTGCTCCCGATTACAGGGAACTGTGATCAGCGACAGTGTCACTAGGCAGAACGGGGAAATGCTTGTTTACATCAGCATTTCCCTGTTCTTCCTCTCCGTGAGACGATTGCGGGTATCCCCATGGACATTGAGTCCACGGGACCCGCGATCACACTCACGGAGCTCACGGCATACAGGTACATCCCTTTAAATTTGCCGCCTTGCCATAGCGTGCGCGCTGCCGGCAGCGCGAAAGATGGCACGGTGGCAAATTTAAAGGGATGTACCTGTACGCCCATTTGCCTGTCCATGCCATTGTGTCGACGTATATATACATGCGGCGGTCGGCAAGCGGCTAAAGATGTGACCAAGGCGAAGGCAGAGATCATCTGGGCTAGACAGCTTAAGTAGGCAGGACTGATGAGCAGGATATCATCAACAGGTAAGTCACTGTGGAGAGATAGGAGATGGCAATTAGCCGACAGCTGAGCGGCCAGCTCAGAGAAGGAAGGGCTGAGCCCAGCCCTTACAGACACTAATCATATTGCAATTGAATGTTATTAAAAATTCCCTTTCCTTTTCAATCTGCAGTCAATGTAATTTTCTGAGTATACATTGCAATATGGCTACCTGGAGATTTTTTGTACACAGAGGGGGTCATTTACTATAGCGCTGCGGCGCTAATTAGTGCTAATTACCATAATTAGCGCTAAATCGGTATTCACTATAGCACTGGTTAAACAATACTCCCAAAATCGAATTTACTATAGCTCCCTGAAAACAAATAGTACCCAAACCCTTGCACATGGAAATAATGTTTAGAGCATGAAGAAAATTGCCTAAATAGTACTGAAATATGCAGTATATTGTTTAAAGATGCTTTTAAACTGTGTAAAAAAATTATTTCTACACTGAAATATCTTTAAAAGTCTGATAAGAGATAAATTCCCCGTATCTGTACAACTAGGTGCCAGCACAACTGAGCATGCTCAGACCTGCAAACTACTCTCATTTTAACTCCCATTGCTTTTTTACAGGGCGCTATAGTAAATACCAGAATTAGTGCTTGGCTAAAATGCATTTTTGAGAGTGAAAATCAACGCTATTCAGTCCAATGCAAGTTTCAGCCATTGATTCTAATGGCACAATTGTAACTTCCCCAAATAAATACTTTAATGCTGAGATGAAATGCATCTTTCTCTGAAATACATTTTCCTTGCAACAATGTTGCTTCTACTATTTTGTTTTTAAGAATACTAGAATGTGGAATGTTTTGATGTTTTGGTAAAATATATTTTTCTCTGTCACTTTCACTTGTTACTCTCCATCTCACAAAAATCTTTACCCAAACTCACACAGGTGTCTTTACAAACCACAAACAATACTATTGCTGATGCAAATTTAAAATGGGTCACAATTTTGTGTGTTTTTTATTATTTCCAAATAATCATAATTTGAGCCCAAAAAAATGATGTGAAGTGATATGTGCACCAACATCAGAAATCAAAATGTAATTCCCAAATATTAGAGGGTAACATCACTATTCTGCACTCACCCACCAAATATCACAGAATTAATTAATAAGAATAACTTTAGTAATGTAATTCCACCACCTATATGTCCAAAGAAATGCAGTATATGTGTATTTATGTGTAGGAGGTTTCAACATGTGGCTAGAACTACTGCTTATCATCTCTAAGGGTCTGGTTTCAAATCCCAAGCATGCCGCTTCATGTAGATAAGTTGTCTCATCTCCCTATGCTGTTAAACATAACTCCTGACTTAGGTCCTAAAACTATGTCTAAATGTAGTATTTATGTGTAGGAGGGTTCCACCACCATTTTAAATCTTGCCAGATACACTATCTAGCCACACAAATAAACTTTAATGGCAGCCCAGACTTAGTCTGTAGTGTTAAAATTTGATTTGGCCCACCCTTTGCAGCTATAACAGCTTCTGGGAAGGCTGTCCACAATGTTTAGTGTGTCTATGGGAATGTTTGACCATTCTTCCAGAAGAACATTTGTGAGGCCAGGCAGTGATGTTAAATGAGAAGGCCTGTCTCGCAGTCGCTGCTTTAATTCAGCCAAAAGGTGTTCTATTGGGTTGAGGTCAGGAATCTGTGCAGGCCAGTCAAGTTCCTCCACCCCAAACTCCCTCACCCATGTCTTTATGGACCTTTCTTTGTGCACTGGTGTGCAGTCATGTTGGAATAGGTAAGGGCCATCTCCAAACTGTTCCCACAAAGTTAGGAGAATGAAATTGTCCAAAATGTCTTGGTATGCTGGTGCCTTAAGAGTTCCCTTCACTGGAACTAAGAGGCCAAGCCCAACCCCTGAAAAACAAACCCACATCATAATTCCCCCTCCACCAATGATTTGTCTGATTCTATTATATTAACTCTTCAAATGCATGCAATGGTTTGTAAGCATTCAATAATATTATGGTGTGGAATTCCAAACATCACACGCTAGCTAACTGGCAGTTTACATTTCTTTGTTTGTTTATTTTAATTTGCTTGTGCACTGAAAAAATAAACACAGCTGATGGGTGGTAGGTTGGCTGGGATTTGAACTCATACCTTGAGTGTTGTGGAGACATCTGAGCAGACCACAAAGCCATTGTGCTAAGTACACTGAGACCTGCATAATAGTGTATTATGATTAAAGAATGAACATAAATAATTACCGCTTTATCGTCACCTAAATAAAAAAAACATGAAAAAAATAACATACAACAAATAGGTAACTTAAATGTTCAATACACGTAACTTTACAGAATTGTAGACATTAGTCTGTAATAATCATTTAATAAGTGCATTTGTTAAGCAAAAGAAGGAAAAAAACTAGGAATACTAATTGCAATATATATCAATAGATGCACACGAGGTAGAGCATACCTCACATAAAAATGTTTCGTTCACATACATGGATCATGATTGCAGTGTAGTGCTATATATAATAACTTAGTAGAAATTGCCTTTTGTTTATCTGCGGAATCGCTAATTTGCGCTGATTTCCAAATTTACTAATGTATGTTCACTGCTAATAGCGCTCTTTTTCATTCGTATGTTCACCTGTTGAAATCTTAATTGCCTAAAATGGGCGCTATTATATGTAATAGTGTCCAGTACTGCCCGGCGCTATAGTAAATGACCCCCAGAGTGTGTACTGACCACTCCCCAGAAATATAATTTCCTGCTTGTGTGATTGGCTCACCAATTTTCCCAGAAGTCTGCCTAAGGTACAAATCAGATTTCAGGCATCCCTTGCAACAAAAATGTCATTTTTGAAAGATACTTTCACTAGGAACACATCTAAAGGGATGCAGGCCCAGCAGATTTCCTCATTACTGCCCTTCAGCTCCATACCTGACAGTAAATTATGAAACCACTCCCATTACACTCACTGAGAACAGAGGCACAGACAAACACACGTGGATTTATTCAGAATAACAAAAGATAGGAATCTGCAACAAAGTTTGTTATAATCCTCGCAATGTACATAGATCACCCAGACGGGAATGTTTTTTCTTAACAGAAGTGGAGTTACGCTTTAAATACCAGCAACTGAAGCACTGTGTGTGGTCCAAGTATATTTGGATAATGCACAGTGTTTTATAGATGCTTGGGTCGGTGTTACACGAGCTGCATAATCTTTGTCATGGTTACAGCTATCTTGTTTTTATGTTGAAATCAAAACCCTTGCCAATGTTATGTCCTTAAAGAATGTAAAATAGTTGCACTGGGAATTCCAAAGGGAATTCCCCTATCATGCCATTGTGGATAATCTGTGCAGACATTCTTTCCTTTATTCTGCCAAGTCACAACATATTGAGTTTAAACAACCCAATTGTCTAAGTTCCTCATGAATCTGTTTTTCACTTTAGAACATGTTAAGGGTTATTTGTGGATGTGCAAAGAATTCAGTGAATGCTGTTTAATCCTTTAATGTATCTGTTTATTTCTCCTGCTGAAACAAGTGAGCGTCCACTGCCCTGGCTTGTGGAATATTGGCCAGAAATGGAGAACAGGTAAACTGTTGTAGGCCCAAAGTAAAATGTAAGCAAGGACCCAGGACATCCACTCATTATTAAAGCCACCCTGTCACTTCCTTAAGAGAATCAATCCAGTTACTCCCTGCAATAAAAGAAGATAAATACTTACCTCTCCAGGAGGGGGCATTAAAATTTACACGTTCTTCCTCATCTCAGGTTGCCATGAGTGGGTCAAATATTGTGGCCACCACATCACTACAGAACACAGTGAGTGGCCTTCGTGAGGACCACTTTGCCCAGTGGAGGACATGCTATCTGATACATCATAAATTGCGTGACCCTGAGCTGTTAAAGAGAGCAAAGATTTCACTCCCTGCCTTCTGGAGAGGTAAACATTCAACCTTTGGAGGGAGCACCTGGATATATTTGCTGTATACTGCGCTGATGACGTCATTGGTGAATGCGCTCTGAAGGAATGGCCACCCGTGCTGTTACTTCAGGGCCCTGTGCCGTGACCAGCGGCTCTGGCCAGTCGCACAGCCAGAGTCCACGGACCCAGAAGGAAGACGGATGAAGATGGATGCGACCTCCAGCGGGACGACGAGGGCTTCGTTTGCAGGTAAGTTTCACATAATGTGCCAGTATGCGATGCGTACTCGCCCCCACCCTATCCTGTCCTCCAGGCTGCATGTTTGGATAAGGGTCTGGTATGGACTGTAAAACACATCAGACAGATGTGCTTCTTTATAGGCAGGCTAAGGGGACCCCCCAGGCACGATATAGAGATGACTGGTATATTCTTCCAGCCCAATGTGTGGGTATATCTGAATGATGCCATTTTTCTTTTGATCTCATGCTTTCCAGCCTGGAGGAGAGATGTGGGGTCTCATAGACCCCATAACTCTCCATAAAGAGGACCTGCACTATTTCTATTACAAGGGATGTTTACATTCCTTGTAATAGGAATAAAAGTAAAAAAAAAATGAAATCAAAGGGAAAGTGTAAAAATAAAAAAAAGTAAAATAAACAATAAAAAAAATTAAATAATTTAAATCGCCCCGTCCCTGTGTGCTCGCGCACAGAAGCAAACGCACACATAAGCCACACATGTGAGGTATCGCCGTGTGTGTTAGAGCAAAAGCGACAATTATAGCTCTAGACCTACTCTGTTAATCTAAACTGGTAACCTGTAAAAAAAATTAAAGCCTCGCCTATGGAGTTTTATAAGTACCGAAGTTGGGCACCATTTCATGAGTGTGCGCAATTTTAAAGCGTGACATGTTGGGTATCTATTTACTCTGTGTAACATCTTTCACATTATACAAAAAAATTGGGCTAACTTTACTGTTTTCATATATAATGTTTGGGGGTTCTGAGTAAATTTCTAGCAGAAATATGATTTTTACATGTAGGAGAGGAGTGCCAAAATAGGCCCGGTATGGAAGTGGGTAAAGGAATAGTTCATTTTTATTTGTGTACTTTAAGCATTATTAAAATCACTGCTCCTGAAAAAACAGTTCATTTTTAAAACTTTTTTTGCATTGATACATGTCCCCTGGGGCAGTACCCGGGTCCCCATACACTTTTTATGGCAATAACTTGCATATAAGCCTTTAAAATTAGCACTTTAGATTTTTCATGTTCGTGTCCTATAGACTTTGATGGTGTTTGCACAAATCTTTTGCCTGTTTGCATGTTCTGGTGCAAACCGAACTGGTGTTCAGCTTATCCCTAAATATTTGAAATGTACAGTGCTTTCTCTTTCAGCCCCCATATTTTTGTGTGTAGTTGCTGCATGTTTGCTAGCCCAATTTCAGGGCTTTTTTTTTTAAGGGAAAATATGGCAAAAGAGCAGGTGGTGGGCCTGGTAGCACCTTTAGACCCCTTTCACACTGAGTGGTTTTTCAGGAGTTTTTGGGCGAAAAATAGCACCTGTAAAGCACCTGAAAAACAGTTCTCTTGCAGTCTCAGTGTGAAAGCCCAAGTGCTTTCACACTGAGAAGATGTGCTGGCAGGACGTTAAAAAACAATTACATACATATCCCTAAACTACTTTATACCTCGCCGGGGCACCCAAATAAAACTCTCTATACTGAATACATCTACAATACACACAGGCTCCCCTGGCCCCCACCCATTCACAGCAAGGTCCCATTTAGGGGTGAATGGCTTTTGTCGGTATACATCAAATTTTAATTTATGTCCCGACACACTTACCCACTTCCACCTTCCCACACTGAGGTGCTAAACCATCCTCAAATATCACTCTTACCACTTAAAGTTAACTTTACACCTACTAAAGAAGAGGCTTTATAATAAGCAGCAACAATTAACCGATAGTACCAATGTAAGTATTGCCCCCACTGAAGCCCCTATTACCCTGTTGGCACTATCTGTCTATCCATTGTTCTTATCTATAATTCTTCTAGTAGACTATCTAGGAATAGACAATATAATGTAACAGCCTTTCTACTCTGTTACTCCATTTTCATCTGTCAAATGTAATCTTGCTGTTAACCTGTTGAAATTCAATAAAACTTCTTGAAAAAAAATACAGTATTTTCTCTATCGAGTCTTTAATGTAAAGTTTTTTTTTCTTTGAATTTACTTTTTTTTATATCTTTTGTAAACAATTTAAGAAAGCGTCATTGTAATTTTCTTTCTAAATCAAATCAATATTATTTTGACCCATTGTTGTGGGACCCTTAAACAGCGTTGGGCCCATAGGCTGGTGCCTAATCTGCCTCTTTGGCAATCCGGCAACGAATGCTACCATGCTGTCGAAAAACAGCCACAGAGCTGTTGCCTTCTTCAACAGCCAATCTGTTGTTGGTGTTCCACTCATAATTTGCATGTGGGAACTGTGTCAAAAAACAATGGCATGAATGCTACCTCTCTGCGGTTGGGGGCCTTAACCATGCTCCCTAGTTTACCTATGAACTATGTGAGTGAGTAAACCCAGATAACAATTAAAAACTCCTTATTATAAATAAAGACAATTTCTGCCAACAAAATGGCTGCTTCTGCTTTGATTTTGATTTGCTTTGGCAAGTTTTGACGCCAATGATTTTGTAGAGTTACAGTACTTACTTTGAAATAAGGGAACTTCCGTAATCCTTAAACACATGTGAGTACAATGAAACCACTGGGGCCATTAGAGGTTGAGTGAAATATTTGTGTTGCAATCAGGGAGATGTTTCCATAGAAGGAGCTCCCGAACTGTTGCAACACAAAGACCAGTCTTTTCCACTAGATAATATAAGATTGTGGGTTGACTTGGAAACGGCTGATCTCACTATCAAAACATGCTCATTGTGAAATATCTATTATGGAGACACTACTATTTTCCTTCCTCCCCCGTAAGCTCAGCTTTGTAGTAAATACAGCTGAGAGGATGAAGTAGGAGACATTGGCTGCTGTTTCATTTCTGAACACCTGCTGCATTTACCCCCAGCAAACAGCAAGATACTAGCTGGTTATTATTTCTCTTCAAATTTTTGTTTGTTTTTCTACTCATGTATGGCCAGCTGAAGTGTTGTTATCTTAGGATAGAAAGTGTGTTACTGTCAGGATCTCCTAATTAAAATAAGGTAAAAAGGCTTCACATACAGCATAAAGACAGGTAAGATGCAATAAATCACATTTTTGTTCTTTGGGTTTAGATACAATTTAAACTGTTATTTGCCATTGAAAAAATGCATAGTCTGTGTATCTGTTGAATAGTGAAATTGTATAGCTACAACAGACACATGTGAAGAAACCTCTCTATGTGTCTGTACGCTGCCACCCAAACAAAGTGTTAGTGATCAGGTCACTGTTTTCACACCTTAAAGTGTTTGTAACCTTAAAAAAAAATGGATCCTGTTCCTTTGTCTCCAGTGCTTGTGCTGTGTAATTTGGCTCTTTCTATCACCTGAAATATCTGGCAGATTTTGCCTGGTTCTGCCCTCCCCCTATAAACTGACCACGGTATATAATGGCAGCTGAGCCCTGACACCGTGGTCAGGTGTTCATCATCCATGGCGCTAGTCTGTCATCTCCCCCCTCCCTGCCTGTCAGCTCCGTCTACTTCCCGATCCTCCCCTCATGCTGTATTCATAACAGTGTAATGTCCCTACAATCCACTCTGTTAGGTAACAATATATGCCCCACTGTATGTCCTTTATTAAATAAAATCTGATATCTACATTATTTCAGAGCTCCTCCCGGTGCCCACTTGACCAGCCGGGAGTTATCGGCCCCTCCCACTGTAGATGTCAGCCCAGGAGAGGAGAGAGATGGCCGGTCACGTGGGTGCCAGAAAGCACTCTGAAATAAGGTAGATATCGGCTTTTGTTTAATAAAGGACATATAGTGGGGCACATATTGTTACCTAACAGAGTGGATTGTAGGGACATGACAAGTGACTTTATAACCACTTTAAGTTGGCCATACATGGATTGAAATTCAGCCGGTTCAGCAGGGAGGTTATAGAGAAGTCAATTCACCAATCCACTTCTGTACAATTGCCCTGTTGGATTTTCCCCACCTGACCAGCGCTGCTGGCTATAGTCAGCGGTGCTGATCAGTGAGTTCTGATGGCTAGGAAGTCTCCCGGCTGTCAGAATACAGTAGCTCAGCGGAGAGAATAACCCCCATCCACCTCATGAGTGTGAAAATGGGGGAATCAAGTCATTTTTTTCATTCAACCTGCTGGCTGCCTTACATCTCTTTACTGGAAACAGGCCACATTAAGCCCTGGTTCACATTGATGCTACTTTGAAATCGCGCTACTTCACTTGAAGTAGTGCGATTTCAAAGTAGCAAGGTCAACGTGATTTTAGGTGCTACTTCAAAGACATTTGTGTGGCTTCATGCACAGATATCTATTGAAGTCGCACCTGCAATCGGCAAAAGTAGGATCTCTCAAATCGCATGGGAAAACGCTCCAATGTAAACCTAGGCTAATGCCCCGTACACACGATCGGAAATTCCGCCAGCAAAAGTCCGATGAGAGCTTTTGGTTGGAAATTCCGACCGTGTGTATGCACCATTAGACTTTTGCTGGTGGAATTCCAGCCAGCAAAAGATTGAGAGCAGGTTCTCAATCTTTCGGTCGGAAAAAGTTCCGATCCAAAATTCCGATCATCTGTACAAATTCCAAGGTGCAAAATTCCTACGCAAGCTCGGAAACAATTAGACGCATGCTCGAAAGCATTGAACTTAATTTTCTCGGCTCGTCAAGTGTTGTACGTTCTTGGCAGTCGAAAGTTCATAGAACTTTTGTGGGACCGTGTGTATGCAAGCCAAGCTTGAGCGGAAATCTGTCAGAAAAAACATCCAAGTTTTTCCCGACGGAAAATCCGCTCGTGTGTATGGGGCATTAGGCTGTTTCAGTGTCTTACTGCAAAGTATATTTACATGCAAAATAATGCATGTTCATTTTTTAAATGGGCTTCTGTTGCAACACAACACAGGATTTACCCTGGTTTTATGAGAAAAGATGGTCCACAACTCTTTGCTCGCTCTTTAAAATCTTCAAAATGTATTGATTCTCCATAAAAGACACAGACAGCAGATTGTTTCAGCCTTGCAGGCCTTGTTCACTACAAATGCTATATACAAAAATGCGCCAATATATAATGTATAAACTCCTCCTGGCAGCACATGTCATTAATTTGCCAATTAGTAGATAATCAGAGTTACTTGGAGAGGTGAAACACCATACATGGACAGACATAGATTCAATCGAGATACAAACATGATTGGTTGCATGATCTTTTTTGATCATGCAACCATGATATAGTGGACATTAAAATCCAAGAAAATAACAATATCAAAACTAAAGCTGAATAAACAGAAAAATTTAAAAAGTTGAAAAATCCTGGTTTTAATCTTGCTGGATTTTTGCTAATGCAGCGCAGCACAATGCACAGATGATCTACATCTGTTGTGGTGTGCTAACATGCATGTATTGTGGTACATTGGGGTGCCATTCAGAATGTATTCCACTGCAATGCGCTGCACTCAGTTTTGAGCATTGCAGTATTGCATTATAAAACATGCATTTTTACTACACGTTACTGCAGCACCACCGTTTGCATCTGCTTAAATGCGCTACATCGCTAAAAATAGTGCCTGCAAGGCGCCCTGAAACAGCCGCTGCTGTGTCTCCAATGTGAAAGCCCGAGGGCATTCACACTGGAGCTGTGCGCTTGCAGGACGGTCAAAAAAGTCCTGCAAGCTGCATCTTTGGAGCGCTGTAGGAGCGGTGTATTTACCGCTCCTAAAGCGCCCCTTCCCATTGAAAGCAATTGGGCAGCGCTGCAAACCCACCGGCAAAGCGCTGCTGCAGCAGTGCAATGCGGGCAATTTTAACCCTTTTTCAGCCGGTAGTGGGGGTTAAAACTGCCCCACTAGCGGCAGAATAGCGGCAATAAAACGACAGTAAAGCGCCGCTAATTATAGCGGCGCTTTACCGCCAAGGCCTGCGATGCTCCAGTGTGAAAGTAGCCTTAGTGTGGGCTTTACTCCTGGAGAGAGCAATAAAGTAACCAGTTCACAAACAGCTTGACATGGCACAAAACCCTGCTGAGTAGGCCACCATAAAAAGATGAGACAAATCCAACTTTCCTTCCAACTTAAGGCCCGTACACACGGTCGGACTTTTTGACAACCAACATGCAAATTAGGTGGTTTGGACCAACATCCGACCGTGTGTACGCTCCATCGGACCAACTTTTTCCAGGTTGCATCGGACTTTTGTTGGCTGTGCGAACGGACCAACTTTCTGCCAACAAAAGTCCGAAGGACAAAAGTCCGAACGTGTGTATGCAGTACCAACTGACTTTTGTCCACAGTACAAACACGCATGCTCAGAACCAATGCAAAAGATCAGACAACAATATAGAAGTTGACCAAAGGTGGCGCTGGAGTATTCGAACGTCCTCTTTTGAAGTGTCATCAGTACGTTGAAACGTCACTACGTTCGTGTTGGTTGTCTCAAAAGTCCGACCGTGTGTATGCAGTACCAACTTGAGGGCCAACGCCCTTTGGACAAAAGTCCAAGGGAAAGTTGGTCCACGGTCCGACCGTGTGTATGGGGCTTTAGGGTTGCCACCTCATCCCTTTAAACCCAAACACAAATGAATTACACAGGTTCTGAGGCTTATTTAATGCAGATAAGGCACCAAGTGCGTTTAATTACCATCTTAATCAGCCACAGAACCATTAATGTGTCATTAATATGTGTTCGGGTTTAAAGGGATAAGGTGGCACCCCTATTCCAACTCTTTACTAGCTATAACAACAGGGCATACACATTCTTATCAAGGCAGCTGTCAGTAATTTCCTTGTATCAGGCAACCTTCATCCTGTCCCCATTGCTAAGCCTGACTAAATGGCTTTGAAGGCTGCATGACTTCCAGGAGAACCCCACCACATCCCATAATGGCCAGACTGAATTCCCCTTCTTCCTTCTATACACTGTACGCCCAAACCCTCTAATTCTCACTAAACCCCACTATATAGGGGTAGGGGTATATAGTGGCAGAAAAATATACTAGACATGTGCACAGCAAAAAAAATTGTTTATTTTCGTTTCGTTTTTTTCGTTTCCGAAAAAAATTTTGTTTATTTTCGTTTGGTTTTTTTCGTTTCCGTTGATTCGTAACGATTCGTACATTCGTAAGTCGCCGGTGTTCGTATTCGTAACAATTCGTACATTCGTAAGAGTTATTTTTTCGTTGATTCGTTTTTTCGTTTAATTTTCGTTTATTCGTTTATTTGAAATTCGGACGCATTCGTATTTATTCGTACATTCGTAACATTCGTAGATTCGTATTCGTAGCATAATTCATAATTTTATGTAATGTGTATGCTATTATTACATTTTAAGAGACACGGAAAATTTATGAATCGAAAAAAAAAGTTACGAATCGAAAAAAAAAAAAGTTACGAATGTACGCATTTTATCGTTCAATCCATTCGAAGCACGTTAAGCAGCACCATTGTAAGGGACACGGAAAATTACCAATTCAACAAAAAAAAAAGATACGAATGTACGAATTTTTTCGTTCATTTTCGTTGTTCCTGTTTTCGTTTTTCGGATTTTCTTCATTCGTACATTCGTTGTTTCTAATTATTTTTTTTCGGATTTTCGTTGTTTTTCGAATTCGTTCGATTCGAACGATTCATTATTCAAATTCGTTCGATTCGAACGATTCGTTCATTCGTACGAAAAACGAGCGAACGAAAATAACAAAAAAAAAACGAAAAACAAAAAAAAAAAAAAAACGATTTGCACATGTCTAAAATATACTCCTCCTAGCACCTCCTTACGTGTCTTCTGTTTAACCCTTAACAGTACTTCTCAACTTTGTACCTAACTTTCAGACACTTGTATGGCTATGCTCATAAGACATTGCTTAAATGAAGTTGATTATAATCGGTATACAGATCTCACATTACAAAAAAAGCTCCAGTTTTGGCTGGGCAGGAGCATAAAAATGTGTGCATGTATTATACTAATCATTAGTGGTCCATTGCGAAAGTACTTTCCATAATCCACCACAAGAAAAATGGAAATGTTCCAGTGGTTTAGGAAGTGTTTACATTTCCTCTCACATGAGCCACAAGAGCATTTCCATTTTATCTGCACCTCTGGGTTATTAGTAAACACTTTTATACTTTCACATATTTGTCACAAAACCATAAATAACGCAACTTTGGAGCCACATATGAATAAACATTTTACAAACCATATCTAAACCCAAGAACAAAAATGTAATATGTTGCAACTTAGATGCGGTGGCTAAATTTTTTTTCTCCATCTAGCCATCTTGCCAGTAGCTTACATCCTGTTCTAGGATGACAATGCTCTCTCAATGCATCTTTTCTATGGAGAAATAGGAGTGTCATCCCCATAACATAAGAGGAAGGTGCTTTGCAGTCCACAGAAGGAGCTAGGAGCAACACTAATGTCGCGTACACACGATCGTAATTCTCGTCGGAAAAGCCTTGGATGGTTTTTCCGACGGAATTCCGCTCAACCTTGTGTTGCCTACACACGGTCACACCAAATTCCGACTGTCAAGAACGCGATTACGTACAACACTACAACGAGCCGTGAAAATTACGTTTGATGCTTCTGAGCATGCGTCAAATTGTTTCCGAGCATGCGTTGGAATTTTGCGCGTCGGAATTGCCACAGACGATCGTAATTTCCGATAGAAACTTTTTCTATATCTAAACCCAAGAACAAAAATGTAATATGTTGCAGCTTAGATGCAGTGGCTGCATTTTTTTTTCATCTAGCCATCTTGCCAGTAGCTTACACCCTGTTCTAGGATGGCAATGCTCTCTAAATGCATCTTTTCTATGGAGAAAAATTGAGAACATGCTCTCAATCTTTTTCTGGCCGAAATTCCGCCAGCAAAAGTCCGATGGAGGATACACACGGTCGCATTTTCCGATCAAAAGCTCACATCGGTCTTTTGCTGGTGGAATTTCAGATCGTGTGTACGCGGCATAACTGATAACAGAGCAGCGGAGAGAGGGAGGCATTTTTTTTGACAATGCTCTCTCAATGCATCTTTTCTATGGAGAAATAGGAGTGTCATCCCAATAGCATAGGAGGAATGTGCTTTGCAGTCCACAGAAGCAGCTAGGAGCAAAGCTAACCGATAGCAGAGCAGCAGAGAGAGGGTGTACAGGAGTTTATCATCTCAAGAGATGGTTATTTCTTGCACTTTTCAAACAGATGTAACAAAATTTTAATGGTATATTTAACAAACCAAAAGAGAACAAATAAGGCATATTTTTTGCTAGGATTTGTATACATGAATATACAGGGTGTGGAGCTACGAGCCACAGCATCTGAAAGGCTGGTGAAAAATCCACATTAATAGGTCTCTGTTTTGTTTATAGTAAGTACTGTAGCACCCTGGGGTTTAGTCAGGGAGCTCCTCACAAATTTACTTGCCAACAGTTTCATTGGGAAGAACCATTAAGGATACAAAGCTCCATTTTCGTTGCCACCGTCGCAAATATAGTATATATACTTGCCAACAGTAGTCATCTTTCTATTGATAGAGATCTATTGATTTCTCCCTAAGTTTGGCCTTGTTGTACTTTTCTCTTCTACCACAAGGTGGCCGGGAACTTGGTGGTACTAGATATGAGGAGGGCAACTCAAGGTCAGGTTATGGGTATATAGGGTATCTCAGCCAATTGCCAGGGGTTTTCTTGAATCCCTTGGCCTGCTGGGAGAACCTATATATTCGGGAGAGGTCAGGTGATCTGTGTTCTGTGCCACTCGGACTGCCGTCTGGGTGGACGTGTGTTGCCCCTGGGGCATCTGGCTGCCAGCCTATGTGAGGGCCTATCCAGAAGTAAGGCAGCACAGGGTTGGAACTGTGGCTTCACCAAAAGTGATGATTCTGCCGGCCGAAGAACCTGTTGTGGTCAGAGGTATAAGGGAAGCTGTCGCCACTAAGGGACCAACCATCTTTACCAGGGACCACAGTGAGTAACTGAAGCAAGTACCAGAGCAGTATTCTCACCGAATGGGCACGGTGGAGAAGAAACTTCAGGTGGTGATCAAGTCAGGGACCCAACCAGCGGAGGTGACACTTGCAGAGCAGCCTTGTGTTTCAAGCTAGGGACTGAGCCGGTCAGCAGGGGTGAAGCTTGAAGGTATCCAAAGTGCCAATCTAGGGACCCAGCAGGGAAGCATGGGTGATGCTTGAGGGAGATACCACTGCAAAAGCCATGAGGAGCTCAGGGGATTCAGAGTTAGTTAATTTAGAGGGTCCAGTGAGAGACCAGGAGCTCAAGGGGCTGAAGAACTACAAGTAGAAGTTGTAGTAAAGCTGAGAGAACTGTTACGTTTGAATTAGGAACTGTTAAGTACTGTAGCCATAGGGGACAGCAAACCTGCACATGCAGAAGTGGCACCTTGCTTGGGCCTTTCCCTGTATGGCTGTCCTCCTATTGAAGCCTCAGAGTCTGTCTATTGAAATTGCAACTACTTAAGGGTGTCTTGGCCCCAACCCTCTTTTCCTTGCAAAATATAAAAGGACTGTTAAAAGAAACCTATTTTGTATCCAAGTAGTGTCTGGCGTCCAATTACTTTTACCAACTTTGCACCCACTATGCCTCACAACCCACTACATATTGCAGGATGTCAGCGGTCTGTGGCGTCAAAGGTTTTAATTAGACTGGAAGAGGTTAAAGATTCTGCTACAGTACGTTCCTTTTTCTATGTCACACTTATATCACCATAACTGTAGGGGTAAAAAAAACACACTTTTCACATTTGAAGTGAAGTGACCACTTTACAGTTAAGGTTAATTCAATTTGTATCAGTGTAAGTATATCTCTGTGTTTTTACCTGTTCAATATGGGTATAGAATGTAAGGATAGGTTGCATCTAGGTTGACAGGTTTTCTGTTCCTTTAACCACTTGCCGACTGGCTCACGCCGATATACGTTGGCAAGGTGTCACGTTGCCGCAAATCGATGTATGGGTATGTCTTCCCATTGACATTTACACAGTAATCAGTGCATTTTTATAGCTCTGATCTCTGTATAAATGTCAATGGTCCCAAAAATGTGTCAAAAGTGTCTGATCTGCCTGCCGCAATCGCAGATCACCTCCATTACTAGTATAAAAAAAAATGCCATAAAAATGCCATAAATCTTTCCCATAGTTTGTAGACGCTATAACCAATAAATATATATGTTTATTGCGATGTTTTTTTACCAAAAATATGTAGAAGAATACACATTGGCCTAAACTGATGAAGAAATTAGATTTTTATAAACATTTGGAGATATTTATTATAGCAAAAAGTAAAAAATATATAATTTTTTTCAAAATTGTTGCTCTTTTTTTTGTTTATAGTGCAAAAAAAAAAATGCAGAGGTGATGAAATACCACCAAAAGAAATCTCTATTTGTAGGAAAAAGGGACGTCAATTTTGTTTGGGTACAACGTCGCACGACCGCGCAAATTGTCAGTTAAAATTACACTATATCGCAAAAAATGGTCTGGTCATTAAGCAGCCAAATCTTCCGGTCTGTAAGCGGTTAAACTCCTGAAATGTATATTTCACTCTAATTTGTGATTTTTGTATGTGGAATAGTGTGTTTAACCTGTGGTTATGGTGCTTGATAAAGATTCTAATATAACATATCGATAATATCTTGATGTTATATTACTGTAATCGTAATTTTCATTTTATATTTACCCTCCCCAGAAATATAAGCTCACCTTTTCCTACTCCCACAATGCTCGCTAAGTAAATAAACTATTCAAACTTTCCAGGTATGGGTGGGCATGTAATTCATTCCCCCTCCCCATGTGACAGTGTTGATGCAATTAATGTGGGAATCTGACAAGTACATTTTTTACATTTATTAATATAAATGTAGCGGGGTCGTACCCCTTTTAGGGGAAGAGACTACATCCCCCATAATCCCCCAGGCTCCCGGGCTGCTTGTTTCCGCCCGAGAGGCTGCTGGGGGAGGCTATAAAAAGGAAGAGCGGAGACCGCCTCTTCCTCTTGGGACACTTCCTCTTCAGAGGCCTCACCTGACTGGTCTCCCTCTCATGACGGAGCTTGTGACGCGGAGACTACAGCCAGTGGAGACACCTGTGCGGACCGGAGCTGAAGGCCTGAAGCCTGGGCCTTGCAGCAGATGGAGTGAGACTCTCATCCCTCAGAGTCAGCAGCAGCGGAGCGGAGCCTCTTCCCTACAGTCGGTCGGTCGGAGCTGAGGACCGGAGCGCAGGGGCTGTGACTGAGGAGACCGGAGCCGCCATTGGAGGGACCGGAGTGGAGGACGGTACCCCAGGATTGGTGAGAGAGCCGGAAGGCTCATCCTGCATTGATACACACATTTTATGCCTATTGAACTGCCTAGGCGCAATTTACCTCAGAGCAGCAATGTTACTTTCTGTGGATTACAAAGACACCATTTAAAGCTACATGTGCACCACCTCTACAGATTTATTGCCGGTGAAGAACACTGTACTAGTACAAGGACTGAGCTCTAGTGCTAGGGATCAGGCCTGGTCCGTTAGGTAGGCGCAGATAGATTTATTGCACCTCAGAGGTGCATAGCAGACGGTCGCCACACTTGGCGTTCCGTTTCCTCATTGCTAGTTGATACATATGTGTGTACATGTTAAAGTGCATATTGCAGGGACCTGCTAAAGTATTGTAAGTCATATGTTTAAATGCATGTTACTATTTCTTTTCCTTACTGACAAAGTAAAGCCAGTTATTCTTATTTCAGCAGTCTGCTTGTGAGTTCATACCCATTACACTTAGAGTATAAGTGATGTTTATATGTGCATAGATTCATACCCCTTGACTAACTGTGCCAGAGCGGGTAGAGCAAATTGCCGGGGGTTGGTGGAGCTGTACTCAGGGACCCAAAACAAACCAGCGGCTCTCTTAACTGGGGGTAGCGCTACACGTGGGGGCTCGTAATCCGGGATCCTGAGTCAGCGGGAAAAGCCGCCAGAAGGTACCGGCATGGACCCAATAGAAGTGGGACGGTGGTCCGCAACATGGGCCGCTGACCCAGCCGCAGCGGCAGTCATTGAACTGCCAGGGATATGGCAGAGAGAGGCAGTCAAGCAGCTCATAATGTCATTATCCCCATGCCAGAAGTCATGGATAATGGACATGAGAAATGATGCTGGGTACACATACGCCTTAATAGAATGGAAGGAAGAGACTCCAGAGCAGTTCAGGAGCCAAAGCATACAAGCACCGAATGGTCAGGCCTATCAAGTGCTGCATGCGCTGCCGCGCAAGGGAGAAGGTTCTCCTATGAAAGCCATTCTATCCCCAAAGCAGGAAGAGCGGAAGGGCGCGGAAAGTCCCGCACCCACACAGACTACTCTTAGTGCAGAACTGTGTGCTGTCCTAGGGGAGATTGTGACTCAGTGCAGAAGAGACCCCGGGGATTACCCAATGTCGGGATACAGGAAACTCCGGATGTTTTCAGGGAGGACACCTGTACCCTCGGGAGAAGAGGGATTTGAAGAGTGGTTAGATGGCGCCACGCAGGCCTTAGAAGAATGGGAGGTCTCAGAAGGCAGAAAGAAGCAAAGGATTGTTGAGAGCCTAAAAGGACCTGCCTTAGAGGCCATACGCAATCTGAAGACAAGCAAAAAGGATTGCACTGCCCAGGACTACATAGACATCCTGGAAAGTGTGTTTGGTGGGACAGAAAAAGTCACAGAACTTACCCATCAACTGGAACATTGAACCCAGAAGCCACAGAGTTTGTGCCTGAGTGCTGGGAAGATATCCCTGGTCTCTACTCAGAAGAAGAAGTAGATGTTCCAGAACCAGAGATGTTGCCAGAATGTGTTCCTGAAGAAGGGCCAAGAGAACAGAGAGCTCGCAGAATTGTGAAGCCTCCCAAGAAGTTAACTTACCCCAAGATGGGAGAAAGTTCAGAGGACTCTGTTACCACAGCAAGGAGAAGTGCTGAAAGCCCTGACCCATCCACTGTTCATTTGGTGGAGGGCAACCCCAGCTCACTCTCTGGCACAGTTAAACAGGTCACCCACACTGAAATGACCTGTAGACAGGACAGCTCCCCATCTTATGCCAATTGGTGGGAAGCTCCCCTGTCCAAATTATGTGAAAGTGTTGTTCCCGAGAAAGTTTGTAGTTTGAACACTGTCTTTGGGGACCAAAGATTCAAAGTGGGGGGAGTGTGTAGCGGGGTCGTACCCCTTTTAGGGGAAGAGACTACATCCCCCATAATCCCCCAGGCTCCCGGGCTGCTTGTTTCCGCCCGAGAGGCTGCTGGGGGAGGCTATAAAAAGGAAGAGCGGAGACCGCCTCTTCCTCTTGGGACACTTCCTCTTCAGAGGCCTCACCTGACTGGTCTCCCTCTCATGACGGAGCTTGTGACGCGGAGACTACAGCCAGTGGAGACACCTGTGCGGACCGGAGCTGAAGGCCTGAAGCCTGGGCCTTGCAGCAGATGGAGTGAGACTCTCATCCCTCAGAGTCAGCAGCAGCGGAGCGGAGCCTCTTCCCTACAGTCGGTCGGTCGGAGCTGAGGACCGGAGCGCAGGGGCTGTGACTGAGGAGACCGGAGCCGCCATTGGAGGGACCGGAGTGGAGGACGGTACCCCAGGATTGGTGAGAGAGCCGGAAGGCTCATCCTGCATTGATACACACGTTTTATGCCTATTGAACTGCCTAGGCGCAATTTACCTCAGAGCAGCAATGTTACTTTCTGTGGATTACAAAGACACCATTTAAAGCTACATGTGCACCACCTCTACAGATTTATTGCCGGTGAAGAACACTGTACTAGTACAAGGACTGAGCTCTAGTGCTAGGGATCAGGCCTGGTCCGTTAGGTAGGCGCAGATAGATTTATTGCACCTCAGAGGTGCATAGCAGACGGTCGCCACACTTGGCGTTCCGTTTCCTCATTGCTAGTTGATACATATGTGTGTACATGTTAAAGTGCATATTGCAGGGACCTGCTAAAGTATTGTAAGTCATATGTTTAAATGCATGTTACTATTTCTTTTCCTTACTGACAAAGTAAAGCCAGTTATTCTTATTTCAGCAGTCTGCTTGTGAGTTCATACCCATTACACTTAGAGTATAAGTGATGTTTATATGTGCATAGATTCATACCCCTTGACTAACTGTGCCAGAGCGGGTAGAGCAAATTGCCGGGGGTTGGTGGAGCTGTACTCAGGGACCCAAAACAAACCAGCGGCTCTCTTAACTGGGGGTAGCGCTACATAAACATTGGATTAAAGCGGACCCATCCATAAAACAGATTCATTTCCTGAGAAATATAACACTCCCATTGGTTGTGCTCTCAACCAAACTGTCAAACCATCCAGTGACTGGTGTCATAACTGATCACATGTACAGCACCATAACAGTTGTAGATTAGAGGCAAAGATGGCAGCTTCCTTGGCTGAAAACGATAGGGGGGTTTACTTACACTTTAACAATGCCCAAATCATCTTTTCCTATCCTTGTATCTGCACACATGGCCACATCCAGATCCTATGAGTAAAGATGTGCAGTGACTTTCTGGCATAAAAACAATGAACTACTGGGCAAACATTTCCAAAGCAGCTACTGGACTGTTCCTGTAATGCAGATACATTAAAGGAAATTTGTTTCAGTGCCGGGACAAGGTCAACTAGAGCCCAGGGCGAACATTGCGCCCCCCCCCCCAAAAAAAAATTATGATTATATGTTACAAACCCCCCCACCAAAAAAATCGAGCATGCTCCCCCCTAAGCATAAATCCCCCTTTCCTCCCAGTACAAGTCCACACCCTGCTGAAATCCACCCTCCTGGCACATATCTTTGCCCCCCCAGCTCAAATCCTCTCTCTCCTCATATGCCCCTATCACCCCCCTCAAAAAAAAAACTTCCCCCTCCTAGCACAAATTCTTTACCCCTAAAATTTCCCCTCTGAGCACAAATCCTCTGCCCTTCACACCGAATACCCCCCTCCTATCACAAATACCCCCCCCCAATCATCCCAACTAGCATTCATCCCTCCCCAAAAACAATTCTGATCTTAGCACAACCCCCCCCCCCCCCCCCACCATATTACCTTTTCTAGTAAAAAAACAAATCCCCCCTCATTCCACAAATCCTCTTCACCCATCCCCCCTCCCAACACAAATCCTCCAATCACCACTTCTAGCACACCCCTTGCCACCCCCCCAAATGCCCCCTCATCTATTCGTTGTGTCCCCACCACCTCACATGATACCACAGTGCCCAGGGCAGCCGCCCCTCCTGCCCACCCCTTGTCCCGGCCCTATTTGTACTTTCCCTATGTTGGCCCAGGCTGTATTTTATACCCACCTTCTCTTTGCTCCCCACCACTCTATTTAGCTGCTGGGAAAGAAAGAACATGAACTTCCAAACAGGGGCAAACATGCAAACCTCTTCTTGAATGCTCTGCTCAGTCACCAGTTCAGCAAGCACAAGTTAATTTTAAGGTTGTTTGCTGCAGTTTTCCATATCTCTATAATATACAGCTCAGTTATATTCTAGAAATGTAAAATCACAGATATAAGACAGAAAGCATCTAATGACTGTGGATTACTTAACCTCCAGGTCAAGCCTAGTGGAGCACTGTACCCACAAGGACCAGTTATGTTTCAAGCTTCATCTTTAAGGATTTGACTGCTGATCATTAGCTATGGGTACTATGAGTACTTTGCACATTGCTCTTTGCCTTAGTAAACAAAGGCTATATTCTAATGATTAACATTGACATTTTGACAAACAAGAGGATGTTAGGACAAACCAGCAATTTACTATTTAGCTAAAGTAGCATGTTTTTGCAGATTGGAAACGTTTGAACCATATGTGGACATTAGGAGTATGGGGTACCCCACATTAAAACTTTATGCTTTATACTACAGTACCTTGTATGCCTTGCACCTTCCCTGTCTGTGTCAACTCTGGCAGGTATAACTGATGAGGTCAGATGTCATTTTGTCAGCTGTTCCACCTGCAGCTGCTGCTGGAAGAATGGACAGTCTAATGCCGCGTACACACGAGCGGATTTTCTGTCGGAAAAATCTTGGACTTTTTTACAGTTCAGCAGGGGGGGGGGGCTCGCTCGTCCCCACCCCCTTTCCTGACCGGCCCGGCTGCGTGCTCGGATAAGGGTCTGGTATGGATTTTGGGGGGTACCCCCACGCCGTTTTTTCAGCGTAGGGGGGTTCCCCTTAAAATCCATACCAGACCTAAGGGCCTGGTATGCTCCTGGAGAGGGAACCCATGCCGGTTTTAAAATTTGGCATGGAGTTCCCCCTTGAGAGCTGATTATTCTCTGATTGGCCACGGCCAAAGTCGCCCGGCCTGGGGCGACTCAAGTCGTGTTGTAAGTCGCCCCAAGTCATGTTGAAGTCGCTCCAAGTCGTGTTGTTATTCATACTCAAGTCGTGCACATACAAATGTTGTTTTTTGAACTTTCAAGGAATCCATTAGCAGTTCATTAGTAGCAGATTGTTCTTCTCTATTAGTGAATCTTGGTTTAGGTGAAGAGATCCAATCATCAATATTGCTGGAGGCAGTAGTGTATTTAGGTTTTGTGCTGCCCTAGGCTTGACTAAACTCGTGCACCCCCTAATTTAAATATGACCCACCCTTTCCTGTCATGGCCACATCCCTTGCTGTTTTAGACCCGCCCTGAAATTTTCGAGTGGGGACACTAGTTCTGAGGGCCTGGGGGGGGGCAATGGATTCCCTTAATTTGCATAGATTTCCTCTCACTTCCTGTTTGGCTCTGGGGTAGGAAGTGAAGGGAAATCTCTACAATGGGACAGGGATGGTAAAAAATTAACTGACAGGGCTTATAACCCTCCCTTATCCAAAATGAAAAAATAAAAAAAGTGTTGACTATGGTTCTACTCAGGGCCGTTTTTAAGGCAGGGCAAAAGGGGCAGCTGCCCTGGGCCCTGTCATTGTTGTGGGGCCCAAAGCAGCTGCCTCATACTTGCCAACTATCCTGGTTTAAATTCCCTCGCCCCTTGAGGTTTTGGTCCTGTGCTGTGTGACAATATCTCAGTGTGAAGTGCTGCTACTAATGCTGCCCAGCTCTGCCCTATTGTTGTGTACAGATGACTCACCTGCAGACCCTGTGTTTACATTTAAATTACCGGCATTCATATGTAAATAGTGGTGGCATTCATATGTAAATAGCGTCAGCCGGCGGCATTGATATATATATCATGCCCCCCTCAGGTCATATCCACAGTAATCTCTAGCAACCAATCAACAAGCAGAAATCATGTGCTGTAACCTCTAGAAACTAGCCAGTGACCTGTAATGTGTTCTGTAACCTCTAGCAACCAGTCAGTGAGCGGTAATAATACCTCTGGCAACCAATCGCAATAGCTGCCTGATCTGATTCAGTAAACTGATTTTGAGTCTAGCTGCTATTTACCGTATGTCTCAGAGTAGGTGGAGAGCAAAACTGCATGGTGGGGGTCCCAAGAAAAGTTTTGCCCAGGGTCCAATGAACACTAAAGACGGCCCTGGTTCTACTTTAAGCACAAATTTCTGATAATTTTATGGGGAGGACTAAGAAGATATAACCATGCCAATGGTGCAGCAGAAAACATATAGCACAGTGAGGAAGGTTTGTGGTCCAGGATGAGGTGACAGTCAAAATTAGAAGCGGCGCCCCCCTCCCCCCCCACAGTTGCGGAATGCCAGCCGCCTGCATACCGGAAGCAGTGAGGCCGCTTTATGGGGGTGCTAGATTAAGTTGCCCCTCAGCCCAGTCTGCCCCATAAGACTGGTGCTACACTAACAGACTCTTTCTCTGCTGCCCCCTCCCCTGCAAAGTGCTGCCCTAGGCCTGGGCCTTGTCGGCCTAAGCCAGGATACAGCGTTGACTGGAGGATCACAGCATTTGAGGGCAGAGTTCAACAACTCTGGGTGACAGCACAAGTCAAGAACGTTTTTAAAGCTGTAATCAGCCAGAACATATTGTATATAACACCTAATACAAACATGTCTAATTCTCACTAATGTAACATTCATTAGAAATTCTCACATCTAGGCTATTAAGTCCTCTGACAGCTTACAGGTAGTTCTTTGTTTGTACATGCCACACTGTATAGGCAGCATTTAGGAAACTTCGCTAAATATAAGTTATTATAAGCGCTAATTTGTTTTACCGACTATTTTCTAAATAAAGACATGGATGCCTGATTTTAGCATGCCACGTGAAGATGTTTGTTTTAATTCCTCTTTAAAGATAAATGAGATTTTATAGAACACATTTCTCGGAAGCACAACCTTCATTCCTTCCATTGGATGTGCTTGCAACTACTTTAAAAAGAAGTGAGGATCATTTAGTTTGTAAACCATTTGAAGTGAATCTGTCACATATAAGGCAAGACCTCGCTGCTGTAAACCAAGGCAGAATTCCATTTACTGCTATTGCTTGAATGAATGAATAATTTGTATAGCGCTACAATGCGAACTGAATCGCCTCAAGGCGCTGTATTCATGCTTTGTTGTCAAGCTTCATGGAAGAGGTGGGTCTTGAGTTTTTTCCTGAAGGCCTGATGGTTTTCTTCCATGCGGATGTAGGTTGGTAGAGCGTTCCATAGTGTTAGGTACCTGAGTGGTGAGCCTGACTTCGCTGGGAGAGGGCCTCTCTTACGGCTCTGGTTCAGGGCCCACTGGAGTGGAGACAGTGGTCCCGTGAGCACAGCGGGGTAGGAGTGCCTGGAATGGATGCTGTGGGAGACGTAGCTGATCAGTAGCGATCTCCTGGATGTTGAAGCAGCAGAGACTGGCAGGTAGCGGAGCAGGGTCCGGATGTAGGGTGACCCCGAGATGGCGTCAGCAACTCTGGAAGTATGCAGCATGCAGGGAGCAGGCAGAGGGGTCGTCAGGCAGGCCGGGTCTGGATACACTTTGGCAGGCAGGTAAGTGGGCACAGGCAATGGAGAGGTCAGACAGGCAGGAGATCAGCGTTCAGGTATCAGTCCAAAGCAGAGTCAACAGGCCGGAATCAGGAGTGGAGAAGGCAGCAGAGTCAAGTGGAAGCCGGATCAGGTAAACAGGAGTACACAACAGAGGCAGGTTAAACAAGGGGCAAACTGCAGACGAACAGCACTTGACATGTGCAGCTGTCATTCTTTTAAAGGCCAACTGGCGCCAAACAGCGCTAACGCGTCACGTGTGCGCCCGCGACGCACGTGCCCGCGCTCGCTGCGCACGCGCGCGCGCCTGAGGAGTACGACGGCGCGTACCCTCGTTTCGACGCCCGGACGAATCAGCGGCGCGTGTGCGCATGCGCGCGCGCCGATTCGACCGTACGTCGCAAGTGGAGCCCTGACATTGCCCCCCCACAAGGGGCAACCTCCGGGTGCCCAGTTGGTCATCCTTCTCAGGGTGTGAAATGAAAAAAGCACGAATTAGTCTTCCAGCATGTATATTGTCCTCAGGTTCCCAAGAATTGCTTTCTGGGCCGAAGCCCTTCCATTTGATTAGAAACTGTCTTTGCCCTTGTCGCCTTCTACAGTCTAGAACAACTTCTACCTCGTACTCCTCGTTTCCATCCACTAGGACAGGTTCAGGAGGCCCGGACTCCCTATTGGGGAAGGGATCGGGTACCGAGGGTTTCAATAGAGAGACATGAAACACAGGATGTATCTTCATGGTGTCTGGCAGGGACAGTTCATAGGACACCTCATTAATCCTCCTCTTTACAGGAAAAGGGCCCAGGAACTTGGGTGCCAACTTCTTAGAGGGACAGGTTAACTTTAAATTAGAAGAGGAAAGCCATACCTGATCCCCGATTTGCAGATTCAACTCTCCCCTCCTCTTTTGGTCAAAGGCTTTCTTACTGTCCGCCTGGGCCTTGGTTATGGCTTCCTGGAGGATTTGGTTGTTGCGGCTTAGGAAGGTCACTGCGTCCTGGACCGCTGGAACTGAGGACTCTGTAAGAAAATCTGGTAGAAATGTTAAATGGAACCCATAATTGGCGAAAAACGGGGACTGTCCCGTGGTCGAGTGGCTGGCGTTGTTGTACGCGAATTCTGCTAAGGGCAGCAGAGAAACCCAATCATCTTGCACAAATGAAGTGAAACACCTAATATATTGTTCGAGGGTCTGGTTTGTGCGCTCAGTCTGCCCATTAGTTTGAGGGTGGTAAGCTGAGGATAGGGCCAGCTCAATCTTTAGACTATCACACAGTGCCCTCCAAAACCGCGAGGTGAACTGGACTCCCCTGTCCGAGACTATATTCTTGGGTACCCCGTGTAACCTAACGATCTCTCGGATAAAAACACGGGCCGTCTCTGCTGCAGATGGGGTTCCCCTTAGGGGTAGGAAGTGGGCCATCTTTGAGAGTCGGTCAACGACTACAAAGATGGCCGTGTGATCTTCAGAGGGGGGCAGCTCGACTATAAAGTCCATCGTTATCATACGCCAGGGTCGATCAGGTGCAGGTAGAGGCTTGAGTAGGCCCCAGGCCCGGCCCCTAGTAGTCTTGCTTCGGGAGCACACTGGGCATGAACTGACATACTTGGAGCAGAATTCCTTCAGACCAGGCCACCAGAAGGTGCGCTGCACCAAGTCAAGAGTCTTTCGGGCCCCAAAGTGTCCTGCTAGTGGGTGATCGTGGAGGAGGGCCAATACTTTAACCCGGATGGGTTCGGGAACAAACACCTGGCTGTCCTTCCAGAGAAGCCCCTCTCTACGATTTAGTGAAAGTCCTGGGGGAAGGAGCGGGTTCAGGGAGGCCTCCCTGATCTGGGACAGTAAATCCGGCTGTAGTAGAAGGAAGTTGCTTGCAGGGAGGATGGTATCAGGAGGTGTGGAGTCTTTAGGGCAGTCGAACATGCGTGAAAGCGCATCTGGCTTTACATTTTTAGATCCAGGCCGGTAGGTAATGTGGAAGCTGAAACGTGAAAAGAAGAGGGCCCAGCGGGCTTGTCGTGGTTTTAGACGTTTTGCCGTCCTTAAGTACTCAAGATTCTTGTGGTCCGTGTAAATTAGTACAGGGTGGACTGCTCCCTCCAGCAAGTACCTCCATTCCTCCAGCGCTGATTTTATGGCTAGCAGTTCTCGGTCACCGACATCGTAGTTCCTTTCTGCGGGTGAAAGTTTCCGGGAAAAGAAGCCCACAGGGTGCATTAGGTCCTTATTGCCCTGGCGTTGGGAGACCACGGCCCCCACTGCTACCTCAGAGGCATCCACTTCCAGGATGTATGGGAGAGATGGGTCAGGGTGACTGAGGATGGGAGCGGATGTGAATCGCTCCTTGAGTTTCACAAACGCCTCCTGGGCCTCTGGACCCCAATGAAACCGTACATTCTGCCTTGTTAGCTGTGTGATTGGTGAGATGATGGCCGAGAACCCCTTGATGAACTTTCTGTAAAAATTAGCAAATCCGACAAAACGCTGCACACCCTTCTTGTCAGAGGGTGGCGGCCAGTCCAGCACAGCCGTTACCTTCTGCGGGTCCATCTCGATGCCTGCTGGGGAGATCTGAAGACCCAAGAATTGGATGCTCTGCTGCTCGAAGGTGCACTTCTCTGCTTTCGCGTACAATCCGTGCTGACGAAGACGGAGTAAGACTCGGCCCACATGCCCCCGATGCTGCTCAAGCGTTCTGGAGAAGATTAGGATGTCATCCAAGTATACAATGACAAAAATGTCCAGGAAGTCCCTGAAGACCTCATTTATGAGGTGCTGGAAAGTAGCCGGGGCATTACAAAGGCCGAAGGGCATAACTAAGTATTCGTAATGCCCAAAACGGGTACGAAATGCAGTCTTCCATTCATCACCTGATCGGATGCGAACCAGGTTATAGGCCCCTCTTAAGTCCAGTTTGGAGAATATGGTGGCCGCTCTTAGTTTTTGAAACAGTTCCGGTATTAAGGGTAAGGGATAGCGATTTTTAATTGTAACTTTATTTAGCTCCCGGTAGTCCACACAGGGTCGGAGTGACTGGTCTTTCTTGGTTACAAAGAATATGCCGGCCCCTGCGGGTGAGGTGGAGTGACGTATAAACCCCTTCTTTAGGTTCTCCGAAATGTAGGCCTTCAGGGCCTCTTGTTCCTTCTCGGAAAGGGGGAAGATACGCCCGAACGGAATCTCGGCCCCCGGCAAAAGTTCTATGGGACAATCATAGGTGCGGTGGGAGGGTAGGGTGTCCGCTCCCCGTTTACTAAAGACGTCTAAGAATTCATGGTATGGTTCCGGTACCGCTTGGATCAGGTCAGTATCAGAGTCCAGACAAAGAAGCGTAGCGGGTTGTACCGGAGCTTCGTGTAAGCAATGTTCCAGGCAGTAGGGGGACTGGAACTTGACCTCCCCTGTGGACCAGCAGATGGTCGGATCGTGTGCCTGCAACCAGGGGATGCCCAGGATCACTGGGAACAGGGGGGACGAGATTACGTCCAAGGTTAACAGTTCCTGGTGGTGGAGAGAAGAGATAGTGAACAGAGGTTGGGTCTCCTGGACAACTTGGCCCGATTTAATGCGGGAACCGTCAGCCAGGAAGACGGATAGTCCGCGGGCCTTCCTCTGAAGAGGAATGTCGTGCCGGCTGGCAAAGGTGGTATCGATGAAACAGCTGCAGGCTCCTGAATCAAGGATGGCGTTGGTGCGAATCGTCCTTCCCAGGAACTGAAAAGACAGGGGTAGAGAGATGTGGGTGGCATGGACTGGTAAGTGAGCAGAGTTGATTGACACAGACGAAAGGCACTTACGCAGCTTGCTCGGGCAACTGTTCACAAAGTGTCCGGGCCCACCACAGTACAGGCACAAATTTAGTTGACGGCGTCGGGCACGTTCCTCCAGAGACAGAGTGGGTCGCATGAGACCAAGCTGCATCGGCTCGCCGGCATCGGGAAGAGGATGGGCAGGGGCCATTGGCTGAGCGGGCATGTAACGGCCAGCCGGTAATGGAGCCCTTGCGGTCATCCAAGCCGGACGGTGGACTTGAGCGGATCTCTCGACTCTGCGTTCCCGGAGCCGACGGTCAATTTGTATGCTCAAAGTTATCAGGCCCTCCAAAGTGTCTGGGGTGCCCACTCGGGCAAGTTCATCCTTTAGGCCTTCGGAGAGGCCCATGCGGAACTGATGCCTTAAAGCCGAGTCATTCCACTGGGTGTCTGCGCTCCATCGTCTAAAGTCTGTCACATAGTCCTCGGCCGTTCTGCGGCCTTGCTGGAGCGCAGATAGAGCAGACTCGGCTGTGGTGGTTAGCTGGGGGTCCTCGTAAAGTTGCGCCATGGCTTCCAGGAAAGACGAGAGGGACTGCGTCAGCATGCTATTTCCCTCCAGCAGGCGATGAGCCCAAATCTGAGGTTCGCCCTGCAGCAGGGAGATTACGAACCCCACTTTGGTGGCCTCTAGGGAGAAGGTTCTGGGTTGAAGAGCAAAGTATAACTGGCAGGCGTTGCGGAAGACACGGAATTTGGAACGATCTCCGGAGAAGCGATCAGGAACAGGTACTCTGGGTTCAGGAGGCAGCATCACCACCGCAGGAGGAGTAGCAGGTGTTGCAGAAGGTTGCGGAGATGTAGGAGCCGCAACATTGGGGTCAGCAAGTTGCTGCACTCGACCTTCCAGTCTGGTATACCCTTCTTGCAGGGATTGCACCGCCTGAGTGAGGGCTGCCAGGTGTGAGCAGAACTCCTTCATGGCAGAGGCTTCTCCCGCAGGCTCAGTCATGGCTGTTCGTACTGTTAGGTACCTGAGTGGTGAGCCTGACTTCGCTGGGAGAGGGCCTCTCTTACGGCTCTGGTTCAGGGCCCACTGGAGTGGAGACAGTGGTCCCGTGAGCACAGCGGGGTAGGAGTGCCTGGAATGGATGCTGTGGGAGACGTAGCTGATCAGTAGCGATCTCCTGGATGTTGAAGCAGCAGAGACTGGCAGGTAGCGGAGCAGGGTCCGGATGTAGGGTGACCCCGAGATGGCGTCAGCAACTCTGGAAGTATGCAGCATGCAGGGAGCAGGCAGAGGGGTCGTCAGGCAGGCCGGGTCTGGATACACTTTGGCAGGCAGGTAAGTGGGCACAGGCAATGGAGAGGTCAGACAGGCAGGAGATCAGCGTTCAGGTATCAGTCCAAAGCAGAGTCAACAGGCCGGAATCAGGAGTGGAGAAGGCAGCAGAGTCAAGTGGAAGCCGGATCAGGTAAACAGGAGTACACAACAGAGGCAGGTTAAACAAGGGGCAAACTGCAGACGAACAGCACTTGACATGTGCAGCTGTCATTCTTTTAAAGGCCAACTGGCGCCAAACAGCGCTAACGCGTCACGTGTGCGCCCGCGACGCACGTGCCCGCGCTCGCTGCGCACGCGCGCGCGCCTGAGGAGTACGACGGCGCGTACCCTCGTTTCGACGCCCGGACGAATCAGCGGCGCGTGTGCGCATGCGCGCGCGCCGATTCGACCGTACGTCGCAAGTGGAGCCCTGACACATAGCCTTGGTCCTTGGACAGCGAATCTCCGCTCCCCCTTTGATTTGTAGCGGGATTGGGAATGAGGAGGAGGTTTTGGTTAGATGATCGGAGACTGCGATTGGGTGTGTAGTGTTTTATTTTCTCGAGAAGGTATTGAGGAGCGTCTCCATGGGTACATTTGTGGGTGAGGCAGAGGGTCTTGAATGTGACCCTATTCTTTACGGTTAGCCAATGTAGGCTTCTCAGGGGAGATGGATTCCCAGGGTTTTTTTCCTGTTATCAGCCTTGCCGCCGTGTTTTGGATAAGTTGTAAGCGCGCAAGTTGATATTGGGGTGATCCTATGTAAAGGGAGTTTGCGTAGTCAAGTCGTGAATAAATGACCGTTCCAACTACCACTGCTTTGTCCTCCTTTGGAATGAAGGGGATGAGTCTGCGTAGCAGGCGGAGCAGATGGTGAGAACCACTGACTACTGCTCCTATTTGTGCATCCATAGACATTTCAGAGTCAAAAATGACTCAGAGACTCTTGGCCTTGGTCCTTGGGGAGATGGTCTGTCCAAAGATGGTGGGTGGTGTCCAAGGGATCTTGGTTGGGGAGTTTTGGTTTGCATGTAGAATAAGAAGTTCTGTTTTCGATTCGTTAAGTTTGAGGGAGCTAGTGGTCATCCAGTCGTCTATCAGAGTGAGGCATTTTTCTAATTGCTGATGATGGTCTTTTTGTCCGGTGATACGAAAATATAATTGCGTGTCGTCAGCGTATGAGTGGAAGCAGAGGTCTGATCTTCTGATGATTTTGAGGAGTGGGCGGATGTATATGTTGAAGAGCACTGGCGACAAGGGTGATCCTTGAGGGACTCCACAAGAGATTGCCCGGGTTTCAGAGGTGAAAGCTCTTAGTTTCACTGTCTAAACAATTTTCTAAGAAGGATGCGAACCATTGTAGATCTGAGTCTGTGACTCCTGCTACTTCTGTGAAGTAGCTTGAGTGTTTATTAGTAAACCCTTACCTATACCCAGTGAAGTGACTGGCCTCAGGTAAAACACAGAGATGAAACAAATCGTCCTACATAAGATGTACCTGTACCTGTACCTGTACATCCGTTCAAAGTGCAGAATTTATATACAGTGGTGTGAAAAAGTGTTTGCCCCCTTCCTCATTTCCTGTTCCTTTGCATGTTTGTCACACTTAAGTGTTTCGGAACATCAAACCAATTTAAACAATAGTCAAGGACAACACAAGTAAACACAAAATGCAATTTGTAAATGAAGGTGTTTATTATTAAAGGTGAAAAAAAATCCAAACCATCATGGCCCTGTGTGAAAAAGTGATTGCCCCCTAAACCTAATAACTGGTTGGGCCACCCTTAGCAGCAACAACTGCAACCAAGCGTTTGCGATAACGTGCAATGAGGCTTTTACAGCGTCCTGGAGGAATTTTGGCCCACTCATCTTTGCAGAATTGTCCTAATTCAGTTACATTAGAGGGTTTTCGAGCATGAACGGCCTTTTTAAGGTCATACCACAACATCTCAATAGGATTCAGGTCAGGACTTTGGCTAGGCCACTCCAAAGTCTTCATTTTGTTTTTCTTCAGCCATTCGGTGGTGGACTTGCTGGTGTGTTTAGGATCATTGTCCTGCTGCAGAACCCAAGTTCGTTTCAGCTTGAGTACACGAACAGATGGTCGGACATTCTCCTTCAGGATCTCTTGGTAGACAGCAGAATTCATAGTTCCTTTTATCACGGCAAGTCTTCCAGGTCCTGAAGCAGCAAAACAGCCCCAGACCATCACACTACCACCACCATATTTTACTGTTGGTATAATGTTCTTTTTCTGAAATGCAGTGTTCCTTCTACGCCAGATATACTTGGACACACACCTTCCAAAGAGTTCCACTTTTGTCTCATCGGTCCACAGAATGTTGTCCCAAAAGTCTTGGGGATCATCAAGATGTGTTGTGGAGAAATTGAGACGAGCTTTGATGTTCTTTTTGCTCAGCAGTGGTTTTCTCCTTGGAACTCTGCCATGCAGGCCATTTTTGCCCAGTCTTTTCCTGATGGTGGAGGCATGAACGCTGACCTTAACTGAGGCAAGTGAGGCCTGCAGTTCCTTGGACGTTGTTGTGGGGTCTTTTGTGACCTCTTGGATGAGTCGTCGCTGCGCTCTTGGGGTAATTTTGGGCGGCCGGCCACTCCTGGGAAGGTTCACCACTGTTCCATGTCTTCGCCATTTGTGGATAATGGCTCTCACTGTGGTTCGCTGGATTCCCAAAGCTTTGGAAATGGCTTTATAACCCTTTCCAGACTGATAGATCTCAATTACTTTCTTTCTCAATTGTTCCTGAATTTCTTTGGGTCTCGGCATGATGTGTAGCTTTTAAGGATCTTCTGGTGGACCTTACTGTGTCAAGCAGCTCCTATTTAAGTGATGCCTTGATTGTGAACAGGTGTGGCAATAATCAGGCCTGGGTGTGGCTAGAGAAATTGAACTCAGGTGTGGACAACCACAGTTATAGTATGTTTTAACAAGGGGGGCAATCACTTTTTCACACAGGTCCATGATGGTTTGGATTTTTTTTTCACCTTTAATAATAAACACCTTCATTTACAAATTGCATTTTGTGTTTACTTGTGTTGTCCTTGACTATTGTTTAAATTGGTTTGATGTTCCGAAACACTTAAGTGTGACAAACATGCAAAGGAACAGGAAATGAGGAAGGGGGCAAACACTTTTTCACACCACTGTACCTTGTCTGCAGCAAAGATGGACAGATCTCCATAGCTACACAAGGAAACTGAAACCAGACTATACAGGTGCCAAGGGGTGGGGGGGGGGGTCACCTGTATAGTCTGGATCATCCTGTACACAGGCAGAATGGCAATCTGCCTATGTAAACAAGGCAGATTGCCATTCTGTCAGTACAGAAGGCATGATGGATCCTGTGTTCCTGTAAAGCATAAACACCGATCCATGCCTTCTACTAGTAAAAGCACCTCCCCTACTACACTGAATCACCAGCTAGGCACACAGTTAACCCTTTGATTGCCCCTGATGTTCACCCCTTTCCAGCCAGTGTCATTAGTACAGTGACAGTACATATTTTTTAGCACGGATCACTGTAATAATGTCACTGGTCCCCAAAAAAGTGTTGAAAGTGTCAGTTAGTGTCCAATTTGGCCATTGCAATATTTATCTTATTACTAGGAGAAAAAAAAATTCCATATATATCCCATAGTTTGTAGATGCTGTAACTTTTGCGCAAACCAATCAATATACACTTATTGGGATTTTTTTTTACCAAAAATATGTAGCAGAATACATATTTTTTTATTGCATATGTTTTACAGCAGAAAGTAAATAATATTATTTTTTTTCAAAATTTTCGTTATAGATAAAATCTGTAGAGGTGATCAAACCAGTGGCGGCTGGTGCTCAAAGTTTTTTGGGGGGCACAAACAAACTGAAAAAGTCAGAAAAATACTGAAAAAAAACTATCAATAACAGCTTCACTGTGCCATCAAATGCAGCCACTGTGCCATCAATTAGAGCCACTGTGCCCATCAAATTCAGCCACTGTGCCCATCAAATGCAGCCACTGTGTCATCAATTGCAGCCACTGTGCCCATCAAATGCAGCCACTGTGCCCATCAATAGCAGCCACTGTGCCCATCAAATGTAGCCACTGTGCCATTAAATTCAGCCACTCTGCCATCAATTGAAGCCACTGTGCCCATCAAATGCAGCCACTGTGTCCATCAAATGCAGCCACTCTGCTATCAAATGCAGCCACTGTGCCATCAATTGCAGCCACTGTGCCCATCAAATGCAGCCACTCTGCCATCAAATGCAACCACTCTACCATCAAATGCAGCCACTCTGCCATCAATTGAAGCCACTGTGCCCATCAAATGCAGTCACTGTGTCCATCAAATGCAGCCACTGTGCCATCAATTGCAGCCACTGTGCCCATCAAATGCAGCCACTGTGCCATAAAATGCAGCCACTCTGCTATCATATGCAGCCACTGTGCCCATCATATACAACCGCTGTGCCCATCATATACAACCGCTGTGCCCATCATATACAGCCACTGTGCCCATCATATGCAGCCACTATGCCCATCAAATGCAGACTCACTGTGACACCCCCGCCTGCCCGCTTGCTGTCCGACCACCACTTACCCATTTTGGTGGCGGGTCAGGCAGCGGGTGACGGTGGCGAGCTGTGGGACGGGCAGGGGGTCAGGCAACATTTCCTGTGTCCTCCATGCATCTTTTCTTCCCTTCTGATAGGCGTCCAATAGGATCAACTGTGCCTTCAGCCAATCAAGTGACGGGTATTAGACTCACGCTTCCTGATTGGCGGAGAGGTTGTTCAGTATTAGAAAAGTAAATATTCATTTGCTTTTCTTACACAACTTGGTTGGACTCCGGGCACAATGCTCTTCGCTCCGAGTCCACCTTTTTTGAAACCTATTAGGTGCTTCGAAAAAACACCCCCACCGATGTAATTCAGGTGCCCGGCATCTGAAAAGGGGCTGGATGCCCGAATAGGGGGTGGTCACAGCAGCCATCCCATGGATAGATTCATGCTAGGCATGAATCTATTCCATTCTACATATAGGGGGGGTGGCGTGATAAAGGGGGCAGCACCCGTGCGCCCTTAGTGGATGGGCCACTCCTGGATCAAAGGACATACATTTTAGAACAATTTCATTGCCGTTAATGGGGTGCCACTTGTAATGTGACTTTGAACTCTCAAATCGCATGACAAGTCGCAGAAGTGTGAACCGAGCCTTAAGTGGATGATTTTTTTCAAAATGTGACCATCCATATCTCTATCTACTAGCCCAGTACAGAGATCTTGCTGTACAGATCCTTTAACCCACATGAGGAGCTGGCATGTAATATGATTATCTACTAGAAACAAAACAAAAAATTCTTCTGATGAGCTCTACTTATTTTACTTGTGGATCATCTTCGCTAACTTTCCATTTCTAATTATTTCTAGAAAAATTGACATCAGGAATGGGAATGTTTGGTTGCTACAGATGGCGTGGCAATGTCCTATCTTGCAATTTTTTGTAACTGAGGTTACTAAATAAAGTAGCATTTAAACAAAAGTCCTCTCCAGTTAAATATTGCATACAACGTATATTTATATTATTTATGTGTCTGTAAAGTGCTAACACTCATAACTTCAAGACAAGACAGACTGCTTACTAACCTGAATTGTAGCAATTTCATTTTAAATATACAATGACCTAACACTAATATAAGGAGCAATATTAATGATCAGTCTAGTAATTGATAGCAACAACAAGACTTTTATTTGTTGCTTTAGATTACTGGAACTTGGTACATTGCTCATTGCCTTATATATAGAACATAAGACTAGGAATGATGATGAGCTCAAAGTTTAATTTGTCATGTAAAATGTAACTTAACAGGCTACAAAAAAGATGTAAACATTAACTTTAGTTAGCAAAACAATTTAAAACTGATAAGTTCCTTGCTGTTCATATACTGTCCAACAGATGGAGCAAAAGATGCAGCTTTATTAGAAGTTTAACAGCTACACTGTTTCTACAATTCTTTTTTTTCATTGGTTTTATTGATTTTTTTTTGTTTTTTTTGTTTTACGTGATACAAACTAACACATTTTTTTTTTTTTTTTCAGAGGTCAAACAAAAACTGCTTGTATACTTTGTGTCAGAGTAAAGTTTAAAAGGACGAGATATGTGAAATCTGTTTGCTTTTAGCCATAAACAGCACAAGAATCGCAGTTACATTTAAAGTGCACCGGTGGTCAGAGAAATACATAGCCTGCTAGCTATCCATACACAGATCATGAGTTCCAACTTCACTCTGACTTCATTGGCTGCAAGCGTGTTCATTGTTAGTGACTAGCAAGAATCACCATTACTGCCAGGGAGCTGCAATTTTAAGAAGGAATCCACCAATGGCAGTCAATGTATTTCTCTCAGTACAGGTTTCTTTATTGAATTATATCCTAGTTGCAACAGCTTTCTAATAAAAACAAATAAGTATTAACTAGTAGCAGGCCTTGGGTGCTCCTACTTTATCCACGGATGGAGACTAAGGCCTGGTTCACACCTATGCATTTTTTAGTGCATTTTCAGTTTTGCAGAAACACACTACAGTCCATTTAAAGAGGGATTGCACCAAAAAAACATTAAAAGCCAGCAGCTACAGATACTGCAGCTGCTGACTTTAATAAATGGACACTTACCTCTTCCAGGGTCCAGCGATGTCGGCAGCCGAAGCCGAGAAGTCGCTCGGCATGTGTGTCCCAGCAGACAGCGCGGCAGGACAGGAAGAGGCATAGACTCCCGTGGGAGTCTATGCCCGGAAGTGGGTGCAAATACCTGTCTTAGACAGGTATCTGCACCCCCCTCCCCCCTGAAAGGTGCCAACTGTGACACCGGAAGGGGGGAGGGTTTCGATGAGCAGAAGTTCCACTTTAGGGTGGAACTCCACTTTAACATAGTTTCCTATGAATGTAGTTCCCATCTGTGCATTTTATGAAATGGGCTAGGGTTTTTAACCCCATGATCACCCCCTAGTGTTCACCCATTCCCTGCCAGTGACATTTATACAGTAATCAGTGCATTTTATAGCACTGATCGCTTTATAATTGTCAATCATCCCAAAAATGTGTCAAAAGTGTCCGATGTGTAAACCATAATGTCGCAGTCACGATAAAAATCGCAGATCGCCGACATTACTAATAAAAATAAATTATAATAAGAATGACATAAATCTATCCCCTATTTTTTAGACGCTATTACTTTTGCGCAAACCAATCAATATGCGCTTATTGCGATTTTTATTACCAAAAATATGTAGAAAAATACATATTGGCCTAAACTGAGAAAAAAATTAGCTTTTTTAAAAAAAAATTGGGGATATTTATTATAGCAAAAAGTACAAAATATTGTGTTTTTTTCAAAATGTAAGCTCTTTTTTTGTTTATAGCGCAAAAAATAAAACACGCAGATATGATCAAATACCACCAAAAGAAAGCTCTATTTGTGGGAAAAAAAGGACGTCAATTTTGTTTGGGTACAGCATCGCCTCCCACTTTTTAAGGGACCAAAAGTAATGGGACAGATTAACAATCATCCATCAAAATTTTACTTTTTAATACTTGGTTGCAAATCCTTTGCAGTCAATTACAGCCTGAAGTCTGGAACGCATAGACATCACCAGACGCTGGGTTTCATCCTGGTGATGCTCTGCCAGGCCTCTACTGCAACTGTCTTCAGTTAATGCTTGTTCTTGGGGCATTTTTTCAACATGTGAAATGCATGCTCAATCGGATTCAGGTCAGGTGATTGACTTGGCCATTGCATAACATTCCACTTCTTTCCCTTAAAAAACTCTTTGGTTTCTTTCGCAGTATGCTTCGGGTCATTGTCCATCTGCACTGTGAAGCGCTGTCCAATGAGTTCTGAAGCACTTTGCTGAATATGAGCAGATAATATTGCCCGAAACACTTCAGAATTCATCCTGCTGCTTTTGTCAGCAGTCACATCATCAATAAATACAAGAGAACCATTTCCATTGGCAGCCATACATGCCCACGCCATAAAACTACCACCACCATGCTTCACTGATGAGGTGGTATGCTTTGGATCAGCAGTTCCTTTCCTTCTCCATACTCTTCTCTTTCCTATCACTCTGGTACAAGTTGATCTTGGTCTCATCTGTCCATAGGATGCTGTTCCAGAACTGTGAAGGCTTTTTTAGATGTTGTTTGGCAAACTATATTCTTGCCTTCCTGTTTTTGAGGCTCACCAATGGTTTACATCTTGTGGTGAACCCTCTGTATTCACTCTGGTGAAGTCTTCTCTTGATTGTTGACTTTGACACACATACACCTACCTCCTGGAGACTGTTCTTGATCTGGCCAACTGTTGTGAAGGGTGTTTTCTTCACCAGGAAAATAATTCTTCGGTCATCCACCACAGTTGTTTTCTGTGGTTTTCTGGGTCTTTTGGTGTTGCTGAGCTCACCGATGCGCTCTTTCTTTTTAAGGATGTTCCAAACAGTTGATTTGGCCACACCTAATGTTTTTGCTGTCTCTCTGATGCGTTTGTTTTATTTTTTCAGCCTAATGATGGCTTGCTTCACTGATAGTGACAGCTCTTTGGATCTCATATTGAGAGTTGACAGCAACAGATTCCAAATGCAAATAGCACACTTGAAATAAACTCTGGACCTTTTATGTGCTCTTTGCAAATGGGATAATGAGGGAATAACACACACCTGGCCATGGAACAGCTGAGCTGACTGTATATATAAACGATGTATATGCGTGTTGTCATGCACACTGCAATGCACATAGGTGTAAAGTGGTCCTAAAAGTAAAGCTGGCCAAAGACTGTATTAATTTTAGCCAGTTCCTTATGAGCTGACCTAAATTTAATCAACCTGGCCAACAACCTTTGATTAAAAAAAATCAAAGTTACTAGGAAGATAATTGTTGGCAGAACAGCATCGGCATCCAATCAGATGAAGCTGCTGTTTGGGAATTTTGACATTTGGCCGACTGACAAAATACAATAGCCAATACAGAAGATTCGACCATACGCACTTTGTAGCGCGGATAGAGGAATCTTAGATCTGTAAGTGTGTGGCCAGATTAAAGACCAGCTCCATGAAACCGAAAAACCTTCCATTGCAGTGGGACTGTAACCACACTGCAAAGGTTAACTGCACGTTTCTGTCTAGGGGATGGAAAAGCACCTTTACTCACCTGATCCTCTGCTCCCCGGCAGACAGCACTTTCTGTGCTCCCCCATGGACTTTTCCTCACCATCCTCACATCCATTGCAGGGCTATGGTTCCTTTATCAGTCTTGATTAAATCACAGAACCTCACATTGATAGAGTATGGGAAGAAGATGCTGCAAGGACCATTCTAGCAGTGCAGCAGAGATTGCAGGTGTGGTGGATCGGGTAAGTACTTTTACGTACACGATCCTCTGTTCCCTGGCAGACGGCACTCCCTGTGCTCCCTCAGTGGACTATTCCTCACCATTCTCATGTCCGGTGCAGGGCTATGGTTCTTTCATCAGTCTTGATTAAATCAGAGAACCTCACGCTGACAGAGTATGGGGAGAAGATGCTGCAAGGTCAATTCTAGCAGTGCAGCAGAGCCTGCAGGAGTGATGGATTGGGTAAGTACTCTTACTTAACTGATCCTCTGTTCCCTGTCAAACGGCACCCCCTGTGCTCCCTCAGTGGACTTTTCCTCAACTTTCCTCACGTCCAATGCAGGGCTATGGTTCCTTCATCAGTCTTGATTAAATCAGAGAACCTCAGACTGATGGAGCGTGGTAAGAAGAGACTACAAGGACCAGTCTAGCAGCACAACAGAGCCTGCAGGATTGGTGGATCGGGTAAGTACTTTTACTTACCCAATCCTCCATTTCCTGGAAAATGGCGTTCCCTGTGCTCCCTCAGTGGACTTCTCCTCACCATCCTCACATCCAGTGCAGGGCTATGGTTTCTTCGTCAGTCCTGATTAAATCAGAGAACCTCAGACTGACGGAGCATAGTGAGAAAAAGCTGCAAGGACCAGTCTAGCAGTGCAGCGGAGCCTGCAGGAGTGGTGAGTCGGATAAGTAAGAGTGCTTTACCAAGTCCCCTAGACGAAGAGAAGCAGTTAACCCTTGCAGTACAGGCACAGACCAAGTGTAAGGGAGGATGTTTAGGTTTCCCAAAGTTCAGCTTTAGGGTTAAATGCAAGAAAGAAAAGAATTGACACGCAGCAATGGTGGAAAGCACATTTGTGGGACAGTCTGCTCCAAAATCTGCCTTGGAGTCCGTGCACATGTAGTACTGGAAGGCTTTAAAGCAGCCAGTGTTATGTGTAAACAACATTTAGTACTTTCCCAATCCTTGGCTGCTCCTTTTAGCATTAGTACTACCTGTGCCCAAAACCATCAGTCTGCTTCCTGGGAATGTCTTTGTAAGATGTGTAGGTGTGGCTCTGTTTACAGAGAATATGAAAAGGCCTGAAGCTGACGTGGAGTGTAATTAGGCACATTAGAGGATTTCTCTAAGTTGTTTACAGACACTGACAACAGTTTTTCAATTGAAAGCTTTTCATTATAAAGGGATACTTACCATTTGTTTTCTTGGGCTGTTCTTCTGTCACTGGGCGTTCTCTTGCACACCTCAATGGACGCGTAGTATACATTTCCTGCGTGGCCTCTAGTCACTACAAGATACAGATTCTCAGGTCCTGTGAAGCCAAATAAGATAGATGACCTCACTGTTTCCTTCCCTAGAAAACAAATAATACTGAACAAACCTGAGTCACTGGAAGCAGGTTTGTGAGGATCGGTATTTCATAATGAACCTCATTTCTGTATACCAATACAACTGGAAATGACATCGGGTTGGTACTTATTGGTGCCAGCATGGTAACACTTTGTTTCTAGTGTTAATAAAGTGGTTGTAAACCCATACATATACCCAGTGGTATGACTGGCATCAGGTGATAAACAGAGATTAAACAAATCCTCCTACATAAGTTGTACCTGTTTATCTGCGAGGTTTTCCTCTCTACATTTGTTCAAAGTCCAGAATGTATAAAGCTTATCTGAGCTGTCAAAAAATGGGGGGCGTGGAGCTGAAACTACACTCTGCACAGCTCAGTGAGGAGAGCTCTCTCAAAATAGCCCAGACCGGGCTAATTAGCTCTAAATGAATTCACTATAGCTCCTGGGCAAAAATACTCCCAACATCAAATTCACTATAGCTTCTAAACAACAGAGACCATCCAAATCATTCCTTCTGCTAGAAAGACAGGAATTGCACATGGACATAATGTTTAGAGCATGATATGATAGCCTAAATGATTCTTAAATATGTGGTATATTGTTTAAATGTTTAAAGATAGTCTCTTCTGTGAGATGGAGAGCAACAAGTGGGTAATCACCCCCCCCCCCCCAAAAAAAAAAAAAAACATTTGATTTGTGTACCAACATCAGAAATCAAAATGTTATTCCCAAAATTCAGAGGGTAACATCACTATTCTACAGTCACACACCAAGAACCACCAAATATCACAGAATAAATCATGAAGCATAACTCCTGACTGATATCATTCCACCACCTATAGGTATATGTCCAAAGAAATGCAGTATTTCTGTGTATTTATGTGTAGGAGGGTCCCACCACTATTGCATTTCATCTCATTTGTTTTCCATGGGCAATAATGAGCCTAAACATTTCCTCACCAGCACCAATTGCAGCCTCTTACAAAGCAAAAAACAACAAAATTACAGCTGTTTCTCTAGCAGCTGTTGTAATACATTGGCCGATTTATGTAGGATATTATATTCTTATATATATGTACACATACAGTACAATATTGACATATTGGCCAGACCAGAATTCAATTGATAATGGTTGAGTTGTCCAAGCCAACTCAATTTTAACATATCAAAGGACATTTGATGGCCCTTCGATATGTTAATCTTATGCAAGTCTACTTAGGTATGTGAGTAATGGCCTGTTAATCTAATTGGACTTTTTAAAGGGTAAATTACAAGTAGAGTCTTTTCATCTTGATTAACAATAAGATCAAAAAGTATTTTGGGTTGACCTAGCAGAAACCCCCCCAGTGTCAGACTAGTATTTCAGGGGGACAATTCAAGCTGGCAGTCAGTCTTTTCATTCTCCATAAAGATGAGGGCCACAGGTTTAGATATAGTCTAGGACAAATGGGACTCTGAAGGCTACTGTTCGTTGTTATATTTACTCTGTTGGATTTTGTCATCTATTGCAAGGATTTTGTGAACTTTGTTCATCTGTGTTGGAAGTCAATAAAGTGTATCTCTCTGGAAGAATTGAGTTGCTGCTGAAAATGATTCACATCATACTAATAACAACTAATTAATTATCTACCCAAGACTATATCACTACAGCAGCATGCTGACAGTAATCAGCCTTAACCAGCCTTCTAAACAGATGGCATATGCCAAAAACAGTTTGTTCAATGGCTCTCTGGCCTTCCCCGGTACACCTGCATTTATTAACTTATTGCACCCCTGGGACTTAGGACTGTTTCACACCACAGAGATGCAGACTCCATCCATGTGGCAGCACAGTGGCTAACGGGTTAGCAATTCTCCCTAGCAGCACTGAGGTTGTTGGTTTGAATCCCAATCCTGCTACCTGGCTTGAGGTTTGTATGTTCTTCCTTCCCTTTGATTACATTTTTGACAGGTTTCACATAATGGAAACCCAAGAAATAACATTACAAATCAAGCAAGCGTGGGTTTGCACCAAATCTAAAACTGTGGTGTTTTGGGCCAGATATGGATATATAAGCCTGGTGTGATCCTGCACACATATTTGAATGTTGTATGCTGATGATGAATGATGAATGCGTTTTGTCACCAATTTGTGTGAAACAGCCCTCACAAAGTTTTCATTTCCTGTTTTGTACCCGCCACATGCCGAACAACGTACACTTTTAATTTGGAATTTTTGGGATCACTGATCATGACCAGAACCTTGGACATTTGTTATTTTTAGGTTTACCCTGCACAGATATATATGTGGATTCTTTCATTTGTAAAGATGTGTGTTTCTGATGAACAGGTGTGAGCACTTGAGGCATACATGAAGAGACAGAATCAATTACACTGTTGCATGTGTCCATTACTGGGTGTGTCTAGGTGGGTGTGCTAGCAATCCTAGCTAGGTTATATAAAGGCCTGCATTTGTGGTAGTTGTTTGGCCTGAGAAGAGGCCACAATAGTTGTTTGGCCTGAGAAGAGGCCACAATTTTTGTTTGCAGTGCTTATATTGGTTTACAAATACAGGGGGTCCCCTACTTACAAACATTCGACTTACAAACGACTCCTACTTACAAACGGAGGGAGACAACAGGAAGTGAGAGGAAATCCACCCCTAAGAAGGGAAATTCACTCCTGTAAGAGTTAATATGGGAAAAAGGTGTCTCCACTGATGCTTTATCAGTCCATGTTTCCTTAACAACCCAAAATTTTCAAAATCCAATTGTCATTGAGACAGAAGGTGAGGTGAAATCTTCTGAACAGGGGCACAGACAGCAAAACAAATGTTACAGGGGTTATAACCCTTCTCTATGTTATCTAAAAAACGTAAAAATAGATTTTTTGGCTGAAGCTACACTTAAAAAATGTACCTGTTCCGACTTACAAACAGATTCAACTTAAGAACAAACCTACAGTCCCTATCTTGTTTGTAACCCGGGGACCCCCTGTAGATATGTTTTTTATATGGGGTGCATAATGCCTGACCAACACCACACTAAGACTTTGATTTGGTGATTGCTTTATGTGTTTGCTGATATAGTTTTGCATAAAGGCCCTCAAAAGTGTGTCCAGTCTGAACATGTGTTTGTTAGCCTCAGCAGACCTTTATCTTGTTCTAGTTACTTCTAAGTATCACATGTTAGACTTTCAACTGCTACTGCTAATCTAGTTTATGTAATGGTTTAGATGAAAAGGAAAATTAAGCTTCCTGCTAATTCCAAACATAAGTGTGTGTGTGTGTGTATTTTGTTTGTTTTTTTATTTTTTATTTTGTATACATTTTTTCTGTTTTTGATTATGATAATCCTGCATTTACATTTTTTAGGGGTTTGGGGCGAGGAGTTCTGATAACCAAAAAGTTTTGTCATGGTTGTTATAAGCTTGTTATAAGCTTGATTTTTATCCTTGCTTTTCTAATGTGATTTTTAATGTGTCTAATTTTTTTGTGTCCTACCCTTGTAGCTTGTAAGCTCTTTTGAGCAGGGCCCTTCTAACTATATTGTCAAATGTTGGAGCATCATTTCCATGCCTTTTTTTTTTTTTTTTTGTGCCCAAGTACATTAATGTAACAAATGTTTATACTACTGCTGCAATAAAAAGTTGATTCTTTTTTGCTTTGTTTGATTTTAAATACATATTTTCTAAGTGCAAACTATCCATACCCCTTCAAATCTGTACTAAATCTACTTGCATACAAAAGTATTTGGTTGTGCACACATGCAAGTCCTTGAGTAGAAAGTGTAATGAAGGAGAGGGAAGAACCCCCCCCCCCCAAAAAAAAAATCCCTGCTCCAATGCTGAATTTTAGGGCTCTATTAATTATTTTGTGGACTAGGTAAACCATGAAATATGATGACTAAATGTGAATTCTCTCTAAGCACCAAATTAAGAAAAAAGTCCCCTCATTTTTGGTGTGCCCCCCCCCCCCCCCAAGATCCATACCAGGCCCTTTGGGTCTGGCATAGATTTTAAGGGGAACTCCACACCAGACCCTTATCCAAGCATGCAGCCTGGCAAGTCAGGATGGGGGGGGACGAGCAAGCAAACCCCCCTTCCTGAACCATACCAGGCCACATGTCCTCAACATGGGGGGTGGATGCTTTGTTGATGGGGACAAGGGCCTCTTTCCAATAACCCAGGTTGGTGTTTGTCTGGGTCTGCGGGTGGGGGGCAGATCAGAATCTGGAAGCCCCCTATAGCAAGGGGGGCCCCAGATTCCACCCCCATGTGAATATATGTTCCCCATACACATTTGTCAAAATGTAAAAACCACAAGAGCCAGTTTTTGACAATTCTTTAATTAAAAAAGACAAAAATCTATTAGATACATTACAGCCGCAAGCAAGTTTAAATGACATTTTTTCCTTTAGAAATTTCAATATTGCTGCGGCATGTTCGATACATCGCACAGATGCGCCACTTTACAGGCAGGCTAAGGGGATCCTCAGCCACGATATTTAAAGGAATATTTCATTTTTAGTGTTTCATTTTAAGCATCGTTAAATTCACTGCTCTTTTAAGCACTTCAGCCCCGGAAGATTTTACCCCCTTCATTACTAGAGCACTTTTTGCGATTCGATAATGCGTCACTTTAACTGACAATTGCACGGTCATGCGACGTTGTACCCAAACAAAATTGACGTCCTTTTTGTCCCACAAATAGAGCTTTCTTTTGGTGGTATTTGATCACCTCTGCGGTTTTTATTTTTTGCACTATAAACAAAAAACAGCAACAATTTTGAAAAAAGCACAATATTTTTTACATTTTGCTATAATAAATATCCCCCAAAAATATATAAAAAAAACATTTTTTTCCTTAGTTTAGGCTGATATTTATTCTTCTACATATTTTTGGTAAAGAAAATCGCAATAAGCGTATATTGATTGGTTTGCGCAAAAGTTGTAGCGTCTACAAAATAGGGGATAGTTTTATGGCATTTTTATTATAATTTTTTTTTTTATTAGTAATGGCGGCGATCTGTGATTTTTATCGGGACTGCAACATAATGGCGGACACGTCGGACACATTTTTGGGACCATTAGCATTCTTACAGCGATCAGTGCTATAAAAATGTCACTGGCAGGGAAGGGGTTAACACTAGGGGGCGATCAAGGGGTTAATGTGTTCCCTAGTGTGTGTTCTAACTGAAGGGGGTAGTGCACTGTGTAGGGGAAGAGATAGATCGCTGTTCATACTCTGTAGGAACAGAGAATCTGTCACTTTTCCCCTCAGAGAACCGGAAACTGTGTGTTTACACACACAGATCCCAGTTCTCCCTGTGCCCCAAGTGATCGCAACCGCTGGGCACTCGCATCGGCTCCGTGGGTGAGCAAGCGGTGCGCGCGCCCCTAGTGGTCACAGGGCGAAGCAACGCTACATAACGTCATTTTGCCCAGCCGTGCCAGTCTGCCGCAGCTACTGTTCATGATCTCCGTTGACAATGAGGACTCAGGCTTCCTAAACAGTTGCTGGAGTATCAGGCAAAAGTGTCTTTAGGTATCTTCTGGCTGGTTACAGACCTTTCTTGATGTTTAATGTTTAAGGCATGATGGAGTTCTTGTCCAGCTTATGCCTGACAACCTTTTATATGTCAGGTTGTCAAGCTTTTTTTTGTTGACAACAGTTACAAACCTATTTACCTTAGTTACAAAATAGACTGCTCAAACTGTACAATTTTCAATTATAGAGGCATTCCCAAATTCTACCTCAATGTCCTCAAACAAACTCAACAGGACCCTGATTTATGTTTCTATCTAAACAGATTGTCCCATGTACTGTTATTTCTGATTAATTAAAAAAAATCATGATTAATATCAAATGCAACACATACGCGCACATGAGCTTTAATGGCATCCCAGTCTTAGTCTGTAGGGTTCAATATAGAGTTGGCCCACCCTTTGCAGCTATAACAGCTTTAACTCTTCTGGGAAGGCCCGATAGAACACCTTTGGGATGAATTAGGGCAGAGGCTGAGAGCCAGGCCTTCTCGTCCACATCAGTGCCTGACCTCACAAATGCGCTTCTTGAAGAATGGTTAAACATTCCCATAGACACACTCCTAAACCTTGTGGACTAATGCCCCGTACACACGGTCGGTTTTTCCGACGGAAAATGTCCTATCGGACAATGTTGTCGGAAATTCCGACCGTGTGTAGGCTCCATCGGACTTTTTCCGTCGGATTTACCGACGGACAAAGTTTTATCTCCTGCTCTCAAATTTTCCGACAACAAAGTCCTATCGGACTTTTGCCGATCGCGTGTAGCGAATTCCGACGGACAAAGTGCCACGCATGCTCAGATCACATTACAAGACCAAAGCTATTGGCTACTAGCCTCTACGTAGTCCCGTCGTAGGCAACAAACGTCACCACGTTCAGAATGATCGGATTTTCCGACAACTTTGTCCGACCGTGTGTATGCAACACCAGTGTCGGACAAAATCCGTCGGAAAAAATCAGATGGATTTTGTGGTCGGATTTTCCGACCGTGTGTACGGGGCATAAGACTGGGATGCCATTTAAGTTCATGTACTATAAAGGCAGATGTCCCAATATTTTTGTTAATATAGTGTATATGGTCAGTACTTGGCTATGCAGTCTCGTAGGGGTGTTTGGATTTAAAGTGTGTTAGTTCCCAAGTGTGTTAGTCCCATCACACATATTTTCTTCCCAGAAGCACTATAGGACTTGAAGTGTCTTCCCAGAAGCACCTATAGGACTTGAAGTGTGTTAGTCCCATTACACACAAAGAGCTATACTTTGTTCCCAGAAGCACCTATAGGACTTGAAGTGTGTTAGTCCCATTACACACACAGAGCTATATTTTCTTCCCAGAAGCACCTATAGGACTTGAAGTGTGTTAGTCCATTACACACACAGAGCTATATTTTCTTCCCAGAAGCACCTATAGGACTTGAAGTGTGTTAGTCCCATTACACACACAGAGCTATATTTTCTTCCCAGAAGCACCTATAGGACTTGAAGTGTGTTAGTCCCATTACACACACAGAGCTATATTTTTCCCAGAAGCACCTATAGGACTTGAAGTGTGTTAGTCCCATTACACACACAGAGCTATATTTTCTTCCCAGAAGCACCTATAGGACTTGAAGTGTGTTAGTCCCATCACACACACAGAGCTTGTTCCCAGAAGCACCTATAGGACTTGAAGTGTTTTAGTCCATTACACACACAGAGCTATATTTTGTTCCCAGAAGCACCTATAGGACTTGAAGTGTGTTAGTCCCATTCACACACACAGAGCTATATTTTGTTCCCAGAAGCACCTATAGGACTTGAAGTGTGTTAGTCCCATTACACACACAGAGCTATATTTTGTTCCCAGAAGCACCTATAGGACTTGAAGTGTGTTAGTCCCATTACACACACAGAGCTATATTTTTTCTTCCAGAAGCACCTATAGGACTTGAAGTGTGTTAGTCCCATTACACACACAGAGCTATATTTTGTTCCCAGAAGCACCTATAGGACTTGAAGTGTGTTAGTCCCATTACACACACAGAGCTATATTTTCTTCCCAGAAGCACCTATAGGACTTGAAGTGTGTTAGTCCCATTACACACACAGAGCTATATTTTCATTCCCAGAAGCACATAGGGACTTGAAGTGTGTTAGTCATTACACACACAGAGCTATATTTTTCTTCCACAGAAGCACCTATAGGACTTGAAGTGTGTTAGTCCCATTACACACACAGAGCTATATTTTCTTCCCAGAGCACCTATAGGACTTGAAGTGTGTTAGTCCCATTACACAACACAGAGCTATATTTTCTTCCCAGAAGCACCTATAGGACTTGAAGTGTGTTAGTCCCATCACACACACAGAGCTATATTTTCTTCCCAGAAGCACCTATAGGACTTGAAGTGTGTTAGTCCCATTACACACACAGAGCTATATTTTCTTCCCAGAAGCACCTATAGGACTTGAAGTGTGTTAGTCCCCATTACACACACAGAGCTCCCATTACACACACAGAGCTATATTTTCTTCCCAGAAAGCACCTATAGGACTTTGAAGTGTGTTAGTCCCATTACACACACAGAGCACCCACACACGAGCTTAAGGTGTGTGTGTAGTCCCATTATATTTTGTTCCCAGAAGCACCTATAGGACTTGAGTGTGTGTTAGTCCCATTACACACACAGAGCTATATTTTCTTCCCAGAAGCACCTATAGGACTTGAAGTGTGTTAGTCCCATTACACACACAGAGCTATATTTTCTTCCCAGAAGCACCTATAGGACTTGAAGTGTGTTAGTCCCATTACACACAGAGCTAGCTATTTTGTTCCCAGAAGCACCTATAGGCAGTGTTAGTTTACTATCTTGAAGTGTGTTAGTCCCATCACACACACAGAGCTATATTTTCTTCCCAGAAGCGCACCTATAGGACTTGAAGTGTGTTAGTCCCATTACACACACAGAGCTATATTTTGTTCCCAGAAGCACCTATAGGACTTGAAGTGTGTTAGTCCCATTACACACACAGAGCTATATTTTCTTCCCAGAAGCACCTATAGGACTTGAAGTGTGTTAGTCCCATTACACACACAGAGCTATATTTTCTTTCCCAGAAGCACCTATAGGACTTGAAGTGTGTTAGTCCATTACACACACAGAGCTATATTTTTCTTCCCAGAAGCACCTATAGGACTTGAAGTGTGTTAGTCCACACACAGAGCTATATTTTGTTCCCATAGGACAAGTGTTAATTAGTCCCATTACACACACAGAGCTATATTTTCTTCCCAGAAGCACCTATAGGACTTGAAGTGTGTTAGTCCCTATCACACACACAGAGCTATATAATTTTCTTCCCAGAAGCCCTATAGGACTTGAAGTGTGTTAGTCCCATTACACACACAGAGCTATATTTTTCCCAGAAGCACCTATAGGACTTGTAGTGTGTTAGTCCCATTACACACACAGAGCTATATTTTCTTCCCAGAAGCACCTATAGGACTTGAAGTGTGTTAGTCCCATCACACACACAGAGCTATATTTTGTTCCCAGAAGCACCTATAGGACTTGAAGTGTGTTAGTCCCATTACACACACAGAGCTATATTTTGTTCCCAGAAGCACCTATAGGACTTGAAGTGTGTTAGTCCCATCACACACACAGAGCTATATTTTCTTCCCAGAAGCACCTATAGGACTTGAAGTGTGTTAGTCCCATTACACACAAAGAGCTATAAGCTAATTTAAATAAAACTTTGATTAATCGTTCACCTGCAGAAGCACCTATAGGACTTGAAGTGTGTTAGTCCCATTACACACACAGAGCTATATTTTCTTCCAGAAGCACCTATAGGACTTGTAGTGTGTTCGTGGCCATTACAGGCACACACAGCTCCTATAGGACTTGAAGTGGTGTTAGTTCCCATTACACCACAAAGAGCTATACATTTTGTTCCCAGAAGCACCTATAGGACTTGAAGTGTGTTAGTCCCATTACACACACAGAGCTATATTTTCTTCCTTGGATTTAACCTATAGGACTTCTAGTGTGTTAGTGGCATCACACAGAGCTCCTATATTTTTCTTCTCAGCAGCACCCACAGGACTTCTAGTGTGTTAGTGGCATCACACAGAGCTCCTATATTTTCTTTGCAGAAGCACCCATAGGACTTCTAGTGTGTTAGTGGCATCACACAGAGCTCCTATATTTTCTTCTCAGCAGCACCCACAGGACTTCTAGTGTGTTTGTGGCATCACACAGAGCTCCTATATATTCTTCTCAGCAGCACCCACAGGACTTCTAGTGTGTTAGTGGCATCACACAGAGCTCCTATATTTTCTTTGCAGAAGCACCCATAGGACTTCTAGTGTGTTAGTGGCATCACACAGAGCTCCTATATTTTCTTCTCAGCAGCACCCACAGGACTTCTAGTGTGTTAGTGGCATCACACAGAGCTCCTATATTTTCTTTGCAGAAGCACCTATAGGACTTCTAGTGTGTTAGTGGCATCACACAGAGCTCCTATATTTTCTTCTCAGCAGCACCCACAGGACTACCGACTACAATGGCTGGAAGACCGCCAAGGGGAGGCAGAGCGTGCAGAGCCAAGAACACAGGGCAGACAGTCTCTGTTTCTAGTGGACGTGGCCGTGGACGTGGACGTGGTCGTGCATCGTCATCAGCACGTGGCCATGGGACACGCGCGTCTTTGTTTTCGGCAGCTGGACATGTGGAGCCGCATCATGCTGAAGGCTTGGTAGAATGGATGACCAAGCCCTCCTCATCCTCCTCATCCTCTCTCACCCAGGCTCAGGGTACTGACAGAGCATCATCAGCCACCCCTTCCCTAGACCCACCATGTCCTCCTGAGGAGTCCCCCCGAACTCTTTGAGCACAGTGTTGGGTACATGCTCCAGGAGGATGCCCAACGATTCGAAGGCTCGGTTCTTTGGTGTGGGCCTTTTTTGAGACGAGTGCAGCAGATCGCACCACTGCTATTTGCAATATTTGTCTCAAGCGTATCTCGCGTGGCCAAAACATCAGCCGCTTGGGCACGACAAGCATGACCAGACATATGGCGACCTGCCATGCAGCTCGTTGGCAGGCACACATAAAAGACCCACACCAAAGAACTAAGCGGACCTCTCCTTGCTCCTCCTCAGCTGGGATCTCCATCCCCACTACACCTTCAGTCCTCTCTGAAAGCTGCTCTGAGAGGACTGAAGGTGTAGAATTCGGTGTGTCACAACCAAGTACTTGCAGTACACCGACGTCCGAATGCAGCAGGCAAATTTCCCTGCCCCAGCTGCTGGACCGTAGAAAGAAGTACACTCCCAGCCATCCACATGCCCAGCGGTTGAATGCTAGCCTTGCTAAATTGCTAGCACTTCAACTGCTGCCTTTTCAGTTGGTAGACTCGGCCCCCTTCCGTGAGTTTGTTCAATGTGCGGTTCCTCAGTGGCAGGTTCCCAAACGCCACTTTTTCTCGCGGAAGGCGATTCCGTCTCTCTACCGGCATGTGGAGGGGCAATGTCCATGCCTCGCTGGACAGGGCGGTCAGCGGTAAGGTGCATATTACCGCTGACTCATGGTCCAGCAGGCATGGACAGGGACGGTACCTTTCTTTCACGGCCCATTGGGTCACTCTATTGGCAGCTGGGAGGGATGCAGGACAAGGTGCAGTAGTGTTGGAGGTTGTTCCGCCACCACGCCTCCAAAACGCGACTACTGCTACTGGTTGTGACACACCTCTCTCCTCCACCCCCTCCTCTTCTTCTTCCTCCAGTGCTCTGTCCTTGGAACCAGCGGTGCTCCGTAGGCGTACAAGGGGCTACGCAAGTACGCAGGCAAAAAGATGCCATGCCGTGCTTGCGCTGGTGTGTTTGGGGGGACAGGAGCCACACTGGGCCAGAGGTTCTGGCAGCTCTGCAGGGGCAGGCCGAGAGGTGGTTGACGCCACGTCAGCTTAAGCCAGGAATGGTCGTTTCTGACAATGGCACCAACCTCCTCTCCGCCCTGCGACAGGGGCAGCTCACCCATGTGCCCTGCATGGCTCACGTCCTCAACCTGGTGGTGCAGCGGTTCTTGGGCAGGTTCCCAGGCTTACAGGATGTCCTGAGGCAGGCCAGGAAAGTCTGTGTGCATTTCCGCCGATCTTATAATGCCAGTGCTCGGCTGACTGAGCTGCAAAAGGAGCTGAACCTGCCCAAGAACCGCCTAATATCTGACATGAGCAGAATTACACATTTTTACCTTGGGGCAAGGTCAGACTTGGACACCTTTCCCACCGAAAATCCTCTGGCTTACACATTTTTGGGAGGTAAGACAGTTCAAAAAGTGTATTGGAAGTGAATAGTTTGCCTACATTTGCACTTTTTATAATATTTAAAAAGATTTTTATGAAATAGTAAAGTACACAAGCAAGAATTCATTATTCAGCTATAAATAGTGAACCAGAAAAATATATAGTGGGAAGTTTCATATGAATAATATACACAGAAAACATTCTGGCAGAATGTTCACATTGGTTTAAAAGAATGTTTAATTCAAACTTATTAAATGTGAAATCAGCCTGAGAACACATTAATGATGAACACTTAGCAGAGAGTGGGTAGAAACATCAGCTTCTGTGTATTACATCTGCTTGTGCAGATAACACTTAAATTAGATGGATGCCATTAATATACTTTTGTTAAAGTCTATTTGATTTATATTAATTGACACTGTCACTGCAAGATGTTATATGACGTTAATATAGTGCCCCTTATCCCCTATGCACACATCCTATATTACTGTTTACACATTGTAATAAATTATTTCTTTTTCACTCCAATCATAAAGCCTTCAAGCACACCACTTAAAGGTAAACTCTACTGTCAATAAAAGTTAATACAACATATATATATATATATATACAGTATCTCACAAAAATGAGTACACCTCTCACATTTTTGTAAAACTTTTATATCTTTTTATGTGACAACCCTGAAAAAATGGCACTTTGCTACAATGTAAAGTAGTGAGTGTACAGCTTGTATAACAGTGTAAATTTGCTGTTCCCTCAAAATTACTCAACACGCAGCCATTAATGTCTAAACCGCTGGCAACAAAAGTGAGTACACCCCTAAATGAAAATGTCCAAATTGGGCCCAATTAGCCTTTTTCCCTCCCCCCGGTGTCATGTGACTCATTTGTGTTACAAGATCTCAGGTGTGAATTGGGAGCAGGTGTGTTAAATTTAGTGTTATCGCTCTCACTCTCTCATACTGGTCACTGGAAGTTCAACAAGGCACCTCATGGCAAAGAACTCTCTGAGGATCTGAAAAAAAGAATTGTTGCTCTACATAAAGATGGCCTAGGCTATAAGAAGATTGCCAAGACCTTGAAACTGAGCTGCAGCACGGTGGCCAAGACCATACAGCGGTTTAACAGGACAGGTTCCACTCAGAACAGGCCTCGCCGCGGTTGACCAAAGAAGTTGAGTGCACGTGCTCAGCATCATATCCAGAGGTTGTCTTTGGGAAATAGACGTATGAGTGCTGCCAGCATTGCTGCAGAGGTTGAAGGGGTTAGGGTTTAGCCTGTCAGTGCTCAGACCATACGCCGCACACTGCATCAAATTGGTCTGCATGGCTGTCATCCCAGAAGGAAGCCTCTTCTAAGAAGATGAACAAGAAAGCCGCAAACAGTTTCTGAAGACAAGCAGACTAAGGACATAGATTACTGGAACCATGTCCTGTGGTCTGATGAGACCAAGATAAACGTATTTGGTTCAGATGGCATCAAGCGTGTGTGGCAGCAAACCAGGTGAGGAGTACAAAGACAAGTGTGTCTTGCCTACAGTCAAGCATGGTGGTGGGAGTGTTATGGTCTGGGGCTGCATGAGTGCTTCAGGCACTGGGGAGCTACAGTTCATTGAGGGAACCATGAATACCAACATGTACTGTGACATACTGAAGCAGAGCATGATCCCCTCCCTTCGGAGACTGGGCCGCAGGGCAGTATTCCAACATGATAACGACCCCAAACACCACCAAGAAGACCACTGCCTTGCTAAAGAAGCTGAGGGTAAAGGTGACAAACTGGCCAAGCATGTCTCCAGACCTAAACCCTATTGAGCATCTGTGGGGCATCCTCATATGGAAGGTGGAGGAGCGCAAGGCCTCCAACATCCACCAGCTCTGTGTTGTCATCATGGAGGAGTGGAAGAGGACTCCAGTGGCAACCTGTGAAGCTCTGGTGAACTCCATGCCCAAGAGGGTTAAGGCAGTGCTGGAAAATAATGGTGGCCACACATTTTCACTTACGGGTGTACTCACATTTGTTGCCAGTGGTTTAGACATTAATGGCTGTGTGTTGAGTTATTTTGAGGGGACAGCTAATTTACACTGTTATACAAGCTGTACACTCACTACTTTACATTGTAGCAAAGTGTCATTTCTTCAGTGTTGTCACATGAGAAGACATAATAAAATATTTACAAAAATGTGAGGGGTGTACTCACTTTTGTGAGATACTGTAATTGCTGCACAATCCATTCTGTAATGTAATTAAAATTCCTTTTAAATTTCAATCTCCTGTCGTCTGTGAGTCTCTAAAATTGCCAAAAATGTAAATGTCACCTATACTGTACACCTGTACATACATAATATAACTGGACACTAATATTTATAGGTAAAGTTGATCCGGGGAATATCCGATTGTCTCTTGGGGGATCAGGAAGGAATTTTTGTCCCCTGCTGGAGCAAATTGGATTTTTTTGCCTTCTTCGGGATCAACTGTGGGTATAGGATTGTATATACGTGTGTGTGTGTATATCTTTTTTTTTTTTTTTTAATTGATTGAACTAGATCTTTTTTCAGCCAGACTAACTATGTAACTATGTAACGTGGTAATCTTGGAACGTTCTCTTTATGTACATAAGGCCCCAAGAAATCTAATTTCCTGCTCCTTGACTGGCTCACTGCTTTCCACATAATTATGCCAACAGTCAGAAGTCAAATAAAGGCATTTCCTGCAGCAGAGGTTTATTTTGCCAAGATAATTGTTAGTCCGTTCATAAATAAAAAGACACAGATAATGCTTATTTTGTTTTATTTAACCACTTTCAGACCGGACCAATTTGCAGCCAAAGGACCAGGCCCCTTTTTGCGATTCGGCACTGCGTCGCTTTAACTGACAATTGCGCGGTCGTGCGACATGGCTCCCAAACAAAATTTACGTCCTTTTTTTCCCACAAATAGAGCTTTCTTTTGGTGGTATTTGATCGCCCTTGCGGTTTTTATTTTTTGCGCTATAAACAAAAAAGGGCGACAATTTTTAAAAAAAACGCATTATTTTTTATTTTTTGCTATAATAAATATCCCCCAAAAATATATAAAAAAACTTTTTTTTTTCCTCAGTTTAGGCTGATACGTATTCTTCTACATATTTTTGGTAAAAAAAATCGCAATAAGCGATTATTGATTGGTTTGCGCAGAAGTTATAGCGTTTACAAGATAGGGGATAGTTTTATAGCATTTTTATTAATAATTTTTTTTTATTAGTAATGGCGGCGATCATCGATTTTTATTGTGACTGCGACATTATGGCGGACACATCGGACATTTTTGACACATTTTTGGAACCATTGTCATTTCTACAGCAATCAATGCTATTTAAATGCATTGATTCCTGTATAAATGACACTGGCATTGAAGGGGTTAACCACAAGGGGGCAGTGTAGGGGTTAAGTATGCCTATGGGTGTGTTTCTTACTGTGGGGGGGCATGGCTGTCAGCTAGTGAATGCTGATCTTTGCTCCAATCACAGGGAGCAGAGATCAGCGTCACTAGTTGCTAGGCAGAACGGGGAGATGCTGTGTATTTCCGCATCTCCCCGTTCTGCCTTCCCGTGAGACGATCGCGGGTGTCCCCGCGGCGATCGAGTCCGCGGGACCCGCGACCGGCCTCACGGGGGGTCCCGACCGGCACGGCATTAAGGAGGGACTTATATATACGCCCTCCTGCCTGTCCGTGCCATTCTGCTGACGTACATCGTCGTGCGCCGGTCGGGAACCGGTTAATGGACTGCACTGCATCTGAGCACAACAAACCAAAAAATGCTTTTTAATTCATTTTTAATATTCAAAGCAAACTCACCCATTAATCCATGTCTCCATGCTTTATTTTGCTGAAGAACCACTTTGTATAACACCCCTCTAGCATTTCTGGCCGTGGCCAACTTGAGTAAGGGCATAGGATTCATGTAGCATTTGCTCCCTGGAATCCATCTGCCCTTAGCTCAGGCAGGCAGACATGAAAGTGTGCTTAACTGAGAAAATCCCTCCTCCCCTCCTGAAGACTCCTGGAAACCAGGAAGTAACTGAAGAAATGTAAAAAAAAAAAAGTTAATATTATATACGTTCCTATCTATTTAATAATGCTAGCAGCATAAGGATTACAAATAGTCATTGTTGATTGAGAGAGTAAAGTTTTGCTTTAAGTGATTATGAAGGCAGACCCTCCACTTTTGCAGTTTGTTCAAGAAAGGACATAAGACAAAAAAGCAACTGCAATAAAGTTTACTAAGATCCTCGTAATGCATATAGTTTACCTGGTGTTATGGTTTCTTAACAAAGTTAGGATTTGATTTAAACGACACCTGTCAGCATAGATGTAAAAAAGGAACAGTGGTCATGGGACTTTGCATGAGGCATGTCACTACCCAGAGTAAATATAACATAAAGTATAAATGGTTTAGAAAATTTATAACAATCCAAAAATAAATCAACATAAGGAAAGGAAACAATACATAGTAATAGATCACCAAAAATCATCAAATACAGCTAACATGTAAAAAGCACATAGTTAAACAATTAAATAGTTGTTGTATTGATGCATAATGGTATATACATAATTCAAACCAAAACCAGAAATGGATATATGTAGCGCTGATATTTTTGCCTATTAATGCTTTATAATGTAAGTCTATGAGCAGTGTTATAAGTTAGTATTTGGCACCATCTAGCTGAAGGAAATAGACTTCAATGATTTTTCTTTTCTATAGCACTAGAAAGATAACAGGAAGTGACTGTTGTTTACCTTTTGCTTTGACCTACCTACCCAGAATGCCAGGTGACCATGATCACCCAGTACTGAACTGCATGCTGGGTAGGCTATAAAAGAGCCCACGCGGCCATTTTCTTTCTCTTCTGGGCGCATGGCCTGCCTGTAAGGACCTGTGAGGAGGTCTCCAGAGAGCGCGGCCTACTGCCACTGCGGAGCAGAACAGCTAAAGACTGCCTGTTACCTGATCGCTGGAGAGACTGTGTGACCAGATCAGGATGGATCCAGAGACACCTGTCGGAGCTATCAGAGGGACCTGGTTCAGTTTGCGGAGCAGAGCGGTGTGACGGAGCCGGCAGTGAGAAGCAAGACTGAGACCAGCAGAGCGGAGTTGTTCTATTCTTCAGACCCAGTTTGGTGAGATGGCTTTTGCCCACAGTTTCTTACGCACTTGCATACACTTAGACAGTGTTGCTGGAACCTGTAGTCCCACGGAAGAGAATCTATTAAAGACTGAGTTTAAGCAGGCCTCAAGCCTTTCCTTCACTACACTTTAACACTGTGTTATTCCTAAGCAATTACACCAGAGATCATAGTAAGTGGATCATACTACAGGAACAGTTCCAATATTCATCTCAAGTTAACCCTTGTTATTCCACTGTTGGGTTACAAATTGTTACAAATGCACATAGCTAGCAGGAGAAGGAAGATCAAAGACTGCATCTTGTATTGCAAGGTCTTGCACCTTTATTAAAGTAGGGGGAGCTCCCTTGTAGTTGTGTTGTACTATATTTACCATTCTCATTCCTGTATTCACCAGAGTGTGCTGGGAGTGGGAAGGTGCCCAGAGTAAGCAGTAGCCACTCTGAGCACCAGTCCCAATCGGAGCCGCATTCTTGGAAGTTATCTAAGGAAATTGTATAGGTACAATTTGTTGTGTATACCTAATGTACTGTTACATTATGTTTATGTGACAGTGCAAATGTTGTAAGTACTTTTTTACACTATCCAATACAAGTTCCAGTAAAAATATGTTCTTAGTTAAGTACAATTGGTGTGGAGTGTTGTTCCTTTTCCAGCAGGTGGAGCCTCGGATACCCAGGTAATAGCAAAGGTATATTGTTATTATATTGCACATTGTGGGGTTATCCTTCACCATTAGCTTCACACCAACATTGCACCACAGCTGTGTCAAGGGGACTGAGCCAAGTCAGTGGGGGTTTAATATAAGAGTACAGGCCCAAAAAAAAATTCAGCAGCTCCTTCGAGGGTCAGTGCTACATATATATTGTAAAAACCAGACTGTCTGGGCATCCTTGAAAAATCGTTATGAAACTCTACGCGTTTCGTGGAACGTGTCCACTCATCGGGAGTACAGTATAGTAAAAGTCTATAGTAGTAAATAAGTAAAACATATATATATATATATATATATATATATATATATATATAAAATATAATGGTACACGGTCAAAATTATTGAGCACTTTCCTACAACAGGAATGGAAGACATGATCTAGGAAAGACAAGGAGTCTGGTACTTACAGGTCAGCTGGCAAATAGCCCAGTTCCTAAAAAGGGGTTAATGGGAATGTCTGATCCGGGGCTGAGGCAGGAATAACCCATTCAGACCAAAAGAATAGCCAGAGGGGCTCATCAGGAAACCACAGAGAGGTCCATGGAATGGTGGAATGCAGGGATAGCTCACGCCCCCACAAATCTAAAAATAAATATATATGCGTGTAATGTATAAAAATATGAAAAAGTAAATATATATGAATTAGAAGAAAGTGTCTAAACTATATTGAATCCCCAGAGAAAACTTGACAGTTAAAAAAATATATTGATAATAAATAAAAGAAATAAAAAAATAAAAAAAACAACAAAGGGGGGTGGACAAACCAACCATGCATGTATGCATGAAAGGAACACCTGAATGGCGTGTGATTCAATCGGGTCACACAGACCATAAAAAAAATACCAAATGTGACAAGTGCTGAAAAAAGTGCATGGTGCAAATAAAAAAAGAAAGAAATCCTACAGGTGTGATTCCATGGAGTGAACTGTAGTCACGATGCCCTTCAGGTGTGGAGAGGCATGTACTGACCAGCCCAGGCTAAATACCCGAGATCCAAGGTGGGGCCGCCGACAGCACTATGCCGTTAGTTAATGAACGCAGGGGAGGCAGGGAACTGTCAGCATAGAAGTAATGGAAACTGCCAATGCTAACTTAGCTTTGAAAGACCATGTTCCAGGGGTGTCATTTTATCCCACTTACATTACTTTGTGAGTCACATACACAGCCGCATGGGAGCGGACAGTTTGCTGTGTTGAGACTTGAGAGGCGGTTAAATAACACCTTTAGGAGAAGCATAGGTGTGCCCAGCCTATTGCATTAGGGTGTACACCCCAAAGCTCAAAGACAGTGGTTAGAGTTGTACACATATCATGGTTGCGACACTATGCTTCGCAGCCATGGCAGAAACACATTTTTTCAAATTATTTTTTCTAATTCAAATTTTTTACCCTTTTTATTTTTTTTAAATATATTTGTTTTTTTATTTATTTACATTTTTTAACTGACCTGTTGTGGGGCTGTGGTGAAATATCAGGGGTCTAAACAAATTCTTAAAAATCTGATATTTTTTAAATCAGAACACATTTAAGACACAGAAAGGGATATAGAATTATCAGTCCCTTTGTTTGCAGCTTGAGCTGAAAAAATGAATAAATAGGAAGCACTCACAGACTTCCTATTCAGTCACAAACGGAAGCTTAGTGTAGCGGTACCCCCGTAGGGGCTATGGGTGTGGTTGTAGCAATCCGCCAATCACCCTGCTGCCAACCCCTCATCAATCACCCAAAAGACAATAAACAGTCAGTTGCTCCGTTTTCTTGATTTTTATTTGGTGGGATAAAACTTGGAGAAATATGAGGGATGTATGAGATGCCCATGAAGATTTCAGAAGGATCGGTTATCATCCATGGCCTTGGCCTTGTTTATGGATTTCCCCTGTAGAGTCCTCACTGCAGACTATTGCCTCTTCTGTTATCTATCTGACTGAAGATTTACTACTCACAGCTTCCAGTTAAACAAGATGAATCACTCTGAATAGTTCCCCTGTATTAGACTGATGTGGTGTTCCTGCTACAAATAGAGAGCCAAAGGCCTATACCGCCTATCTTCCATGGCTCAAAGAACTAACAGACCCACAGTCTCTGGAAGTTGTTGCAAACTTGAACTTGGCACATGTCAAACGACAGACTATTGCTCCAGCCCGTCCACTTCTGTTCATACTGTGCTCCCCGGCCACACAGTACACTACTCTACGCTCTCCAGTACTTCTGCTTCTTCAACGGTACACTGACCATCTCCTTTCGTATCAAAGTCCTGTGTTCCCCGGTCACAGAAATCCTATAAGCAGGTCTACTTCCGACGCTTTACTCCTACTTCCTCCTTTTGATCCTCTTTACAGTCAAGCACTGTGTTCCCCCGGTCACAGAAACCTGATGCACTCTGCAGATATGAGGATCCTCAACATTAGCTCCTTCCCCGCGGCTATGCCATCCCTCCTCCGTGCACATGGCACATCCCCGCATGGGGATGCCCGGTATAGCACCTCAGCACGCCATGCTGTCTTTCCTATGCTCCACAACTCCTCCTTGGAAGCATGTGACCCCAGCTTATATAGGAGGCCTGCCCCCTGCTAATGCAAATTAATGATTGGTCAGAGCCCCCCACATGAGCTGCCTGCCACTCAGGTCTCAAGTCCAGCCTCCCTTCCAGAACAATTCCACTGAAAGCAGGAGAGGATCTCTGAGCCAGAGTGTAGGTGGCCATACCCCCCACTATACTAACACTCCCATCCCCAAATCAAAACAACCAGGCCTGGAATAGAAACACAGGCCTGGCTAAATTCACCAGTATCTAGTCCTGCAACTAGAAAAATACTAATCTAGCACCTACCTAAAAGTAGAGGGTGTTACATTAATAAACACAGTTCTGAGATGAGTAGACACAGAAGCAATAGGTACCGATCGTTCACTGTGTTCATTCAGAAAAGGAAGAGGCTCTCCACCATGAAACATCCCAGTGTGCTCATAGCAGCTGCCATTGGGAGAGGAGGGAAGCCAGAAGTTCTGCAGGGGAAAGGGGAACACGGGGGGCCTGGACAGTAGGTGGATGGGGCGCAGATGCTAGAACTGATCCCCCTGCAGCACAGCCAGGGGAAGGGAAAAGTGGGGAAATCGGCAGTGCTGCAGGAGGAGGAACAAGAGGATCGGTGTCTGCAATAAGGCCCAGCCCCCCATTTTTGACTGATAGGGCCTGGTAGAGGAGGGCTTGCTGTACTGCCTTATTAGCAGCCCTGTCACACAGGGTGATTAGGGATTGCCCTGGCACACCCGGCACACCCTGTGCGCACACCTATCAGCTGTGGCCATGTTGTGTGAGGCCAAAACTCCACAGAAACGCCAACCCTGGATGCACACTGTCTACTGACTCATGCTGGCGGCCACCCCTGACCCCCCCATGTGTGGTAGTTCTAATGCAGCCTAACCTGGATCAGGCATGTGCAGATCAGGTGTCAGGACGATTGATGTGCACAAGCTTGCCATAGGTTGGTGACTCACTTCATAGTAAAAGAAGGATAACAATGACAGCCCTGCAGCATGTAAGTTTGAAAAATAAGTCACCATAGGAGATCTCATACTTTCATTCTGACAGGTTCCTTTCATTATTTAGTAGCAGCTCTCAGTGGTTCCCATTTTGAACCCAAATCCTCCTGTCTCTCTTCTCTTTACAACTGTGCCTCTTCAGGTTTCATTACAGAAATAACATATTTTTATGCACTAGTAAAAATGTAAAGTGATAATGCCCCCTATAGCAGCCAGGTATGTAAAATGATAATAAAATGTGGCATGAATGTGTTTTTTATAGAACATTTTATTTACTTATTAAGCAGTTTAACATTTCTGGTGGATACAATGGAAAGAGATTTATAAAGGCTTTGCAGAAGCATCAATTGTTGTATACATGCTAAGCATGGTATTATGATAAAAGACCCATGTTCATCTACACACCAAGTAACAAAGACTTTATTTAAGTTTAATTTACCTTTTAATTCTTAAGCCCCATACACACGGTCGGATTTTTTCATGGATTCTGTCCGATCGGACAATGTTGTTGAAAAATCAGACCGTGTGTATGCACCATCGGACAGTGTACGTCGGATTGTCCGACGGACAAAGTCTTATCTCCTGCTGGATAGATTTGCCGACAACACGGTCCGATCACACCAAATCCGATCGTGTGTACGGTTGTCCGACCGGACAAAGTGCTACGCATGCTCAGATCACATTACAAGACCAAAGCTATTGGCTACTAGCCTCTACGTAGTCCCGTCGTAGGCAACAAACGTCACCACGTTCAGAATGATCGGATTTTCCGACAACTTTGTCCGACCGTGTGTACGCAAAACCAACATCAGACAAAGTATGACGGACATGGTCCGACGGACCTGGTCCTCGGATAATCCGTGCGTGTGTATGGGGCTTAAGTATCATGGACACCTACCGACTCTTCACTAATATGCTAATGATCCTTATTGCATCCACTCTGGAATCAATATAAAGAGGGTAAAGGAAGGCAAAGAGGGAGGGGCAGGGAGGGGAACATAAGGACTAAATACAGGGTAATTATTGAACAAATGAGAAAAATAATCCAACAAGTTTGGGGGGGGGGGGCGGGGGTGGTGAAGAATCATTCACTGGGATACCAATAACAGATAAATAGAGAGGGTTTATAATATAAGCAACAATTTGATTTTCACAGCCAATCGGAAACCGATGAAAAAAAAATTGTCCGGAAATTCTCATACGACAAAGGCATTTTTTTGTTGTTGTTTATTGTTTCTGATCATGTGCAATCTTTCGTTTCTGATTTTTCTCGTACGAAAGTTCTTTCGACTTAAACTCTTGTCCGATTTTCTTATAGTGTGTACAAGCCTTAAGTCTTATTTCGTATAGTTAAAAAAAAGATTCAGGTTGCTCAGATGTTATAAAATGTGTCATATTTATCCTGATAGAGGTGTACTCATCATGTCTCCATCTTATTGCTGGTAGGTTAATTGGCTTCTGTCCAAAATTGGCCCTAGTATATGAATGGAGACCTTGGATTGTGGGCTCCTTGAGGGTAGGGACCGATGTGAGTGTACAATGTACAGGGATAGGGACAATTGTAGACTAGGGATGAGCCGAACACCCCCGGGTTCGGTTCGAACCAGAACCTTCGAACGGACCGAAAGTTTGCGCGAATTTTCGAACCCTATACGTTATAATGGACGCGAACGTTCGAAATCAAAAGTGCTAATTACAACGGCCAATATGCATGTTAATGTCATAAAACAGGTTTGGGGACCCGGGTCCTGCCCCAGGGGACATATATCAATGCAAAAAGAACTTTTAAAAACTAACGTTTTTTCGGGAGCAGTCATTTTAATGATGCATAAAGTGAAAAAAAAAAAGTGAAATTTTCCTTTAAATATGGTACCTGGGGGGTGTCTAAAGTATGCCTGTGAAGTGGCATGTGTTTCCCGTGTTTAGAACTGTCCTTGCACAAAATGACATTTGTAAAGGAAAAAAAGAAGCCATTTAAAACCACTTGCGGCTTTAGGTTTGATCTTAAGTAGAATCTGAACAGGTACATTATGAAGTGTAGCTCCATCCCAAAAAAATCTATTTTTAAGCTTTTTGGAGAACATAGGGAGGGGTTATCACCCCTGTAACATTTGCTGTCTTTGCACATCTGTTCAGAACATGTCACCTCACTTTCCGTCCCAATGACAAATGTTTTTGGAAAAGTGGGGTTTTAATTGAAACAAGGATTGGTGATAAAGTATCAGTAGAGAGGAGATACCTTTTTCCCAAATTAAATCTAACAGGATAGAATTTCCCTTCCTAGGGGTAGATTTCCTCTCACTTCCTGTTTTCTCTTTCCATTTGCAAGTAGGAGTCGTTTGTAAGTTGGATGTTTGAAAGTAGGGGCCTGGCGTATATACTCTGCAGAAATTTGCCCTATTAGATGTTGGTGTAGCCACAAGACTGGTGGGCACAGGAATGGGCCCTGCTGTGAGTTAATAGATCAAGATTTGTAATTGCATGCACCTGTTGAACAGGGCAGAAAAATTGGGGGTGGTGGTGGTGGTGGTGGACGGTTTTGCCACAAGACTGTAAGCTCTCACAGTTACTCTTGGTGGGCGCAGGAATGGGCCCTGCTGTGAGTTATTAGATCAAGATTTGTAATTGCAAGCACCTGATGAACAGGGCAGAAAAATTGGGCCTTTGGCGGTGGTGGTGGACGGTGTTGCCACAAGACTGTAGGCCCTCATAGTTACTCTTGGTGGGCGCAGGAATGGGCCCTGCTGTGAGTTATTAGATCAAGATTTGTAATTGCAAGCACCTGATGAACAGGGCAGAAAAATTGGGCCTTTGGCGGTGGTGGTGGACGGTGTTGCCACAAGACTGTAGGCCCTCATAGTTACTCTTGGTGGGCGCAGGAATGGGCCCTGCTGTGAGTTATTAGATCAAGATTTGTAATTGCAAGCACCTGATGAACAGGGCAGAAAAATTGGGCCTTTGGCGGTGGTGGTGGACGGTGTTGCCACAAGACTGCAGGCCCTCATAGTTACTCTTGGTGGGCGCAGGAATGGGCCCTGCTGTGAACTATTAGATCAAGATTTGTAATTACCCGCCCCTGTTAAACAGGGGCTGAAAAATTGTGCCTTAGGCACTGGTGCTGGTGCCACAACACTGCAACCCCTCACAGAGACTGTACTTGGAGCACAGCAGTCACACGTGTTGCGAAGCATTTTTTTAAAAAATTGTAAGTACACGCCCCTGTTAAACAGGGGCTGAAAAATTGTGCCTTAGGCACTGGTGCTGGTGCCACAACACTGCAACCCGGCCCTCACAGATACTGTACTTGGAGCACAGCAGTCACACGTGTTGCGAAGCATTTTTTTTTAAAAATTGTAAGTACACGCCCCTGTTAAACAGGGGCTGAAAAATTGTGCCTTAGGCACTGGTGCTGGTGCCACAACACTGCAACCCGGCCCTCACAGATACTGTACTTGGAGCACAGCAGTCACACGTGTTGCGAAGCATTTTTTTAAAAAATTGTAAGTACACGCCCCTGTTAAACAGGGGCTGAAAAATTGTGCCTTAGGCACTGGTGCTGGTGCCACAACACTGCAACCCGGCCCTCACAGATACTGTACTTGGAGCACAGCAGTCACACGTGTTGCGAAGCATTTTTTAAAAAAATTGTAAGTACCCGCCCCTGTTAAACAGGGGCTGAAAAATTGTGCCTTAGGCACTGGTGCTGGTGCCACAACACTGCAACACGGCCCTCACAGAGACTGTACTTGGAGCACAGCAGTCACACGTGTTGCGAAGCATTTTTTTTAAAAATTGTAAGTACACGCCCCTGTTAAACAGGGGCTGAAAAATTGTGCCTTAGGCACTGGTGCTGGTGCCACAACACTGCAACACGGCCCTCACAGAGACTGTACTTGGAGCACAGCAGTCACACGTGTTGCGAAGCATTTTTTTAAAAAATTGTAAGTACACGCCCCTGTTAAACAGGGGCTGAAAAATTGTGCCTTAGGCACTGGTGTGGTGGCATGGATCATTGAGGAGGAGGAAGAGGATAGTCAGTGAACATAAGAGGACAGTCACTCAGCATCAGCATAGGCAGTCTTGAAGGGATGTGACATTAAAAATTATTCGGTTATATCCGCCTCAGGTGCCTGGTAGCTGGTGGTGATCCAAGACTGATTCATTTTGATGAATGTCAGTCGATCAACCGAGGCGGTGGACAGGCGCACCCTATGATCAGTCACAAATCCTCCAGCAGCACTGAATGTGCGTTCGGAAAGAACGCTGGAGGCAGGACAGGCCAGTAGCTCAATTGCATACTGTGCAAGCTCTGGCCAGTGATCCATCCTCAGGACCCAGTAAGCCAGAGGATTTTCGGTGGGAAAGGTGTCCAAGTCTGACCTTGCCCCAAGGTATTCCTGCACCATGTATATCAGACGCTGGCGATGGTTGCTGGAACCGATCATACCTTGGGGCTGCGGACTAAAAAATTGTCTGAACGCATCGGTCAGACGTCCACCTTCCCCACCGCTCCTTCTGCCACTGACCGAAGCCTCAGCAACTCGTCGCCCAGGACCAGGAGTTTGTAGCCTCCCAGTTTCTGGGAACGCGTTGCACAGACCTTTCTGCAAGGCCTCCCTGAGATGTCTCATCCTCTGCTCCCTCTGCGACGGCAAGATAAGGTCCGCAACCTTACCCTTGTACCGCGGATCAAGGAGAGTGGCCAGCCAGTAATGGTCCCTCTCCTTGATCCGAAGAACACGAGGATCCTTCCGCAGGCTTTGCAGGATCAGGGAGGCCATGCAGCGTAGGTTAGCTGAGGCATTCGGTCCGGAGTCTTCTGGGTCACTGAGGATGACATGATCGCCAGCCACCTCCTCCCAGCCACGTACAAGTCCACTGGCTTGTTGGGACTGTACATCATCCCTAAAAGACTGCTGCTGCTGATGCTGAGTGCCAGGCTCCACCTCCATGCTCACACAATCCTCCTCCTCCTCCTCCTCCTCCTCATCCTCTTCCTGTGGGATGGGTGGGACAGAAGGAACACTGTCCGGATAAAGGGGGCCTTGAGAGGCAAGGAAGTCCTCCTCTTCCTGCCTCTGTTCTGCCTCAAGTGCCCTGTCCATTATCCCACGCAGCGTATGCTCCAACAGGTGGACAAGAGGGACAGTGTCACTGATGCATGCACTGTCAATGCTCACCATCCTCGTGGCCTCCTCAAATGGTGAGAGGACAGTGCATGCATCCCTGATCATGCTCCACTGACGTGGGGAAAAAAAACCAAGCTCCCCTGACCCTGTCCTGGTGCCGTAGTCGCAAAGGTACTCATTGATGGCCCTCTGCTGCGTGTGCAGTCGCTGCAGCATGGCCAACGTTGAGTTCCACCTGGTGGGCATGTCAGATATTAGGCGGTTCTTGGGCAGGTTCAGCTCCTTTTGCAGCTCAGTCAGCCGAGCACTGGCATTATAAGATCGGCGGAAATGCACACAGACTTTCCTGGCCTGCCTCAGGACATCCTGTAAGCCTGGGAACCTGCCCAAGAACCGCTGCACCACCAGGTTGAGGACGTGAGCCATGCAGGGCACATGGGTGAGCTGCCCCTGTCGCAGGGCAGAGAGGAGGTTGGTGCCATTGTCAGAAACGACCATTCCTGGCTTAAGCTGACGTGGCGTCAACCACCTCTCGGCCTGCCCCTGCAGAGCTGCCAGAACCTCTGGCCCAGTGTGGCTCCTGTCCCCCAAACACACCAGCGCAAGCACGGCATGGCATCTTTTTGCCTGCGTACTTGCGTAGCCCCTTGTACGCCTACGGAGCACCGCTGGTTCCAAGGACAGAGCACTGGAGGAAGAAGAAGAGGAGGGGGTGGAGGAGAGAGGTGTGTCACAACCAGTAGCAGTAGTCGCGTTTTGGAGGCGTGGTGGCGGAACAACCTCCAACACTACTGCACCTTGTCCTGCATCCCTCCCAGCTGCCAATAGAGTGACCCAATGGGCCGTGAAAGAAAGGTACCGTCCCTGTCCATGCCTGCTGGACCATGAGTCAGCGGTAATAAGCACCTTACCGCTGACCGCCCTGTCCAGCGAGGCATGGACATTGCCCTCCACATGCCGGTAGAGAGACGGAATCGCCTTCCGCGAGAAAAAGTGGCGTTTGGGAACCTGCCACTGAGGAACCGCACATTGAACAAACTCACGGAAGGGGGCCGAGTCTACCAACTGAAAAGGCAGCAGTTGAAGTGCTAGCAATTTAGCAAGGCTAGCATTCAACCGCTGGGCATGTGGATGGCTGGGAGTGTACTTCTTTCTACGGTCCAGCAGCTGGGGCAGGGAAATTTGCCTGCTGCATTCGGACGTCGGTGTACTGCAAGTACTTGGTTGTGACACACCGAATTCTACACCTTCAGTCCTCTCAGAGCAGCTTTCAGAGAGGACTGAAGGTGTAGTGGGGATGGAGATCCCAGCTGAGGAGGAGCAAGGAGAGGTCCGCTTAGTTCTTTGGTGTGGGTCTTTTATGTGTGCCTGCCAACGAGCTGCATGGCAGGTCGCCATATGTCTGGTCATGCTTGTCGTGCCCAAGCGGCTGATGTTTTGGCCACGCGAGATACGCTTGAGACAAATATTGCAAATAGCAGTGGTGCGATCTGCTGCACTCGTCTCAAAAAAGGCCCACACCAAAGAACTTTTCTGATAACGTGCAGAGGCAGCGCCCTGCACAGGCGGAGCTCTGCGGTGTTGTACAGTTGCTGTGCTGGCCTCTACCTGGCCTCCAGGGGGCATCCTGCCTCGTTGGACATGTGACGCCGCATCCTCCTCCTCCTCGTCCTCCTCCTCATCCTCTCTCCCTTGAGGCACCCACGTGGAGTCAGTGACCTCATCATCCCCTCCCTCTTCACCACTAGAGCAAACCTGGCAGTAAGCTGCAGCTGGTGGAACTGTACTGCCAGATTCCTCAAGCTGGGTATCGTCATCCGAGCCTTCGAATCGTTGGGCATCCTCCTGGAGCATGTACCCAACACTGTGCTCAAAGAGTTCGGGGGACTCCTCAGGAGGACATGGTGGGTCTAGGGAAGGGGTGGCTGATGATGCTCTGTCAGTACCCTGAGCCTGGGTGAGAGAGGATGAGGAGGATGAGGAGGGCTTGGTCATCCATTCTACCAAGCTTTCAGCATGATGCGGCTCCACATGTCCAGCTGCCGAAAACAAAGACGCGCGTGTCCCATGGCCACGTACTGATGACGATGCACGACCACGTCCACGTCCACGGCCACGTCCACTAGAAACAGAGCCTGCCTGCCCTGTGTTCTTGGCTCTGCACGCTCTGCCTCCCCTTGGCGGTCTTCCAGCCATTGTAGTCGGTAGTCCTGTGGGTGCTGCTGAGAAGAAAATATAGGAGCTCTGTGTGATGCCACTAACACACTAGAAGTCCTATGGGTGCTTCTGCAAAGAAAATAGAGGAGCTCTGTGTGATGCCACTAACACACTAGAAGTCCTGTGGGTGCTTATGCAAAGAAAATAGAGGAGCTCTGTGTGATGCCACTAACACACTAGAAGTCCTGTGGGTGCTTCAGCAAAGAAAATAGAGGAGCTCTGTGTGATGCCACTAACACACTAGAAGTCCTGTGGGTGCTGCTGAGAAGAATATATAGGAGCTCTGTGTGATGCCACTAACACACTAGAAGTCCTATGGGTGCTTCTGCAAAGAAAATAGAGGAGCTCTGTGTGATGCCACTAACACACTAGAAGTCCTGTGGGTGCTTATGCAAAGAAAATAGAGGAGCTCTGTGTGATGCCACTAACACACTAGAAGTCCTGTGGGTGCTGCTGAGAAGAATATATAGGAGCTCTGTGTGATGCCACTAACACACTAGAAGTCCTGTGGGTGCTTCTGCAAAGAAAATAGAGGAGCTCTGTGTGATGCCACTAACACACTAGAAGTCCTGTGGGTGCTTATGCAAAGAAAATAGAGGAGCTCTGTGTGATGCCACTAACACACTAGAAGTCCTGTGGGTGCTTATGCAAAGAAAATAGAGGAGCTCTGTGTGATGCCACTAACACACTAGAAGTCCTGTGGGTGCTGCTGAGAAGAATATATAGGAGCTCTGTGTGATGCCACTAACACACTAGAAGTCCTATGGGTGCTTCTGCAAAGAAAATAGAGGAGCTCTGTGTGATGCCACTAACACACTAAAAGTCCTGTGGGTGCTTATGCAAAGAAAATAGAGGAGCTCTGTGTGATGCCACTAACACACTAGAAGTCCTGTGGGTGCTTATGCAAAGAAAATAGAGGAGCTCTGTGTGATGCCACTAACACACTAGAAGTCCTGTGGGTGCTGCTGAGAAGAATATATAGGAGCTCTGTGTGATGCCACTAACACACTAGAAGTCCTATGGGTGCTTCTGCAAAGAAAATAGAGGAGCTCTGTGTGATGCCACTAACACACTAGAAGTCCTGTGGGTGCTTATGCAAAGAAAATAGAGGAGCTCTGTGTGATGCCACTAACACACTAGAAGTCCTGTGGGTGCTGCTGAGAAGAATATATAGGAGCTCTGTGTGATGCCACTAACACACTAGAAGTCCTGTGGGTGCTTCTGCAAAGAAAATAGAGGAGCTCTGTGTGATGCCACTAACACACTAGAAGTCCTGTGGGTGCTTATGCAAAGAAAATAGAGGAGCTCTGTGTGATGCCACTAACACACTAGAAGTCCTGTGGGTGCTGCTGAGAAGAATATATAGGAGCTCTGTGTGATGCCACTAACACACTAGAAGTCCTATGGGTGCTTCTGCAAAGAAAATAGAGGAGCTCTGTGTGATGCCACTAACACACTAAAAGTCCTGTGGGTGCTTATGCAAAGAAAATAGAGGAGCTCTGTGTGATGCCACTAACACACTAGAAGTCCTGTGGGTGCTTATGCAAAGAAAATAGAGGAGCTCTGTGTGATGCCACTAACACACTAGAAGTCCTGTGGGTGCTGCTGAGAAGAATATATAGGAGCTCTGTGTGATTCCACTAACACACTAGAAGTCCTATGGGTGCTTCTGCAAAGAAAATAGAGGAGCTCTGTGTGATGCCACTAACACACTAGAAGTCCTGTGGGTGCTTCTGCAAAGAAAATAGAGGAGCTCTGTGTGATGCCACTAACACACTAGAAGTCCTGTGGGTGCTTATGCAAAGAAAATAGAGGAGCTCTGTGTGATGCCACTAACACACTAGAAGTCCTGTGGGTGCTTATGCAAAGAAAATAGAGGAGCTCTGTGTGATGCCACTAACACACTAGAAGTCCTGTGGGTGCTTATGCAAAGAAAATAGAGGAGCTCTGTGTGATGCCACTAACACACTAGAAGTCCTGTGGGTGCTTATGCAAAGAAAATAGAGGAGCTCTGTGTGATGCCACTAACACACTAGAAGTCCTGTGGGTGCTTATGCAAAGAAAATAGAGGAGCTCTGTGTGATGCCACTAACACACTAGAAGTCCTGTGGGTGCTTATGCAAAGAAAATAGAGGAGCTCTGTGTGATGCCACTAACACACTAGAAGTCCTGTGGGTGCTTATGCAAAGAAAATAGAGGAGCTCTGTGTGATGCCACTAACACACTAGAAGTCCTGTGGGTGCTGCTGAGAAGAATATATAGGAGCTCTGTGTGATGCCACTAACACACTAGAAGTCCTATGGGTGCTTCTGCAAAGAAAATAGAGGAGCTCTGTGTGATGGGACTAACACACTTCAAGTCCTATAGGTGCTTCTGGGAAGAAAATATAGCTCTGTGTGTGTGATGGGACTAACACACTTCAAGTCCTATAGGTGCTTCTGGGAAGAAAATATAGCTCTGTGTGTGTGATGGGACTAACACACTTCAAGTCCTATAGGTGCTTCTGGGAAGAAAATATAGCTCTGTGTGTGTAATGGGACTAACACACTTCAAGTCCTATAGGTGCCTCTGGGAACAAAATATAGCTCTGTGTGTGTGATGGGACTAACACACTTCAAGTCCTATAGGTGCTTCTGGGAAGAAAATATAGCTCTGTGTGTGTGATGGGACTAACACACTTCAAGTCCTATAGGTGCTTCTGGGAACAAAATATAGCTCTGTGTGTGTAATGGGACTAACACACTTCAAGTCCTATAGGTGCTTCTGGGAAGAAAATATAGCTCTGTGTGTGTAATGGGACTAACACACTTCAAGTCCTATAGGTGCTTCTGGGAACAAAATATAGCTCTGTGTGTGTGATGGGACTAACACACTTCAAGTCCTATAGGTGCTTCTGGGAACAAAATATAGCTGTGTGTGTGTAATGGGACTAACACACTTCAAGTCCTATAGGTGCTTCTGGGAAGAAAATATAGCTCTGTGTGTGTAATGGGACTAACACACTTCAAGTCCTATAGGTGCTTCTGGGAAGAAAATATAGCTCTGTGTGTGTAATGGGACTAACACACTTCAAGTCCTATAGGTGCTTCTGGGAACAAAATATAGCTCTGTGTGTGTAATGGGACTAACACACTTCAAGTCCTATAGGTGCTTCTGGGAAGAAAATATAGCTCTGTGTGTGTAATGGGACTAACACACTTCAAGTCCTATAGGTGCTTCTGGGAACAAAATATAGCTCTGTGTGTGTAATGGGACTAACACACTTCAAGTCCTATAGGTGCTTCTGGGAACAAAATATAGCTCTGTGTGTGTGATGGGACTAACACACTTCAAGTCCTATAGGTGCTTCTGGGAACAAAATATAGCTCTGTGTGTGTAATGGGACTAACACACTTCAAGTCCTATAGGTGCTTCTGGGAAGAAAATATAGCTCTGTGTGTGTAATGGGACTAACACACTTCAAGTCCTATAGGTGCTTCTGGGAAGAAAATATAGCTCTGTGTGTGTAATGGGACTAACACACTTCAAGTCCTATAGGTGCTTCTGGGAAGAAAATATAGCTCTGTGTGTGTAATGGGACTAACACACTTCAAGTCCTATAGGTGCTTCTGGGAAGAAAATATAGCTCTGTGTGTGTAATGGGACTAACACACTTCAAGTCCTATAGGTGCTTCTGGGAAGAAAATATAGCTCTGTGTGTGTAATGGGACTAACACACTTCAAGTCCTATAGGTGCTTCTGGGAACAAAATATAGCTCTGTGTGTGTAATGGGACTAACACACTTCAAGTCCTATAGGTGCTTCTGGGAAGAAAATATAGCTCTGTGTGTGTAATGGGACTAACACACTTCAAGTCCTATAGGTGCTTCTGGGAACAAAATATAGCTCTGTGTGTGTAATGGGACTAACACACTTCAAGTCCTATAGGTGCTTCTGGGAAGAAAATATAGCTCTGTGTGTGTAATGGGACTAACACACTTCAAGTCCTATAGGTGCTTCTGGGAAGAAAATATAGCTCTGTGTGTGTGATGGGACTAACACACTTCAAGTCCTATAGGTGCTTCTGGGAACAAAATATAGCTCTGTGTGTGTGATGGGACTAACACACTTCAAGTCCTATAGGTGCTTCTGGGAACAAAATATAGCTCTGTGTGTGTAATGGGACTAACACACTTCAAGTCCTATAGGTGCTTCTGGGAACAAAATATAGCTCTGTGTGTGTAATGGGACTAACACACTTCAAGTCCTATAGGTGCTTCTGGGAAGAAAATATAGCTCTGTGTGTGTAATGGGACTAACACACTTCAAGTCCTATAGGTGCTTCTGGGAAGAAAATATAGCTCTGTGTGTGTAATGGGACTAACACACTTCAAGTCCTATAGGTGCTTCTGGGAACAAAATATAGCTCTGTGTGTGTGATGGGACTAACACACTTCAAGTCCTATAGGTGCTTCTGGGAACAAAATATAGCTCTGTGTGTGTGATGGGACTAACACACTTCAAGTCCTATAGGTGCTTCTGGGAAGAAAATATAGCTGTGTGTGTGTAATGGGACTAACACACTTCAAGTCCTATAGGTGCTTCTGGGAACAAAATATAGCTCTGTGTGTGTAATGGGACTAACACACTTCAAGTCCTATAGGTGCTTCTGGGAAGAAAATATAGCTCTGTGTGTGTAATGGGACTAACACACTTCAAGTCCTATAGGTGCTTCTGGGAAGAAAATATAGCTCTGTGTGTGTAATGGGACTAACACACTTCAAGTCCTATAGGTGCTTCTGGGAAGAAAATATAGCTCTGTGTGTGTAATGGGACTAACACACTTCAAGTCCTATAGGTGCTTCTGGGAAGAAAATATAGCTCTGTGTGTGTAATGGGACTAACACACTTCAAGTCCTATAGGTGCTTCTGGGAAGAAAATATAGCTCTGTGTGTGTAATGGGACTAACACACTTCAAGTCCTATAGGTGCTTCTGGGAACAAAATATAGCTCTGTGTGTGTAATGGGACTAACACACTTCAAGTCCTATAGGTGCTTCTGGGAACAAAATATAGCTCTGTGTGTGTGTGATGGGACTAACACACTTCAAGTCCTATAGGTGCTTCTGGGAACAAAATATAGCTCTGTGTGTGTGATGGGACTAACACACTTCAAGTCCTATAGGTGCTTCTGGGAAGAAAATATAGCTCTGTGTGTGTAATGGACTAACACACTTCAAGTCCTATAGGTGCTTCTGGGAAGAAAATATAGCTCTGTGTGTGTAATGGGACTAACACACTTCAAGTCCTATAGGTGCTTCTGGGAAGAAAATATAGCTCTGTGTGTGTAATGGGACTAACACACTTCAAGTCCTATAGGTGCCTCTGGGAACAAAATATAGCTCTGTGTGTGTGATGGGACTAACACACTTCAAGTCCTATAGGTGCTTCTGGGAAGAAAATATAGCTCTGTGTGTGTGATGGGACTAACACACTTCAAGTCCTATAGGTGCTTCTGGGAAGAAAATATAGCTCTGTGTGTGTAATGGGACTAACACACTTCAAGTCCTATAGGTGCCTCTGGGAACAAAATATAGGAGCTCTGCCTGCCTGCCACGAACACACTACAAGTCCTATAGGTGCTTCTGGTAACAAAATATAGGAGCTCTGCCTGCCTGCCACGAACACACTACAAGTCCTATAGGTGCTTCTGGTAACAAAATATAGGAGCTCTGCCTGCCTGCCTGCCACGAACACACTACAAGTCCTATAGGTGCTTCTGGTAACAAAATATAGGAGCTCTGCCTGCCTGCCACGAACACACTACAAGTCCTATAGGTGCTTCTGGTAACAAAATATAGGAGCTCTGCCTGCCTGCCACGAACACACTACAAGTCCTATAGGTGCTTCTGGTAACAAAATATAGTAGCTCTGCCTGCCTGCCACGAGCACACTACAAGCCCCTCTTTCTCAATCAATCTTTGTAACTGAATCTATCTAACTCAATCTCTGTAAGTGAATCTCTCTAACTATCTAAATGCAGCAGAGTGTCACAGAATCAGCCTGCTCAATCTGCGCCGGAACAGCATGTGACCGGCGCAGACGGCGTGGCGGCGTTTTATAGGGGGGGGGCGTGTACTACAGCCCCTGAGCTGTAATTGGCTACAGGCGTCCTGCCTGTAGCCAATTATGGCTCTTCGAGTTTCCGGGGCTGTGATTGGCCAAGCATGCGGGGTCACAGTGCATGCTTGGCCAATCATCAGCCAGCAATGCACTGCGTCGGCCGCGCCGGCCGCAATGCATTGCGGGGCCGCGCGCATCACACGAACGTGATGCGAGCGGCCAAAATAGTTCTGGGCTCGCCGAGCGAGCGAACGCCCGGTGCTCGATGCGAACGTGGGTTCGCATCGAGCACCGGGCCCATCCCTATTGTAGACACAGGTTTAACTGGATGGACTGGATGGACTATGTGACTATGTAACTATATCTTGATCCATAAGGTTTTTTTTTTAGGACAAGCCCACCATATATGAAGGTAGGAGCCTAGCTGGCCAAGCATCTGTTTTTTATTCATCTCATCTCTTGCAAGCCCAGCTCTTGCAAAAACTTTCTTTTAAAAAAGATCACAGATCTATTCATGTTTACTCTAAAACAGAACAGTGATGGAAAAACTGATTGTAAATTCACAAACTACCCCATAGATTGTCAAACATAAGACTGCACAAGTAATTTGTGCAATGTATCCATAGCTTATAGCAGTATGCAATAGTTCAGCGTTACTGCTGAAATTGGCTAAGTGGTTATAACTTTTGGCTTGTACTGTAGTGTTGGGATACTACAACCAGTTCCTATCAAGGAATAAACTAATCAAGACACCAGACCCCTGCAGAAAAAAATATCTTCTTCCAGGATTTTTCCTCCAGCAAGGGCCTCCTCCTGGGTCTTGGTTACCAGTCTTGGTTATCTCTCCCGCCTGAACCGTACCAGGCCACATGCCCTCAACATTTGGAGGATGCTTTGGGGTCCCCCCCAAAGCACCTTGTCCCCATGTTGATGAGGACAAGGGCCTCTTTCCCACAACCCTGGCCATTGGTTGTGGGGGTCTGCGGGCGGGGGGCTTATCGGAATCTGGAAGCCCCCTTTAACAAGGGGACCCCCAGATCCCGCCCCCCCCCCTGTGTGAAATGGTAAGGGGGTACAAAAGTACCCCTACCATTTCACCAAAAAAGTGTCAAAAATGGTAAAAATGACAGGAGACGGTCTTTGACAATTCCTTTATTAAAATCTTCTTTATTCTTTCTTCATCCTTCGGTTTCTTCATCTTCCATGAGGAGAGCCATAGGGAATTCCCCATGACGTCCCCGTGCGTCAGAGGGGGCGGGGTCACCAGGTGCCCTCCATTATAAAAGACCTGTCAGACGGAGCGGAGCCTCACACAGCGGGAGCCTCCCATTGCGCGGAGCGACCCAAGAAGAGACACCGACGCCGACGGAAGAAGATGCCGGACGAGAAGGACGAGAAGACCAGCGCAAGAAGAAGCGGATCGGAGGAAAAAGAAAATGGAAGAAGATGGAAGAAGATGACGGAAGGAGAAGATGAAGAAACCGAAGGATGAAGAAAGAAGAAAGAAGATTTTAATAAAGGAATTGTCAAAGACCGTCTCCTGTCATTTTTACCATTTTTGACACTTTTTTGGTGAAATGGTAGGGGTACAAAAGTACCCCCTTACCATTTCACACAGGGGGGGGCGGGATCTGGGGGTCCCCTTGTTAAAGGGGGGTTCCAGATTCCGATAAGCCACCCGCCCGCAGACCCCCACAACCAATGGCCAGGGTTGTGGGGAAGAGGCCCTTGTCCTCATCAACATGGGGACAAGGTGCTTTGGGGGGGACCCCAAAGCATCCTTCCAATATTGAGGGCATGTGGCCTGGTACGGTTCAGGCGTGACGGGGGGCCGCTCTCGTCCCCCCCTCTTTTCCTGCGGCCTGCCAGGTTGCCTGCTCGGATAAGGGTCTGGTATGGATTTTGAGGGGGACCCCACGCCATTTTTTTTGGCTAGGGTTCCCCTTAAAATCCATCCCAGACCTCAAGGGTCTGGTATGGATTTTGAGGGGGACCCTACGCCATTTTTTTTTTTTTTGGCTGGGGTTCCCCTTAATATCCATCCCAGACCTGAAGGGCCTGGTTATTGAATTTGGGGGGGACCCCCCACGCTTTTTTTTTTTTTTTTTTATTAATGAATGACAGTTCTCTGTGTTACAGGAGCCACCAATTCATTAGCCGCGGGTGCTTTTAAATAGCTTTTTTCCTGCAAAAAATGACATTTTTTGCAGGGAAAGTTCTAAGCACAGGAAACCTGCCCCCCTTCACAGGCAACCTATAGACACCCCCCCCAGATGTGATACTGCAATGCTGTTCTAACAGCACGCACACACATATCCCCAGAAATAGAGCATATCTTGTCAGCAGTCAGCAACACACTGACACGCTGACACTGTGACTGAAACATAATATGCGAGGCCGCATCCTGCCTGTAGCCAATTATGGCTCTCCTCGCTGCCGGCGCTGTGATTGGCCAAGCATGCGGGGTCACAGTGCATGCTTGGCCAATCATGAGCCAGCAATGCACTGCACTGGCACACGAATTTGATGCGAGCGGCCCCAATAGTTCTGGGCTCGCCGAGCGAGCGAACGCCCGGTGCTCGATTCGAACATGGGTTCGAATCGAACACCGGGCCCATCCCTATTGCTGGGGGTAACCATGACACGTACTGGCAGCAAAGAGAAGCAACAGCAACTTTGAGATAGGGGAAAACCAAGTGAAGAAATAAACTACAAATCAGCCTGGGCTGACTAACACCCAGCAAACCCCCCCCCCCCCCCCCCCCCCCCCCCCCTCCCCCCCCCCCGCTTAGAACAAGGTGGTAACACTAGAAAAGGGCCATCATTTTTAATCAGAGTTTTTCCACTCTCACTGGCTGAATATAGCTGGAAACATATTTACTATAAGGCACCTGTACAGTAGGGTCCAAAGGCTCAAGTTTACAAACTGTAAATAATTTTTCTTCCCTAGTGGAAATTTTTCAGTAAATCCTGTAAAAGAACAATGAAAAAAAAAATGTGCATAAATGGCTCTGACAAGCTGTAGGTGATGAGTCAACATAAAACCATTTTCTCTTTCTTTTGTTTGTTGGTCTATACAGATAAATAATAGATCCCCATACAAAAAAGACAGAATGCTGCTTCTAACAGCACATTCTTGCTTTAGTTTTTGTTAATATAATTATGTGATAGGTTGGAGCCTGTACAAAGGAGTGTTATCATTTATGTGTGTCTAAGGGAGCATGATGTCTACTTACAGAACAGATTATTACTATACAGGATTTATATAGCGCCAACAGTTTGCGCAGCACTTTTCAATATAAAGGGAGACAGTACAGTTACAATACAATAAAATACAAGGTGGTCAAGAGGGCCCTGCTCATAAGAGCTTACAATCTAATAGGATGGAGCAAGTGGTACAAAATAAAGGTATTAACTGTGGGGGATAAGCTGATGGAGGGGCTAAAAGTTCAGTTGCTAGTTGGAGGTGCAATAGGCTTCCCTGAAGACCTGAGTTTTCAGGGATTGTCTAAAGGTGGCCAGAGTAGGAGATAGCTGGACAGATTGAGGTAGAGAGTTCCAGAGAATGGGAGAGGCTCTGGAGAAATTCTGGAGATGAACATGAGAGAGGAAGACAAGATAACTAGAGAGCAGAAGGTCTTGGGAGGAGTGGGAAGGACAGATGGATGATATTTAGAGACAAGATTGGAGATGTAGCTTGGGGAAGAGTTGTGAATGGCTTTGTATGTTGTTAGTATTTTGAATTTAATTTGCTGGGCAATTGGAAGCCTGTAGAGGGATTGGCAGAGAGAGGTGGTAGACACTGAGCAGTTGGTAAGGTAGCTGAGTCTAACAGCAGCATTCATGATAGACTGAAGAGGGGATAGCTTACACAGGGGTAGGCCTATGAGAAGGAAAATAAAATAATCAAGTAGAGAGATAATGAGGGAGAGATGGAGTAGTTTGGTGGTTTCATTAGTTAAAAAAGGGCACATTTTAGAGATGTTACGGAAGTGAAGTCTACAAGCTTTTGACAATGATTAGATTTGGAGCCAAAAAGAAAGGTCAGAGTCTAGGATTAGACCTAGTACCCTGGCGTAAGGGGAGGAACTGATAGTTGTATTAGTGATCTATGGAAAAGTCAGGGAGGAGGGCACGAATAGGGGGATATTACAAGTCCTGTTTTGGAACGATTTAGATTGGGGAAGTGGTGTGACATCGATGGTTATATGTCAGTTAGTAAGTTAATAATTTAAGAGGAGACTGAAGGAGTTAGGTGAGGAGTAGAGAAACAGATTTGGGTGTCATCGGTGTAGCGCTGGTATTGAAAGTCGTGGGAGATTATTAAGTGACCAAGAGAGGAGGTGTAGATAAAGAAGAAAAGGGGTCAACAGAGCCCTCGGGGGGGCGCTACAGAAAGTGGAGAAGAGGAGATAGAGTTGTAGGTAACACTGAAGCAATTCTGTTATAGATAGGAGAAGAACCATAAAAAAGCAGGAATTGAGGCCAAGGGAATTGAGTTTTTGAGAAGGAGCAGGTGGCCAACAGTATCAAAGGCTGAAGAAAGGTCTAGTAGTATGTAGTAGTGGCTGGTTGTTTTAGCAGTTAATAAATCGTTAGTGAGTTTTAGTAGGTCAGTTTCTGTGGCGTGTTGTCAATAAAAATCAGACTATAAGGGCTCAGAGAGTTCTTAAAGCATTCTAAGAACTGGTGAATGGGAGCAAGGGGATAGGTATTAGATTTTCAAGTTTGTGGGGTCCAGTGAGGCCTTTTTAAGTATGGGAGTGATCTGTGCATGCTTTAAGGGGAAAGATAGGTACCAGTAGAGAGGGTAAGATAGAAGAGGTGAGTGAGAGGGTGACCATAGTGGTTGTGAGGAAACAGGATCCAGGGGACATTTGATTAGGTGGGCATCTGGGAAAAGTTTAGTAACCTTTTCAGTAGTAGCTGGGTGAAAAGAGGAAAGTATTAATTGTGCTGTTAACAGGGTATGTTAAGTGGGGAAGGAATCTGTACAGTGGAGATGTTCTCACAAATTGCATCAATCTTGTTTTTGAAGTGATTGGCAATTTCTTGGGCAGTGAGTGAGTTAGTGGGTGGAGATGGTGGGGGACAAAGTAGTGAGGTAAAGGTGGCGAAGAACCAATGAGGACTGGATGACAAACTAATAAGAACGACAAAGTAGGTTTGTTTGGTAACATGGAGGCAGGAACTGTATTTTAAAAGGGCGGATTTGTAGAGGGTCAAGTCTTACAGGGATTTAGTTTTATGCCAAAGTCGCTCCTCGGATATTTTTGGTTTCATCAGTTTGCCAAGGTTGTAACGGTCAGAGTCTGATTCTGCATGTAGTTAGTGGAGCAAGTACGTCCAGTGTGGATGATATAGATTATAATTAGTGGCACTGTATGGCCAAAATAAAACTACAGAACATAATTAATAATGAGACAACATACAGAAGCCCAGTGAATGCATTTTTATTTATTTAGTTATTGATTAGATTTATTTCCCCTACACTTCTCAAGAGGTACAGTTAAGAAATGGTGCAAAAACACATTAAAATACAAAGACATCATTATTGGGAGAATTGCCTTCAGCCATTTCAGTTTTGAAATGAAGAAATCATTATACAGAGCAACATGTGATTTTTATTAAGGATGAGCCCGATGTTCGAGTCGAACGTAAGTTTGACTCCAACATCGGGTGTTCGCCCTTTCACCGAATACCGAACATTATGGGGCATTCACGGGAAATTAGAGCGCCCGCGGAACGCCCCATAATGAACGGCAAAACCTGACCTGCATGCTTCAGCCAATCATAGTGCGCTCTGCTGTGAGAGCCATGATTGGCCAAGGGCAGGCTGCCTTTGGCCAATCATGGCTCAGGGGGTCGACGCCCCACACTATGTTAGGCTGCTTTCAAAGTAGCCATACATAGTTTTATGAATGAGAGCAGCAAAATTACATTTGTAAAGGAAAAAAATTCTATAATAATTTAAAACTGCTTGCGGCTGTAATGTATTGCTGATCACGGCAAAATATGCATAAAAATCATTGAAAAAGCACGCCAAAGAAAAAAAAATCGTGGAGGTGCGTCCCCCCAAAATCCATACCAGCCACTTATCTAAGCTCACAACCTGGCAGGCCACATGCCCTTACGGGACATCACATGACGTCAGAAGGGGGCAGGTCACCCGTCTATGTCACTGTGTTGCCCCCACCCTCAGCTATATAACAGTTGTTTTTGCAAAAAGCCTGCAGTCGCGGGATGCCTCCCATTCCAAACTTTCTACTGTAATTTTTACAATTTTGACACTTTTTTTGGTGAATGTGTAGGGGTACGATGTACCCGGTACCCATTCACATGGGGGGCCGGGATCTGGGGTCCCCTTGTTAAAGGGGGTTTCCAGATTCCAATAAGCCCCCCACCCGCAGACCCCCACAAACACTGGACAAGGGTTGTGAGGAAGAGGCCCCCATGGGGACCCCAAAACACTCTCCCCAAGTTGAGGGCATGTGGCCTAGTACAGTTCAGGAGGGGGGCGCTCTCTCGTCCCCCCTTTTCCTGCGGCCTGCCAGGTTGCATGCTCAGATAAGGGTCTGGTATGGATTATGGATTTTGGGGGGATGCCCACGCCATTTTTTTTTATTTTGACGCGGGTTCCCCTTAAAATCCATACCAGACCTTAAGGGCCTGGTAATGGACTGGGGGGGGGGGCGGCAATGCCATTTTTTTTAAATGATTTTTATCTATATTGCCGGGATCCGACAATTCATTACAGCCGCAAGTAGTTTTGAATTACATTTTTTCCTTTAGAAATGTAATTTTGCTGTGGTACTGTTCTAAACACGGGAAAGATGTGCTACTTTACAGGCATACTAAGGACACCCCCCCAGGCACGATATTTATAGGAATATTTCATTTTTATTGTTTCAACTTAAGCATTATTAAAATCACTGCTCCTGAAAAAAAATTACGTTTTAAAACTTTTTTCTGCATTGATACATGTCCCCTGGGGCAGGACCCGGGGTCAGAAAACACTTTTTATGGCAATAAAATGCATATAAGCCTTTAAAATTAGCACTTTTGATTTTTCATGTTCGTGTCCCATAGACTTTAACAGTGTTCGCTTGGTAGCACAAATTTTTTGCCTGTTCGCAAGTTCTGGTGCGAACCAAACCGGGGGGTGTTTGGCTCATCCCTATATTTCATATATGTTTGGGCTTAAGTGACTGCCATGGCAACAGCACATTTATACTGAGCAGTATATATTAGGACAGAGTAGCTCTGGCTCATGCAGTCCATGATACTCCTGTTCCTTCCTTACTACCTATTGACCTCACTCTGGCTTACTCATCAGCCTACAACCTTTGCATGTCATATCCTTAGTTCTGCAAAGTTTTTTTTATTACTCCTTTTTATTTTTCAATCAGTCATGAAAACAATAAATTAGTCAATCAGTCATCTCTTTATAAACCTGCATACTGTATGTATGTAATATGTGCATAACATCAGTATATGGCCTGGGGGTAGGGTTGCCACATCATCCCTTTAATCCAGGACACATATGAATTACACAGATTCTAAGGTCTAACGTTTTAATGCAGATAAGGCACCAATTGAGTTTAATTACCACCTTAATCAGCCACAGAACCTGTGTAATTAATATGTGTCCTGTATTAAAGGGATGATGTGGGAACCCTACCTGGGGGTTTGGAGGGTGGTTACGGCACAAGAGAGAGGGAGAAGGCTTGCTAAACCTGGCTATACACAGGTAGAATTCAGTTTAAAAAAAAATGATTTTAGAACATTAGTTTGAATTTCTAATAACTAATGGGATCAAATTGTCAATCATTTTCGACTGTAGTGACAACAAAAAAAACTTACTAAATTCTAACAGTGAATGTTGTTTTTGTTTGGGAAATTCCATTCGCTACAAAATCAAATATTAAAAGCAAACAAAAATTTGAAGTACTTTGGAACAACATTCATGCAGTATCTAATGGCATTATCGAATGTACCAATGAGAATTTTCGTACAAACATTTGTTTGCAAATCTACCAGTGTGTTGCCAACTTAGGGCAGAGCTGGATCTTTATCAATAGACCAGATGCTCTTCACTAGTATCCCATGACAGCAGCAGTAGATGGGTATAATACACCATAGAACTTCAGCTTTTCCTGAGTGCACCCATTTTCATGTTCTCTTCCTCAGAGAGAAGATCCTCAGTGCATCTTTAGTTCATGATGAATAGGACACGGGTTTAGCAGCATTACTGAGAACCTCTGCAGCAGTATACCTGGCCACTGACCTCGCCTTCTGTGCCTGCTCTGCTTCTTCTCCCCAATGTTTTCTCTTGTGTTCCACATCTACACCCTCTTCTCTTTCTGCCTAAAGTTCTCAGAGTATTTAGTATATGCCTTGGCACCCATGCTTTCTCTATCTCCACTGTCTTTGCTCCCTCTTTTACCTCCTGTATGAAAGTGTTGGGTTTCCTGGCTTACATAAGGCTAAAGTGGAAGTAAACCACACAAATTTTTCTTTTTATTTAAAAAAAACCCCTGCAAAGTAAAGGCATAATGTGCTAGTATGCACCACATACTAGTTGATTATGAAATACTTGCCTTAGAACGAAGGCCTGCACCACCACACTGTGAGCTCTGACAGACGCTTTCATTTTCACCCAGTCTTCCTTCCGGGTTTGTGTCTTATGGCCGTCTGATTGGCTGCGCCGCAATGATGTCACTCCTGCGCATGCACGCGGGAGTCACAAACTACGACACGGAGCTTTGAAGGAACAGCGCAGGTATACGGCCCCTTCAGAGCGTGTGTGCCGGTGAGCTCACCGGCTGCATGATGTGTGAATATATCTTAAACCGTGAAGGCCTTATTATAAATAAAGAGTTCAATAAACAAGTGTCCATGTGTATCAAAAATGATTCCATTAGTATTCCACCAACTGGATGTGCTATCCCCCCGTTCCCGGTGATAATAAAGTATAACAATCCAAATGAAAATAAAATGATTTTCATTTGGATTGTTATACTTTATTATCACTGGGAATGGTGGATAGCACATCCAGTTGGTGGAATACTAAGCCCCCGTACACACGGTCGGAAATTCCAACCACAAAATCCGTCGGATTTTTTCCGACGGTTTTTGTCCAAAACTGGTGTTGCATACACACGGTCGGACAAAGTTGTCGGAAAATCTGATCATTCCGAATGTGGTGACGTTTGTTGCGTACGACGGAACTACGTAGAGGCTAGTAGCCAATAGTTTCGGTCTCATAGTTTGATCTGAGCATGCGTGGCACTTTGTCCGTCGGAATTCTCTACACACGATCGGAAAAAGTCTGATACGTTTTTGTTGTTGGAAAATTTGAGAGCAGAAAAAGTCCGATGGAGCCCATACACGGGCGGATTTTCCGACAACATGGTCCGATCGGACATTTTCCGTCGGAATTTGCAACCGTGTGTAGGGGCGTAATGGAATCATTTTTGATACACATGAATACTTGTTTATTGAACTCTTTACTTATCACTAGCTGATACACTGTGTTTGCTATATTTTTTTAAAGGTTTTTTTTCTTTGTTTATGAGATAACCTTTTACATTTTCAAATTTTTTCCATTATCTCCTTGTACACTTATAATTAGCACGAGATTTTTCACACATATTTCTAAGCCTTATTATAGGCTTACCTTTAGGTACAAGCCTACAGAAGGGGTTTACATCCACTTTAAAGAGCTGTGGCAAGCTACATGTAGGTATTTTTCACAAGAACAACATCTGAAGCTGCCCTAAAAATCATTATTAAGGCCCGTACACACGATCAGACTTTTTGACAACCAACATGCAAATTAGCTGTTTTGGACCAACATCCGACCGTGTGTACGCTCCATCGGACCAACTTTTTCCAGGTTTCATCGGACTTTTGGCTGTGCGAACGGACCAACTTTCTGCCAACAAAAGTCCGGTGGACCAAAGTCCGACCGCGTGTACACAAAACCAACAGACTTTTGTACAAACCAATGCAGAACCAATGCCAAAGATCAGACAACAATGCAGAAGTTGACCAAAGGTGGCGGTAAAGAGCAGAAAAACCAAGTGATTTGGTGAAAGTTGGCTGAAAAAGTCCTGCCGTGTGTATGCAATACCAACTTGGGGCTAACGCCCTTTGGACAAAAATCCACAGGAAAGTTGGTCCACGGTCCGATCGTGTGCATGAGGCTTAAGGATATAGATATTATGCTAATTTATAAAATGACTGCTTTCATGAAAGGCCACACATTTGCTAAACATTTAAATAAGTAGATTGAAAGCAATATTTCTCCAGGTCACATAAAGATTGAAATGTTGCTGGAAAGGTTACATGCCCTTTTGATTTAGCTATTTAAGGTACATGGCGAAAGAAGAGTACAATCCTTTCCATTGTTTATTACACAAATGATGTTCTTTCTTCAATTTCCATTTGATTATTCACTATGATAGCATAATGGTTTGATATTGTAATTGAAAACAGTGATAGATCTGAGCAAACATTAGCATGCGTTGCCATAATGGCCTCCTCTGTTGCTAAGGTAATATAGGCACTAGGCAGCAGGTCCAAAGTCTTCTCAAGTGCTTCTAATAAATACAACTAATAAAGCTGTTGTTTGCATTTAAAGTCATCATACCTGTGTCAGGATGTAAACACTTCACTTCCTATAAATGGTACAGGGCGGAAGAGCCTCAAACCTTGTTTTTTTTACATTTTACTCAAGTAAAGCGGAACATAGTTCAAGGCTATATGCAGTGAGGATTAAAGTACATTGCACAAATCATGTGTACACTCAATGACATCCCTGTAAGAGGCCCATGTTATAATACAAATAGTGATAGAAGGAAAAGAAACTGTGCCTCACAGCTTGTGATTTAACAATAACAAAAGGAAACATTTATCATAAATTACGCCACTTTTAGGGCACTTTTGTAGCCTAAAAAGCCCATAACAACTCTCTTTAAAATTACCGTAAGCTAGCCTGTAAGAATAAATGCTCCTAACTTTACATAGTTCTCATTGCCTTATTTACAAAACCTGTAGTGGGGGAAAAGGGCTGGGCCATTTGGCATTAGCAGCGTTCTTATGCCCCGTACACATGGTCGGATTTTCCGACGGAAAATGTCGGACCATGCTGTCGGAAATTCCGACCGTGTTTAGGCTCCATCGGACTTTTTCCGTCTGAATTTCCGACAGAAAAGTTTGAGATCCTGCTCTCAAATTTTCCGACAACAAAGTCCTAACGGACTTTTTCCGATCGTGTGTAGCGAATTCCGACGGACAAAGTGCCACGCATGCTCAGATCATATTACAAGACCAAAGCTATTGGCTACTAGCCTTTACGTAGTCCCGTCGTATGCAACGAACGTCACCACGTTCAGAATGATCGGATTTTCCGACAACTTTGTCCGACCGTGTGTATGCAACACCAGTGTCGGACAAAATCCGTCTGAAAAAATCTGACGTATTTTGTGGTCGGAATTTCCGACCGTGTGTATGGGGCATTATTCCGCAACTAGTCCTGCAAAAGTTACACATGTGATTTCATTGTTAGCAACCCATTGCGAGGAGCGGCCCGACACAGAAGAACAGACGCCGACACCATGGAAGAAGATGCCGGACAAGAAGGACGAGAAGACCAGAGCAAGAAGAAGCGGATCGGAGGAAGAAGAAGATGGAAGAAGATGCCGGAAGGAGAAGATGAAGAAACGGAAGGATGAAGAAAGGAAGAAGGAAGACCATAAGAAAGAAGATTTTAATAAAGGAATTGTCAAAGACCGTCTCCTGTCAGTTTTACAATTTTTGTCACTTTTTTGGTGAAATGGTAGGGGTACTTTTGTACCCCCTTACCATTTCACACAGGGGGGGGCGGGATCTGGGGGTCCCCTTGTGAAAGGGGGCTTCCAGATTCCGATAAGCCCCCCGCCTGCAGACCCCCACAACCAATGGCCAGGGTTGTGGGGACGAGGCCCTTGTCCTCATCAACATGGGGATAAGGTGCTTTGGGGGGTCTCAGACCCCCAAAGCACCCTCTCAATGTTGAGGGCATGTGGCCTGGTACGGTTCAGGAGGGAGGGGGCCGCTCTCGCCCCCCCTCTATTCCTGCGGACTGCCAGGTTGCGTGCTCGGATAAGGGTCTGGTATGGATTTTAAGGGGGACCCCACGCCATTTTTTTATATTTTTTTGGCCAGGGTTCCCCTTAAAATCCATCCCAAACCTGAAGGGTCTGGTATGGATATTTAGGGGGACCCCTATGTAATTTTTTAAAAAATTTGAAGCGGGGGTTCCCCTTAATATCCATAGCAGACCTGAAGGGCCTGGTTATTGAATTTGGGGGGACCCCCACACTTTTTTTTATCAATGACTTTCAATGAATGACTGTTCTCTGTGTTACGGGAGCCGACAATTCATTAGCCGGGAGTGATTTTAAATAGCTTTTTTTCCTGCAAAAATGACACTTTGTCATTCGAATCATTCGAATTCATTCAAACCATTCGTTATATCCGCTATAATAATTTATTTCGTATTAGTTGAAATTCTATATTTGGTAGTTGGATTCGAATAATTTGGAGCCGAAATCGTAAACGGATTTTTTTCTGCAAAAATTACACTTTGTCATTCGAATCATTCAAATTCATTCGAATCATTCAAATTCATTCGAATCATTCGTTATATCCGCTATAATAATTTATTTCGTATTAGTTGAAATTCGATATTTGGATTAGAATAATTCGGAGCCGAAATTCGTAAACGGAATTTCGTATTCTGTACAGAATTCGTATTCGAAAAAATTCGTACTACGTATTCGTAAGAATGTACGAATTTCGAAAAATTCGTACGAATTTCGAATTTGTACGAAACTAATCGCACATGTCTAGTGTTCGGATCATCCTTATTTGATATGATGCCAGATGTACGATTAATTATACCAAGCAGGTGCTAATGATTATCAATTTTTGACTTTTTTCTGACTACTGTACTCTTTCTAAAATGTGGTTATTGTCTTTGCAGTTGCAGGTTGCTTGGCAGGCATCTACTATTTTAGATTTTTTTTTTAAAGTAGTTGTAAACCCTCACCTTGTAAAAAAAAAAATTCAGTTTAAAATAGAAATGAAACATAAAACAATTGTGTATAGATATAAAAAACATTATAAATTTTTTTTTTTGCCTGTAAGTGATTGCATACCCCCTATTTTCAGCTGCGTACGAGCTGGGGGGAGGTGAAACAGCAGCACACTCATCTTTCAAGTGAAAGGCTGTGTATGTGGGTGGGTTTCAGGACAAGTCTGATCATTGGAGTAGAGCACACTGACTTCCCAGCACAGTTAGAGAACTGACAATGCTTTGCTCTCCTGCTTAGTGTGGTCAGTTTTTAATAGGAAAGGAGGGGGACTAGCAGGAACATCAGAGATATCCCACAAAGAAAGAAATAGAAAGAACACAGGATACTTTTTCATACAAGTACATGGTGCAGCAGGCACATATCAGGAAGATCAAATATCGGGTTTACACATTTTTTAATGTAGTCTCAAACAAATGGCTAATTCTGTGTCTATATTATGTGTACAGACAGGAATATGTAATCACAGCTGCAGCTGCCGACAGTTTGGGAGAACCTACTACTGATTGAGAGAGCCAGAGCCACCCATGTCCACTACGCTGACCACCACTGAGCTACTGCGTTGACACAGTCTATAAATAAAGGATACCCAACACCAGCCCAGGCCCCTACATAGAGGCTGAGCTCTTAGGATGTTTTACCTTGTGCCTCCATCTAAAAATGCCTTTTTTTTATAATGATCTTTTGTCCATAGGCTTATGTGTGGCTGTGAGATTCTCCCCTGAGGCAAATTAGTTGCAGCATATGTGTGCAGTGTCTTCTTCTTGTCACTAAGCACCATGCATGTGTGCCTTCATATTCTGCTAGACCTAGCCAACACCTTGCTGATATACAAAAGGGAATTCTCCCAAGTACATTTAGGAATTCTTTACATGTAAGGAGAACATCGGTGCTACACTATGGGCCTGAAAGAGTACCAATAGTGCTACACTGGGGAGGAGAGCAGAGAGTTATTTGGTGCATGAGCCCTAAGGGCATTAAGCTGAAACAGAGAGAAGAGCATAGAGGGAGATAGGACATGCTCACTGAGGCTATAAAGCAAGGGTGCCAAACCTTTTGAAGAGCGAGGGCCACTTTAGTGACTTGGCAGCTGGTCACGGGCCACAATGAGCGGAGCGGGCAGATGACAGGTCTGTGTCCACTCTGCATATGACAGGGACACAGCCCGCTCTACTCTATGGGCCCTCCGATCTACCAAGACAGAAGGGGACGGATTCCCTTCTGTTTTTATAAGCAGATCGGATAGGAGATCTGCTTAAAAAGCGGGTGTAAAAGGTCTCAGGTCAGTTTAAATCTGCCGCTCTAAAGAGGTGATCATGTGAAAGGAGCCTAAGGCTCCTTTCACACTGATGCACTGCGGTTTACCTGCACCTTAACTGACCTCAATCTTCACTTCTTCCTCAGGATTCCTGCAGGTATTGCTGGCTGCTGCTGCTGTCCTAGTTGGCTATGGCTGGTGGCTGCTGCTGGCTGTCCTTCAGGGTGGGTCCTGCTGGCTGGTACTGTTGCCTGGTACTGGTGCGTACTGCTTTCTGGTACTGGTGGGTACCACTGGCTGGTACTGCTGGCTGGTAATGGTGGGTACTGCTGGAAAGTACTGCTGGCTGGTACTGGGAAGTACTGCTGGTGAGTACTGGTGGGTACTGCTGGCTGGTACTGCTGGCGAGTACTGGTGGGTACTGCTGGCTGGTACTGCTGGGTACTGGTGGGCACTGCTGGCTGGTACTGGTGGGTACTGCTGGCTGGTACTTCTGGGTACTGGTGGGTACTGCTGGCTTGTACTTCTGGGTACTGGTGAGTAATTTTTGGTACTGCTGGGTGGTGCTTGTGGGTACTGCTAGCTGGTACTTCTGGGTACTGGTGGCTGGTACTTCTGGGTACTGCTGGCTGGTACTTCTGGGCAGTGGCGTATCTAGGGTATGGCAGCCAGGGCAAGTGCCATGGGTGCCATGTGGGGGGGGGCGGCAAAAAAACCCCCCCCCCCCCCCCGCACAATAAAAAAGTCCCACCCGTCCTCTCGCGGCCGCCTCCCGCACTAATGTAGTCCCCGGCCCCACGGCCGGCCTGCTGGAGCGCAGCGCCAGCACAGCACTTCATTAGCATGTGAGGAGGTGAGGAGGGAAGCGACAGTCGCCCCCATGACGGCTGATGAGTTGACTCGCCCGGGTCATCTACGTAGCCGTAGTGTAACTGGCGGAGGCGGAGCCTAATGCTCCGCCTACCCTCCTCTCTGTAGCTGCTTCAGCTTCTCCCCGGAGCGGTGTCTCCCGGGTCTGTGATGTCACGCGACTGTGACGTGGTCGGTGACGTGGCCGTGAGGACTCTGGAGGCTGGACTATGTCCCTAGAGAGAGAGAAGAGAAAAGAAGAAACATTTGGAACCCCCAGACAGCAGCACCTGGAAGGATTAGCATTGCAGCCTAAAAGCAGGTACAAGTCCAGAACCAGTCAGTCACCACGATCTTGAGCATCAAATATAGTGCTCAAACATTATGGATTAAATAAATATACTTAGCCATAGATATCACAAATAAAGTATAATAAAGTGATATGTGCAAGTAGTACCTGCTTTTGCACAAATCACTTTTATTACACTTTATTTATGATATCTATGGCTAAGTATATTTATTTAATCCATATTGAGCACTATATTTGATTGGCTGCTTGCTTCTGCTTGGGCCTGGCACAATCGCACATGGTGGTGACTTAAAGTCATCATGTGTGATTCTGCGTGTGTGCCAAGCAGACAGGGCCGGTGCTCTGTCGAGAAATGCCCGGCTATCGAATAGTGCCCAGGTGGAACTGCGCATGGGCCGCACGTAGCCGCAGAACAGCTGAGTTTACGATCAGCTATTGTCCCGTGTGGCAGAGGCACGTTCATGTAGGTGAGGGACGGATATTTACATGAAGGGGGCGGATATTTCAATGATGGACAGTGCTGGCGGCGGAATTTGTATCGATGGCCAAAGAAATATGCAAAATAAATCTTTATCTGCTATTCATTTTGAACGCTGCAGGCGTGTTTAGTCAATTGAAGGGCAGATTTTTCTATATTACATAAAGATTTCTTTACCAGATTTGTTTGTTCAGCGATAAAAATTCCGCCCCTAGCACTGGCCATCATTGAAATATCCGCCCCCTTTATGTAAATATCCGTCCTCACCTACATGAACATGCCTCGGCAACGCGAAACAGCTGATCTTAAACTCAGCTGTTCTGAGGCTCCGTTCTGCGCATGTGCTGTGCATGTGCAGTTCCGTCCCGGCATTTTTCGATAGGGGGTACTTCTCGACAGAACACCGGTGTTACCACTAGGCAAACTAGGCAGCCACCTAGGGCACCCAGCCACTGGTGATCCTACTCCCTCTCTACCTCTGTACAATGTCAGAGGCGCTGGCGCAGCATTTATAGGGTGCTGGTAAGGCCGCATTAATGGGTGCTGATGTTACTGCATTTTTGGGTGCTGGTAAGGCCGCATTTATGGGTGCTGATGTTGCTGCATTTATGGGTGCTGATGTTGCTGCATTTATGGGTGCTGATGTTACTGCATTTATGGGTGCTGGTAAGGCCGCATTTATGGGTGCTGATGTTGCTGCATTTATGGGTGCTGGTAAGGCCGCATTTATGGTGCTGATGTTGCTGCATTTATGGGTGCTGGTAAGGCCGCATTTATGGGTGCTGATGTTGCTGCATTTATGGGTGCTGGTAAGGCCGCATTATGGGTGCTGATGTTACTGCATTTATGGGTGCTGGTAAGGCCGCATTTATAGGTGCTGATGTTACTGCATTTATGGGTGCTGATGTTGCTGCATTTATGGGTGCTGGTGAGGCCGCATTTATGGGTGCTGATGTTGCTGCATTTATGGGTGCTGGTGAGGCAGCATTTATGGGTGCTGATGTTGCTGCATTTATGGGTGCTGGTAAGGCCGCATTTATGGGTGCTGATGTTACTGCATTTATGGGTGCTGGTAAGGCCGCATTTATAGGTGCTGATGTTACTGCATTTATGGGTGCTGATGTTACTGCATTTATGGGTGCTGATTAGGGATGGGCCCGGTGCTCGATGCGAACCCACGTTCGCATCGAGCACCGGGCGTTCGCTCGCTCGGCGAGCCCAGAACTATTTTGGCCGCTCGCATCACGTTCGTGTGATGCGAGCGGCCCCGCAATGCATTGCGGCCGGCGCGGCCGACGCAGTGCATTGCTGGCTGATGATTGGCCAAGCATGCACTGTGACCCCGCATGCTTGGCCAATCACAGCCCCGGAAACTCGAAGAGCCATAATTGGCTACAGGCAGGACGCCTGTAGCCAATTACAGCTCAGGGGCTGTAGTACACGCCCCCCCCCCCCCTATAAAACGCCGCCACGCCGTCTGCGCCGGTCACATGCTGTTCCGGCGCAGATTGAGCAGGCTGATTCTGTGACACTCTGCTGCATTTAGATAGTTAGAGAGATTCACTTACAGAGATTGAGTTAGATAGATTCAGTTACAAAGATTGATTGAGAAAGAGGGGCTTGTAGTGTGCTCGTGGCAGGCAGGCAGAGCTACTATATTTTGTTACCAGAAGCACCTATAGGACTTGTAGTGTGTTCGTGGCAGGCAGGCAGAGCTCCTATATTTTGTTACCAGAAGCACCTATAGGACTTGTAGTGTGTTCGTGGCAGGCAGGCAGAGCTCCTATATTTTGTTACCAGAAGCACCTATAGGACTTGTAGTGTGTTCGTGGCAGGCAGGCAGAGCTCCTATATTTTGTTACCAGAAGCACCTATAGGACTTGTAGTGTGTTCGTGGCAGGCAGGCAGAGCTCCTATATTTTGTTACCAGAAGCACCTATAGGACTTGTAGTGTGTTCGTGGCAGGCAGGCAGAGCTCCTATATTTTGTTCCAGAGGCACCTATAGGACTTGAAGTGTGTTAGTCCCATTCACACACAGAGCTATATTTTTGTTCCCAGAAGCACCTATAGGACTTGAAGTGTGTTAGTCCCATCACACACACAGAGCTATATATTTTCTTCCCAGAAGCACCTATAGGACTTGAAGTGTGTTAGTCCCATCACACACACAGAGCTATATTTTGTTCCCAGAGGCACCTATAGGACTTGAAGTGTGTTAGTCCCATTACACACACAGAGCTATATTTTGTTCCCAGAAGCACCTATAGGACTTGAAGTGTGTTAGTCCCATTACACACACAGAGCTATATTTTTCTTCCCAGAAGCACCTATAGGACTTGAAGTGTGTTAGTCCCATTACACACACAGAGCTATATTTTCTTCCCAGAAGCACCTATAGGACTTGAAGTGTGTTAGTCCCATCACACACACAGAGCTATATTTTGTTCCCAGAAGCACCTATAGGACTTGAAGTGTGTTAGTCCCATCACACACACAGAGCTATATTTTGTTCCAGAAGCACCTATAGGACTTGAAGTGTGTTAGTCCCATCACACACAGAGCTATATTTTGTTCCCAGAAGCACACATAGAACTTGAAGTGTGTTAGTCCCATTACACACACAGAGCTATATTTTGTTCAGAAGCACCTATAGGACTTGAAGTGTGTTAGTCCCATTACACACACAGAGCTATATTTTGTTCCCAGAAGCACCTATAGGACTTGAAGTGTGTTAGTCCCATTACACACACAGAGCTATATTTTGTTCCCAGAAGCACCTATAGGACTTGAAGTGTGTTAGTCCCATTACACACACAGAGCTATATTTTCTTCCCAGAAGCACCTATAGGACTTGAAGTGTGTTAGTCCCATTACACACACAGAGCTATATTTTTTTCCCAGAAGCACCTATAGGACTTGAAGTGTGTTAGTCCCATTACACACACAGAGCTATATTTTCTTCCCAGAAGCACCTATAGGACTTGAAGTGTGTTAGTCCCATTACACACACAGAGCTATATTTTGTTCCCAGAAGCACACTATAGGACTTGAAGTGTGTTAGTCCCATTACACACACAGAGCTATATTTTCTTCCCAGAAGCACCTATAGGACTTGAAGTGTGTTAGTCCCATTACACACACAGAGCTATATTTTCTTCCCAGAAGCACCTATAGGACTTGAAGTGTGTTAGTCCCATTACACACACAGAGCTATATTTTCTTCCCAGAAGCACCTATAGGACTTGAAGTGTGTTAGTCCCATTACACACACAGAGCTATATTTTCTTCCCAGAAGCACCTATAGGACTTGAAGTGTGTTAGTCCCATTACACACACAGAGCTATATTTTCTTCCCAGAAGCACCTATAGGACTTGAAGTGTGTTAGTCCCATTACACACACAGAGCTATATTTTCTTCCCAGAAGCCCTATAGGACTTGAAGTGTGTTAGTCCCATTACACACACAGAGCTATATTTTCTTCCCAGAAGCACCTATAGGACTTGAAGTGTGTTAGTCCCATTACACACACAGAGCTATATTTTGTTCCCAGAAGCACCTATAGGACTTGAAGTGTGTTAGTCCCATTACACACACAGAGCTATATTTTGTTCCCAGAAGCACCTATAGGACTTGAAGTGTGTTAGTCCCATTACACACAGAGCTATATTTTGTTCCCAGAAGCACCTATAGGACTTGAAGTGTGTTAGTCCCATTACACACACAGAGCTATATTTTGTTCCCAGAAGCACCTATAGGACTTGAAGTGTGTTAGTCCCATCACACACACAGAGCTATATTTTGTTCCCAGAAGCACCTATAGGACTTGAAGTGTGTTAGTCCCATTACACACACAGAGCTATATTTTGTTCCCAGAAGCACCTATAGGACTTGAAGTGTGTTAGTCCCATTACACACACAGAGCTATATTTTCTTCCCAGAAGCACCTATAGGACTTGAAGTGTGTTAGTCCCATTACACACACAGAGCTATATTTTCTCCCAGAAGCACCTATAGGACTTGAAGTGTGTTAGTCCCATTACACACACAGAGCTATATTTTGTTCCCAAAGCACCTATAGGACTTGAAGTGTGTTAGTCCCATTACACACACAGAGCTATATTTTCTTCCCAGAAGCACCTATAGGACTTGAAGTGTGTTAGTCCCATTACACACACAGAGCTATATTTTGTTCCCAGAAGCACCTATAGGACTTGAAGTGTGTTAGTCCCATTACACACACAGAGCTATATTTTGTTCCAGAAGCACCTATAGGACTTGAAGTGTGTTAGTCCCATTACACACACAGAGCTATATTTTCTCCCAGAAGCACCTATAGGACTTGAAGTGTGTTAGTCCCATTACACACACAGAGCTATATTTTGTTCCCAGAAGCACCTATAGGACTTGAAGTGTGTTAGTCCCATTACACACACAGAGCTATATTTTGTTCCCAGAAGCACCTATAGGACTTGAAGTGTGTTAGTCCCATTACACACACAGAGCTATATTTTCTTCCCAGAAGCACCTATAGGACTTGAAGTGTGTTAGTCCCATTACACACACAGAGCTATATTTTCTTCCCAGAAGCACCTATAGGACTTGAAGTGTGTTAGTCCCATAACACACACAGAGCTATATTTTCTTCCCAGAAGCACCTATAGGACTTGAAGTGTGTTAGTCCCATTACACACACAGAGCTATATTTTTTTCCCCAGAAGCACCTATAGGACTTGAAGTGTGTTAGTCCCATTACACACACAGAGCTATATTTTTTCTTCCCAGAAGCACCTATAGGACTTGAAGTGTGTTAGTGGCATTACACACACAGAGCAATATTTTGTTCCCAGAAGCACCTATAGGACTTGAAGTGTGTTAGTCACACACAGAGCTCCTACACACACACAGAGCTATATTTTCTTCCCAGAAGCACCTATAGGACTTGAAGTGTGTTAGTCCCATCACACACACAGAGCTATATTTTGTTCCCAGAAGCACCTATAGGACTTGAAGTGTGTTAGTCCCATCACACACAGAGCTATATTTTCTTCCAGAAGCACCTATAGGACTTGAAGTGTGTTAGTCCCATCACACACAGAGCTATATTTTCTTCCCAGAAGCACCTATAGGACTTGAAGTGTGTTAGTCCCATCACACACACAGAGCTATATTTTCTTCCAGAAGCACCTATAGGACTTGAAGTGTGTTAGTCCCATTACACACACAGAGCTATATTTTCTTCCAGAAGCACCTATAGGACTTGAAGTGTGTTAGTCCCATTACACACACAGAGCTATATATTTTCTTCCCAGAAGCACCTATAGGACTTGAAGTGTGTTAGTCCCATCACACACACAGAGCTATATTTTTTTCTTCCCAGAAGCACCTATAGGACTTGAAGTGTGTTAGTCCCATTACACACACAGAGCTATATATTTCTTCCCAGAAGCACCTATAGGACTTGAAGTGTGTTAGTCCCATCACACAGAGCTCCTATTTTCTTCCCAGAAGCACCTACAGGACTTGAAGTGTGTTAGTCCCATCACACACACAGAGCTCTATTTTCTTTGCAGAAGCACCCATAGGACTTGAAGTGTGTTAGTCCCATCACACACAGAGCTCCTATATTTTCTTCCAGAAGCACCTATAGGACTTGAAGTGTGTTAGTGGCATCACACACAGAGCTCCTATATTTTCTTTGCAGAAGCACCCACAGGACTTCTAGTGTGTTAGTGGCATCACACAGAGCTCCTCTATTTTCTTTGCAGAAGCACCCATAGGACTTCTAGTGTGTTAGTGGCATCACACAGAGCTCCTATATATTCTTCTCAGAAGCACCCACAGGACTTCTAGTGTGTTAGTGGCATCACACAGAGCTCCTCTATTTTCTTTGCATAAGCACCCACAGGACTTCTAGTGTGTTAGTGGCATCACACACACAGAGCTCCTCTATTTTCTTTGCAGAAGCACCCACAGGACTTCTAGTGTGTTAGTGGCATCACACAGAGCTCCTCTATTTTCTTTGCAGAAGCACCCATAGGACTTCTAGTGTGTTAGTGGCATCACACAGAGCTCCTCTATATTCTTCTCAGAAGCACCCACAGGACTTCTAGTGTGTTAGTGGCATCACACAGAGCTCCTCTATTTTCTTTGCATAAGCACCCACAGGACTTCTAGTGTGTTAGTGGCATCACACAGAGCTCCTCTATTTTCTTTGCAGAAGCACCCACAGGACTTCTAGTGTGTTAGTGGCATCACACAGAGCTCCTATATATTCTTCTCAGCAGCACCCACAGGACTTCTAGTGTGTTAGTGGCATCACACAGAGCCCCTCTATTTTCTTTGCATAAGCACCCACAGGACTTCTAGTGTGTTAGTGGCATCACACACAGAGCTCCTCTATTTTCTTTGCAGAAGCACCCATAGGACTTCTAGTGTGTTAGTGGCATCACACAGAGCTCCTATATATTCTTCTCAGCAGCACCACACAGGACTTCTAGTGTGTTAGTGGCATCACACAGAGCTCCTCTATTTTCTTTGCATAAGCACCCACAGGACTTCTAGTGTGTTAGTGGCATCACACAGAGCTCCTCTATTTTCTTTGCATAAGCACCCACAGGACTTTTAGTGTGTTAGTGGCATCACACAGAGCTCCTCTATTTTCTTTGCAGAAGCACCCATAGGACTTCTAGTGTGTTAGTGGCATCACACAGAGCTCCTATATTTTCTTCTCAGCAGCACCCACAGGACTTCTAGTGTGTTAGTGGCATCACACAGAGCTCCTCTATTTTCTTTGCATAAGCACCCACAGGACTTCTAGTGTGTTAGTGGCATCACACAGAGCTCCTCTATTTTCTTTGCAGAAGCACCCACAGGACTTCTAGTGTGTTAGTGGCATCACACAGAGCTCCTATATATTCTTCTCAGCAGCACCCACAGGACTTCTAGTGTGTTAGTGGCATCACACAGAGCTCCTCTATTTTCTTTGCATAAGCACCCACAGGACTTCTAGTGTGTTAGTGGCATCACACAGAGCTCCTCTATTTTCTTTGCAGAAGCACCCATAGGACTTCTAGTGTGTTAGTGGCATCACACAGAGCTCCTATATATTCTTCTCAGCAGCACCCACAGGACTTCTAGTGTGTTAGTGGCATCACACAGAGCTCCTCTATTTTCTTTGCTGAAGCACCCACAGGACTTCTAGTGTGTTAGTGGCATCACACAGAGCTCCTCTATTTTCTTTGCATAAGCACCCACAGGACTTCTAGTGTGTTAGTGGCATCACACAGAGCTCCTCTATTTTCTTTGCAGAAGCACCCATAGGACTTCTAGTGTGTTAGTGGCATCACACAGAGCTCCTATATTTTCTTCTCAGCAGCACCCACAGGACTACCGACTACAATGGCTGGAAGACCGCCAAGGGGAGGCAGAGCGTGCAGAGCCAAGAACACAGGGCAGGCAGGCTCTGTTTCTAGTGGACGTGGCCGTGGACGTGGACGTGGTCGTGCATCGTCATCAGCACGTGGCCATGGGACACGCGCGTCTTTGTTTTCGGCAGCTGGACATGTGGAGCCGCATCATGCTGAAGGCTTGGTAGAATGGATGACCAAGCCCTCCTCATCCTCCTCATCCTCTCTCACCCAGGCTCAGGGTACTGACAGAGCATCATCAGCCACCCCTTCCCTAGACCCACCATGTCCTCCTGAGGAGTCCCCCGAACTCTTTGAGCACAGTGTTGGGTACATGCTCCAGGAGGATGCCCAACGATTCGAAGGCTCGGATGACGATACCCAGCTTGAGGAATCTGGCAGTACAGTTCCACCAGCTGCAGCTTACTGCCAGGTTTGCTCTAGTGGTGAAGAGGGAGGGGATGATGAGGTCACTGACTCCACGTGGGTGCCTCAAGGGAGAGAGGATGAGGAGGAGGACGAGGAGGAGGAGGATGCGGCGTCACATGTCCAACGAGGCAGGATGCCCCCTGGGAGGCCAGGTAGAGGCCAGCACAGCAACTGTACAACACCGCAGAGCTCCGCCTGTGCAGGGCGCTGCCTCTGCACGTTATCAGAAAAGTTCTTTGGTGTGGGCCTTTTTTGAGACGAGTGCAGCAGATCGCACCACTGCTATTTGCAATATTTGTCTCAAGCGTATCTCGCGTGGCCAAAACATCAGCCGCTTGGGCACGACAAGCATGACCAGACATATGGCGACCTGCCATGCAGCTCGTTGGCAGGCACACATAAAAGACCCACACCAAAGAACTAAGCGGACCTCTCCTTGCTCCTCCTCAGCTGGGATCTCCATCCCCACTACACCTTCAGTCCTCTCTGAAAGCTGCTCTGAGAGGACTGAAGGTGTAGAATTCGGTGTGTCACAACCAAGTACTTGCAGTACACCGACGTCCGAATGCAGCAGGCAAATTTCCCTGCCCCAGCTGCTGGACCGTAGAAAGAAGTACACTCCCAGCCATCCACATGCCCAGCGGTTGAATGCTAGCCTTGCTAAATTGCTAGCACTTCAACTGCTGCCTTTTCAGTTGGTAGACTCGGCCCCCTTCCGTGAGTTTGTTCAATGTGCGGTTCCTCAGTGGCAGGTTCCCAAACGCCACTTTTTCTCGCGGAAGGCGATTCCGTCTCTCTACCGGCATGTGGAGGGCAATGTCCATGCCTCGCTGGACAGGGCGGTCAGCGGTAAGGTGCATATTACCGCTGACTCATGGTCCAGCAGGCATGGACAGGGACGGTACCTTTCTTTCACGGCCCATTGGGTCACTCTATTGGCAGCTGGGAGGGATGCAGGACAAGGTGCAGTAGTGTTGGAGGTTGTTCCGCCACCACGCCTCCAAAACGCGACTACTGCTACTGGTTGTGACACACCTCTCTCCTCCACCCCCTCCTCTTCTTCTTCCTCCAGTGCTCTGTCCTTGGAACCAGCGGTGCTCCGTAGGCGTACAAGGGGCTACGCAAGTACGCAGGCAAAAAGATGCCATGCCGTGCTTGCGCTGGTGTGTTTGGGGGACAGGAGCCACACTGGGCCAGAGGTTCTGGCAGCTCTGCAGGGGCAGGCCGAGAGGTGGTTGACGCCACGTCAGCTTAAGCCAGGAATGGTCGTTTCTGACAATGGCACCAACCTCCTCTCCGCCCTGCGACAGGGGCAGCTCACCCATGTGCCCTGCATGGCTCACGTCCTCAACCTGGTGGTGCAGCGGTTCTTGGGCAGGTTCCCAGGCTTACAGGATGTCCTGAGGCAGGCCAGGAAAGTCTGTGTGCATTTCCGCCGATCTTATAATGCCAGTGCTCGGCTGACTGAGCTGCAAAAGGAGCTGAACCTGCCCAAGAACCGCCTAATATCTGACATGCCCACCAGGTGGAACTCAACGTTGGCCATGCTGCAGCGACTGCACACGCAGCAGAGGGCCATCAATGAGTACCTTTGCGACTACGGCACCAGGACAGGGTCAGGGGAGCTTGGTTTTTTTTCCCCACGTCAGTGGAGCATGATCAGGGATGCATGCACTGTCCTCTCACCATTTGAGGAGGCCACGAGGATGGTGAGCAGTGACAGTGCATGCATCAGTGACACTGTCCCTCTTGTCCACCTGTTGGAGCATACGCTGCGTGGGATAATGGACAGGGCACTTGAGGCAGAACAGAGGCAGGAAGAGGAGGACTTCCTTGCCTCTCAAGGCCCCCTTTATCCGGACAGTGTTCCTTCTGTCCCACCCATCACACAGGAAGAGGATGAGGAGGAGGAGGAGGAGGAGGAGGAGGATTGTGTGAGCATGGAGGTGGAGCCTGGCACTCAGCATCAGCAGCAGCAGTCTTTTAGGGATGATGTACAGTCCCAACAAGCCAGTGGACTTGTACGTGGCTGGGAGGAGGTGGCTGGCGATCATGTCATCCTCAGTGACCCAGAAGACTCCGGACCGAATGCCTCAGCTAACCTACGCTGCATGGCCTCCCTGATCCTGCAAAGCCTGCGGAAGGATCCTCGTGTTCTTCGGATCAAGGAGAGGGACCATTACTGGCTGGCCACTCTCCTTGATCCGCGGTACAAGGGTAAGGTTGCGGACCTTATCTTGCCGTCGCAGAGGGAGCAGAGGATGAGACATCTCAGGGAGGCCTTGCAGAAAGGTCTGTGCAACGCGTTCCCAGAAACTGGGAGGCTACAAACTCCTGGTCCTGGGCGACGAGTTGCTGAGGCTTCGGTCAGTGGCAGAAGGAGCGGTGGGGAAGGTGGACGTCTGACCGATGCGTTCAGACAATTTTTTTAGTCCGCAGCCCCAAGGTATGATCGGTTCCAGCAACCATCGCCAGCGTCTGATATACATGGTGCAGGAATACCTTGGGGCAAGGTCAGACTTGGACACCTTTCCCACCGAAAATCCTCTGGCTTACTGGGTCCTGAGGATGGATCACTGGCCAGAGCTTGCACAGTATGCAATTGAGCTACTGGCCTGTCCTGCCTCCAGCGTTCTTTCCGAACGCACATTCAGTGCTGCTGGAGGATTTGTGACTGATCATAGGGTGCGCCTGTCCACCGCCTCGGTTGATCGACTGACATTCATCAAAATGAATCAGTCTTGGATCACCACCAGCTACCAGGCACCTGAGGCGGATATAACCGAATAATTTTTAATGTCACATCCCTTCAAGACTGCCTATGCTGATGCTGAGTGACTGTCCTCTTATGTTCACTGACTATCCTCTTCCTCCTCCTCAATGATCCATGCCACCACACCAGTGCCTAAGGCACAATTTTTCAGCCCCTGTTTAACAGGGGCGTGTACTTACAATTTTTTAAAAAAAATGCTTCGCAACACGTGTGACTGCTGTGCTCCAAGTACAGTCTCTGTGAGGGCCGTGGTGCAGTGTTGTGGCACCAGCACCACTGCCTAAGGCAAAATTTTTCAGCCCCTGTTTAACAGGGGCGTGTACTTACAATTTTTAAAAAAAAATGCTTCGCAACACGTGTGACTGCTGTGCTCCAAGTACAGTCTCTGTGAGGGCCGTGTTGCAGTGTTGTGGCACCAGCACCAGTGCCTAAGGCACAATTTTTCAGCCCCTGTTTAACAGGGGCGTGTACTTACAATTTTTTAAAAAAATGCTTCGCAACACGTGTGACTGCTGTGCTCCAAGTACAGTATCTGTGAGGGCCGGGTTGCAGTGTTGTGGCACCAGCACCAGTGCCTAAGGCACAATTTTTCAGCCCCTGTTTAACAGGGGCGTGTACTTACAATTTTTTAAAAAAAATGCTTCGCAACACGTGTGACTGCTGTGCTCCAAGTACAGTATCTGTGAGGGCCGGGTTGCAGTGTTGTGGCACCAGCACCAGTGCCTAAGGCACAATTTTTCAGCCCCTGTTTAACAGGGGCGTGTACTTACAATTTTTAAAAAAAAATGCTTCGCAACACGTGTGACTGCTGTGCTCCAAGTACAGTATCTGTGAGGGCCGGGTTGCAGTGTTGTGGCACCAGCACCAGTGCCTAAGGCACAATTTTTCAGCCCTGTTTAACAGGGGCGTGTACTTACAATTTTTTAAAAAAATGCTTCGCAACACGTGTGACTGCTGTGCTCCAAGTACAGTCTCTGTGAGGGGTTGCAGTGTTGTGGCACCAGCACCAGTGCCTAAGGCACAATTTTTCAGCCCCTGTTTAACAGGGGCGGGTAATTACAAATCTTGATCTAATAGTTCACAGCAGGGCCCATTCCTGCGCCCACCAAGAGTAACTATGAGGGCCTGCAGTCTTGTGGCAACACCGTCCACCACCACCGCCAAAAGGCCCAATTTTTCTGCCCTGTTCATCAGGTGCTTGCAATTACAAATCTTGATCTAATAACTCACAGCAGGGCCCATTCCTGCGCCCACCAAGAGTAACTATGAGGGCCTACAGTCTTGTGGCAACACCGTCCACCACCACCGCCAAAGGCCCAATTTTTCTGCCCTGTTCATCAGGTGCTTGCAATTACAAATCTTGATCTAATAACTCACAGCAGGGCCCATTCCTGCGCCCACCAAGAGTAACTATGAGGGCCTACAGTCTTGTGGCAACACCGTCCACCACCACCGCCAAAGGCCCAATTTTTCTGCCCTGTTCATCAGGTGCTTGCAATTACAAATCTTGATCTAATAACTCACAGCAGGGCCCATTCCTGAGCCCACCAAGAGTAACTGTGAGAGCTTACAGTCTTGTGGCAAAACCGTCCACCACCACCACCACCACCCCCAATTTTTCTGCCCTGTTCAACAGGTGCATGCAATTACAAATCTTGATCTATTAACTCACAGCAGGGCCCATTCCTGTGCCCACCAGTCTTGTGGCTACACCAACATCTAATAGGGCAAATTTCTGCAGAGTATATACGCCAGGCCCCTACTTTCAAACATCCAACTTACAAACGACTCCTACTTGCAAATGGAAAGAGAAAACAGGAAGTGAGAGGAAATCTACCCCTAGGAAGGGAAATTCTATCCTGTTAGATTTAATTTGGGAAAAGGTATCTCCTCTCTACTGATACTTTATCACCAATCCTTGTTTCAATTAAAACCCCACTTTTCCAAAAACATTTGTCATTGGGACGGAAAGTGAGGTGACATGTTCTGAACAGATGTGCAAAGACAGCAAATGTTACAGGGGTGATAACCCCTCCCTATGTTCTCCAAAAAGCTTAAAAATAGATTTTTTTTGGGATGGAGCTACACTTCATAATGTACCTGTTCAGATTCTACTTAAGATCAAACCTAAAGCCGCAAGTGGTTTTAAATGGCTTCTTTTTTTTCCTTTACAAATGTCATTTTGTGCAAGGACAGTTCTAAACACGGGAAACACATGCCACTTCACAGGCATACTTTAGACACCCCCCAGGTACCATATTTAAAGGAAAATTTCACTTTTTTTTTTTTCACTTTATGCATCATTAAAATGACTGCTCCCGAAAAAACGTTAGTTTTTAAAAGTTCTTTTTTGCATTGATATATGTCCCCTGGGGCAGGACCCGGGTCCCAAACCTGTTTTATGACATTAACATGCATATTGGCCGTTGTAATTAGCACTTTTGATTTCGAACGTTCGCGTCCATTATAACGTATAGGGTTCGAAAATTCGCGCGAACTTTCGGTCCGTTCGAAGGTTCTGGTTCGAACCGAACCCGGGGGTGTTCGGCTCATCCCTAGTGCTGATGTTACTGCATTTATGGGTGCTGGTAAGGCCGCAAATGTTTTGACATGGGCGCAGTTTCAGTGCTTGCCATAGGCGCCATTTTCACTAGATACTGAAGGGTAATAAATCAAGATTAGGGGTATTGTCTGCTTTGGTTTACCGTTAAATCCGATACCAGATCTGGGAGATTTGCCCTTTGAGATAAAGAAACATATACACAGCAGGTTTCTCTCCGAGCAAATCTAATCTTTATTCTTGGGTGTCGATATAAGAGGGCTTTTCAGAAAGTACCGCCCTTTAACAGATTATAAATCAAAAAAGGAAGAACTCCGGACAGCCGCACACCGAGAAAATCAAATCCAAAAAGTTTATTTAAAAGCAAAAAACACTGCAATCCATACACGGCAAAAAAGGGGGGTACAGAGCTGACGCGTTTCGCACCACAACTAGTGCTTACTCATAGCTATGAGTAAGCACTAGTTGTGGTGCGAAACGCGTCAGCTCTGTACCCCCCTTTTTGCCGTGTATGGATTGCAGTGTTTTTTGCTTTTAAATAAACTTTTTGGATTTGATTTTCTCGGTGTGCGGCTGTCCGGAGTTCTTCCTTTTTTGATTTCCAATCATTGTGCTATTAGCCAGCACCTGGGGCTCCCACACAGGAGCAGGAGCATTCGCTTGGGAAGGAGAGTCTTGGAGCGGTGGTTGTTTGTTTCTTTAACAGATTATCCAATCATATACAGAGACGCACAAGTACAGTCTGACGCCCACAGTGAAACTAATTATTTCTAAAATATCACGTGCTTTACAAGAATATGAAACTCAACAGAAGATTACAGTATTATGGGAAAACGAAACTACATTAGCAAGACTTGAGCATACTTCACAAAATGGATGTTAGAGACACACAAAATGGAAGCTGACTATAATACAAAGAAGTAGTTAAACTAAATATCCCTTCAGATACGCCTCTGCTTCTGGGTACTTTTTGGTACTGCTGGGTGGGTACTTTCAAGTGCACTTGCAGTGCAAAGTGGTTTTGCCTTTCCTAAATAACCCCCAGTGTGTCTTTACTGGACTTTTATAGGTTGTATCTTCCCAAAGAAAAATATCCCACTCTTTACAATCACATCTTATTTGTGTCATCAGTTCTCTGCAGCACCTATATTTGTGAGCAACTATTTTCAAGGATGCAGTACACAAAGAGCAAAATTAGAACCAAAATATATGATGAGCACCTTGAGAATTCATTGAGAACCATGGAACCAGATATTAGCTAGTTGAACAGTATGTTACCCTCTTTTACATTTATATTAATTATTTTTCTGCTCATATGCTATCCTTATTGTTAGTGTATTTTATGTGTGGCCCAAGACAATTCCTCTTCTTCCAATGTGGTCCAAGAAGGTCAAAAGTTTTGACACCCCTGTTCTAAAGTGTTACATATCATTGGTGTGAAAGCTAGTGTAGGTGACTCTGCATGGACTCCCTCCTATTACAAGCCATTAGAAATGAGTCCCTACCTACATTTTAGACCATCTCTATGTTGAGACAAGCGTATGCACAATTTAAAAATGTGCCTCCACCTAGTTCTTAACTTTTGCCTTTCTTTTGGACAGCTGCTGGTATGCAGACACACAGCACAGCAGATATTAATCAATGTGCTGGCTGAGAAGCTGAGGAAGGCTGTGCTCCATTTATGCATTTCCATAAGTATTCTTTTTTTATTATTATACTTTTTAATTTGACTAGAGTGCACCTTTATGCCAGAGTTCTTTAAAACCGTAAATGTAGCTGAAGCTTTATAAGCTGTACCTTTTGTTTATCATAAACTCTCAAAAGGCAATAATAATGTTGCACTTGTTTTATAGCAGCACGGTATCTATTTTACCTGGAATGCGAAATGCCTTATTTATATAGCCCAGACAGCTTATTATATTAATAGTCAGCTTACTTGTTAGTTGAGAATGGAATATTGAAATTGCTACACTCACAACTCGTATGTATATTCACAACATTTTTCAGTACATCAAACTAGAAGCCAATTTTCCAAGGTGAAACATGTCAACAGATATGACTAATACGAACAACAATGAGAAAAATCTACCTAGCTTATAGGCATTGAGTATATGTGGTAGACTGTAAAAGACTTTGTTTGTGCCAAGCAATGCACATTGATGTTTCTAGAGAACTCTTTCATGGAAATAACATTCTGTAATATAAAGGTCACAATGAACAGATCCTGATAAATTGGCCTTGACAGAGGCACATAGAGGGGATAGTAAACAGAGTGCGTTGCAGCAAGCAAACACATTTCTAACTGTCCGTTTGACTATGTAAGGAATAAAACAGATTTGTATAAAGTCTTATCCTTATTGGTGTTTTCATATTTCAGATTTTAATGAATATCCGTCACCTTTATAATGCAGGTCTCATGAGAAGGGGTATGTGGTGCAGGATCCTCAGAGTGCAGAGCGGCAGGGGCGTAACTATAGGGGGTGCAGCAGTCGCGAGCGCAACCGGGCCCTGTGCTGCAAGGGGCCCATGTGGCCCCCTCTACATATGGCCGGTGGCAGCATAGGCGGTTAGGCACCGGGCGCACGGGTGGCTAGAGGTGGGGGGTGACTAGCAGAGCTCCATGCTCGACTACCGCACTGGCTGCTCTTTAGTTGTGCATTCCCCACACAACCTGTGTCCTCTGCCGCTCCTCCGGGTCCTGCTCCATGCAGTGCTGCTCAGTCCGGTGTCTGTCCTCCCCAGCCAGAGTCCCGCCCCGAGTCCGGCTCACACTGCACTGCATGCTTCTCCCGGGCAAACAAACTTTAAGCACACAGATGCAGTGCATCCCTATGAGAGCCGACTCCCCAAAGGACACCGCAGGCTTGTCTGCCAGCACCCCCCCTCCTCCCCGTCATACACAGATTTTGACAGGTCTTTCTGGGAGATATGTCCCCTAAGGACAGGGACCCCATCTCCCCTGGGGACAGGGCCCAGTTCTCCCTAAATGACAAGGACCCCATCTCTGGGGACAAGGCCCACTTCTCCCCAGAGGACAGGCACCCCATTTCCCTTAGGGACAGGGACTCCTACTTATGTGGGGACATGGACCCCATCTCCCCTAAGGACAAGGACCCAATCTCTCCTGGGGACAGGGCCAACTTCTCCCCAGAGGACAGGGACCCAATTTCCCTTTCCCTTTCCCTTTCCCTTCTTCCTCTTTGTCTCAAAGGTATAACATCATAGGTCTGTTTAGACCTCTGATATCTCACCAAAGTCCCCCAACGGGACTCCTAAAAAATTGTAAAAAATAATTAAAAAAAACTGCTGATGCCAGTGGTGGAACTACAGGGCTCACAAAAGTCGTACCTGTGACCGAGCCCTGGAGTTCCACCACTGGTTTCGGAGGGAAGGGCCTCGGCTGGGGTTCAGGGGGGCCCTTCATGATTTTTTGCACCGGGGCCCTGAAGGTTCTAGTTACACCACTGCAGAGCGGTGTTGAGTAGCCTTCACCTATAGACTGTCAACTCAGTAGTTCAGTGGTGGTCAGTAGGGATGAACTGAACATACTTGAACTTGGTTTCGGGCAGGTTCCCTGACAATGACCAAAGTTTCGGGGCCAAAGGCAAACCCCATTGAAATCAATAGGAGCCAAATGTTAAAAAGCAGTAATGGCAATTTTCCAGAATAATAGACAAGGGATTGTCAAACAAATAGAATGCATGGCTGAGCACTGCCCTGGGGAACATGAACCAAAGCAAATATAAAATTTAAAAAAAGTTAAATTTGTCAGGGAGCAGCAATGCTAATGTGTTTGTTACCCTAAAAAAAAAAAAAACAAGCAAAAAAAAAAGAAAAACAGATCCTGTTCCATTAAAATATGTTATAATGCTTATGCTGTGTAATTTGGCCCCTTCTGTCACCTAAAAATCCTTGCTAATCCTGTCTGGCTATACCCTCCCCACTGTAAACTGACAATGGTTTATCGTGGTTGCTGACACCATGGTCAGTTTACGTGCCTCCGTCATCCGGAGGTAGCTGCAGGTACCATTGCAATCAAATCTGAAGACTATGGCCTCCCCCATTTTGGGAAAGTGGAGACACGTAGCAAAATAATGTATCATTACCAGGGGCTGTGTGTTTGAATGGTGCACACACCAGCCTAGCATAGACTGTGGAAGGTGGTGCATGCTAATGTCAGTAAATAGTCTCAGAACAATGCTCTTCTGTGTGGTAGGTTTACTAAATGTTCCACTATCAGAGAGAGCAATACTCTTACTTAGAGTCAGAATTTGTGTGTAGTTCTGCACAGCGACTGACTGCAATGATATTAAATACAGAATAGTGTGTGCCAAAAAATTTACTGTGCTCATTCTGTATTGGCTGCTGGAATGGCACACTAGGATCAGTAGAAATCATTAATCAACAGGCCTAGCTGCACATAGAAATGTATTTTTAATACTTTTAGTACAAACTGCCCTAACTACTACCCCAGACAAGAAAATTAAATTACAGCATTCTAGCTGATTTTTCTGGGGCTATCATAATCAGCATTAGCATACAAAATTAACACATTGCATCAAAAGAGTAAAAAAAAAGCTCCAGTGAAGGAAAAATAGAAAATATAGGTCACACTCCAAAACTCTGGAAAGCTGTTCCTTCTTGTATTTAATGATTGTCAAAATCATGTCTCCACCCGAAACCAACCTTAACTCATTTCACTACTGCTGGTTTGCCCACAAGAATAGGGGAAATCTACTTCCTCTATCCTTGTGAGCAAGCAAGCAGTGGTGAAATGCGCCAAGGTTTGTTTCGGATGGAGACATGATGGTATGCAGTCTTCCTAAAGGCGGATGAGAGAGCCTTTAGGAAGAGGGAGAGATTGTGCCTTTATTGTGGCCAGGCAGGCCACTTTTTGAAGTCTTGTCCTACCCATCCAGGGAACGCCCGAACCTTGCAGTCCTGTCACGGACAGACCTTAGGTGGTGTTGCTTCGTCCCAGTTATCCAGAAGGATAAGCCCTGGTTTTGGTTACCCTTTCTTGGGCTGAGTCGTCCATCGAGATACAGGTTCTAATCAACTCTGGGGGTGCAGGCCTGTTCATTGATGCTGCCGTTGTATTGAAGCACTCGATTCCGCTGCAGCTGCATGACACTCCACTTGCCATTGAGGCTCTTGACGGGAGACCTCTACAGCCTGCCCATGTGATTCATGAGATTGTTCCGTTGTCCATGGCCGTAGGGGCTCTTCACAATGAGATAATCCAATTCCAAGTTATTTCCTCACCTAAGTTTCCGCTGGTTATTGGTTATCCTTGGTTATAGAGGCACAACTCCTCTTTTGATTGGCTTCATGCTGAGGTTCTCTCCTGGACAACACAATGCAGTAAGACATGCTTCCAGAAGGTAGCCAAGGTCCTTTGCACTTCTTCTCTCTCCTCCCTGCCGAAGGAGTACCGTGATTTTAGCGAAGTCTTTTACAAAGGTCAAGCCGTTAGTTTGGCTCCACACCGGTCGTATGATTGCGCAATTGACCCTTTGTTCGTCTTGGAGGATAAGGCCATGGAGGACTATGTTGCAGATGCACTTTCTCAAGGTTTCAACCGCAAAACCTCATCTCCTGCTGGTGCAACATATTTGTATTTCCAAGACTCGTGGTACCACCATTTTTATAAGGAGATCACTAGTCATGGAAATACTAAACGTATACAAAGACCCAGAAAGTAGATTCCTGACCCTGAAAGGCATTCTCAATGGCCGTCAAATTACTATCGCCTCAATTTACGCCCCCAATGAAGCACAATCTACATTTTTTTTTTAATTTGATATTCTGGACAAATATCATTCCCCCCACCTAATAGTAGGAGGAGACTTCAATTTGGCAGAAAATTCTGTTCTCTATAGAAAAAGAATTGTCCCTTCATCAAAGGCATTCCGTAAATCTCTCACCCGCTCCCTACACAATCTTCAATTTATAGATACATGGAGAGCTCATAATGTTGGTATAAGTTCTTATACTTTTTATTCTCATCCACATGAAAGCTATGCCAGATATATTTTTGGAACCCCAATCCTTCTGGCCAACTCATCTAATGCAGACATCCACACATGCCCGTGGTCTGACCATCACATAGTCTCTTTCACTACTTCTCACATAGGCATGGCCCCTACCCCATATAAGTGGCCTATCAATGACTAACTAAAGATTTAGACATCTCTTCTACCACTTTGTGGACAGCACACAAGGCGGTCATGAGAGGTCACCTAATTAATACCGCCTATCAATGACTAACTAAAGATTTAGACAAATTCTATTACAAGCATTTCCAATCCCCTTCTTCTGACTTATATAATTAAATCCAACATAAAAGAAGAACCCTAGACACATTATTGTCTGCTGACACAGAAAAGACCTTGAGATGGTCCAAAGCAAAATTCTTATTATATAGCAACTCTGCTTCTACAATGCTAGAAAGCTTAAACAATCTACTAACCCCCCCTCCCCCCACATGTGTACAAATTACGCAATTCCAAGGTGAATTTAGTCTCTCACCCTAAGGAAGTTATAGAGATCTTCTCGGATTTCTATAAGAATTTGCCATCTGCTCCCCATTCTTCACCCAAACATTCTTCACAGGAATGGCTTGGTGATATTTTGCTACCGACTCTCTCCGCCAAACAAATTGAAAAATTGAATGCTCCATGCACCGCTATAGAAATAATTGAGATTATTAAGTCCCTAAAAACTTCCACAGCACCTGGCCCAGATGGATATTCTACCCTTTATTATAAAAAAATTCTCCCATATTCTGGCTCCCCATCTATCCAAATTATACAACTATATCTTACAAGGGAATATGTTCCCAGAGGAAATGCTTCTAGCCAGCATCTATCTACTACCCAAACCACATAAAGATCACACCTATCCTCAGCCTTACCGCCCAATGTCAGTAATAAATAATGACCTCCAAATTTTCGGCCTCTTGCTGGTGGACAGAATGGCTGCAGTCATCACCTCACTAATCCATAGAGACCAAACAGGTTTTATCCCAGGCAGACAGATTACAGATAATTTAAGGCTCGTCACAAATATAGTACAAGACGCTAACTTACATGCAAACCCAGTTGTTATTCTCAGCCTTGATATTCACAAGGCCTTTGGTAGTGTCATACCTGGAACTATTACTCCCCAAATACGGTCTATGCAATGGATTCATGCATGGCTTTAGAGCCTTATATCAAAATCCTCAAACTAAAATTAGACTCCTTGGAGAAAACTTTGAATTCTTTGCATTGGGTAGAGGTACTAGACAAGGGTACCCCCTGTTCCCACTCCTTTTTGCCCTGACCATCGAACCCCTCGCTTGTGCCATATGAAATAATATCAATATTAAAGGCTGCTCCAAAGGCCCAATAGACTTCAAACTGAGCCTATACGCCAATGACGTTTTGCTATTCCTTTCAGACCCCTTGATTTCCCTTCCCAGCCTGATCAAAAAACTAGAAATATTCCAGGATCTCACCGGCCTAGGGGTTAATTTATCCAAATGTACGGCAATGCCTATAAATATCCCACCACTATTAACAGCATCTTTACATGAGAGTTTCTCTTTCACCTGGACATCACATTCTTTTAAATATTTGGGCATCCTCCTTACCCCATCATATAAGACTCTTTTTCAAACCAACTATCCACCACTATTCTCAAAAATTAAAACACTACTAAAATTATGGTCTAAACTACAACTTTTGGGAAATACTTACAAGTCATTTCCAACCCTTTCTGTCTATATTAAGCTCACCATAAGAAGTACCTGACACAAGTCCTACGACAAGAAAAACTTAATGGCTCCAAAAGCAAGTTTGGTTATATGCAACTCTCTTCAATGCTTAAAGCTTCAACTACTCCACATGTGTTTATTACAACAAGCAGTTATCCTACACAGTAAGTTTATGGATTTCTCAATTCATAGAATCTGCCTGTACCATTTTAAAACATTCTTATGAATCGCTTTAGATATTTTGCTACCGATTCTCCGCCAAACAAATTGAAAAATTAAGCTCCATGCACCGCTATAGAAATAATTGAGATTATTAAGTCCCTAAAAACTTCCACACCTGGCCCAATGGATATTCTACCCTTTTTCTTATAAAAAATTCTCCATATCTGGCTCCATCTATCCAAATTATACAACTATATCTTACAAGGCAATATGTTCCCAGAGGAAATGCTTCTAGCCAACATGTGTCTACTACCCAAACCACATAAAGATCACACCTATCCTCAGTCTTACCGCCATGTCAGTAATTAAATAATGACCCTCCAAGATTTTCGGCCTCATGCTGGTGGACAGAATGGCTGCAGTATCACCACCTTATCCATTAGAGACCAAAACAGGTTTTATCCCAGGCAGACAAGTTTACAGTTGATTTAAGGCTCGTCACAAATATTGTATACAAGACGCTACTTACTGCAAACAGTAGTTATTCTCAGCCTTGATATTCACCAAGGCCCTTTGGTAGTGTATACCTGATCTATTACTCCCCAAATAGGTCTTTGCAATGGATTTCATGCTTGGTTTAAGAACCTTATATCAAAATCCTCAAACCTAAAAATTAGACTCCCTGGAGAAAACTTTTGAATTCTTTGCATTGGAGTAGAGGTACTAGACAAGGGGTTTTGCCCCCTGTTCCCACTCCTTTTTGCCTGACCTTCGAACCCCTTCGCTTGTGCCATATAAAACGAAAATAATAATCAATATTAAAGGCTGCTCCAAAGGCCCAATAGACTTCAAACTGAGCCTATACGCCAATGACGTTTTGCTATTCCTTTCAGACCCCTTGATTTCCCTTCCCAGCCCGATCAAAAAACTAGAAATATTCCAGGATCTCACCGGCCTAGGGGTTAATTTATCCAAATGTACGGCAATGCCTATAAATATCCCACCACTATTAACGGCATCTTTACATGAGAGTTTCTCTTTCACCTGGACATCACATTCTTTTAAATATTTGGGCATCCTCCTTACCCCATCATATAAGACTCCTTTTCAAACCAACTATCTACCACTATTCTCAAAAATTAAAACACTACTAAAATTATGGTCTAACTATCACATCTCCTTTTTGGGGAGAATAACTGCTACAAAATGGTAATTTTACCTAAACTACTATTTCACTTTAGAGCTCTACCCATACTGGTCCCAAAAAATACACTAGACTCCCTACAAAGAGAAATCAATACATTTATATGGCTCAATAAAAAAACAAGGTTTGGTTACTCTCTTATGCACAGATCTCATTCCAATGGTGGTTTGAGCCTTCCTAACTTATGGTGTTATTATCTAGCAGCAAGTTTTACACAGTTGCCTCAATGGTTTGCTCCTTCAAATCCAGTGGCCTGGTTACATTTTGAAAAACAATCAATTATACCATTCCATCTTCAAGGAATATTATGGTCCAAGTCGATTCATCCTAGAGAGATCTTTCCCTTAAATAAGGTCATTTATGGCATTGTAAAGGTCAGTCAGATCAGTTATGGCA
>CM053033.1:54138511-54378034 GCA_028564925.1 Lithobates sylvaticus
TGGGCATACACACGGTCGGAAAATCCGATGAAAAGCTCCCATCGGACTGTTTCCATCGAAAATTCCGACCGTGTGAATGCCGCATTAGAATTAGCTTTTGTCACAGAGAGTGGGAACTGATGTCTATGTGTTGCCTATTTAAATACTTCTAGCAGTTTTGGCAGCATAGTTTTAGCATATGTTGTATGCACTACCATGGATAGACCCAATAACCCGTGTTTTATCTTTGGGAAATGAACTGGTCACCATAGCAAGTTCCTCCAATGTAACAGGAGAATCTAGGATTGGTCTAGGAGGAAAACCTGTAAATCATTATTTTATACGTATGTTTGTAGAGATGATAAGGAGCTAGTGGTTTTGGCGATATAAATGTAATAAAAATGAGCTAATTCTTTCAAAATGTAATTCGGCGTGTTTAATTATTTGCCAGCATGAGTTACAAATGGGCTTATATTAGTAAGGGGTTGCTGATATTGTGCTATTTTTACCACAAGCTTCCCGTTTGCTCCCCTTCTTCATAAAAATCAGACATCTGTTGCCCTATATTGTCACGGAGTGATTTGGACGGAAATACAATAAAGGAACACATTTAGAAAGACAATAGGAAAATATCTGAGTGGCTCTATAATATCATGCACCTCATCCCGTTTAGTGAAAATCAAAAGAGAGGAGGATTGGGATTATTGCGGTGCTTGTAATAAAAAATACATAAAGAGTTAAATAAAATAATAATTTCTTTATTAATACACAAAAGGGGGGAGCAAAGAGTTTTCAATTAAAACCAATATAGAGCATATACATAATACATGTACTGGGTCGCTGGTGTCTTAAAAGAGAAGGAAGGTGGTCACAGATAGATGTTGAGTCCCAACATGTTTCGCCAATGATGACTTCCTCAGGGGATACTGTGGGACCACCACAAATAATCCAGCTCTAACACAGAATATAAAGCAAAATATCAATAGTTGTACAAATAATAACCATAAACGTGAAAGAAACAGACTTTTGACACGACTTCAGGGAATTATATAGCACATACCTCGATCAATCCCAGACCAAGAGATGGATAAATTGGGGCAGAGAATCCCCCAAGGAAAGAGGGGGGGTTTTGGAAGATGTCAAGAAGGCTCCAGCCAGGGATAGCGTAGGGGAAACCGTGCACGGTCGCAGGAGGTAGACAAGAACCCAGCTAAAATGTGTAAAGACAGACCAGAGGGTTAATTAATATGTGTGCATTCTGGACAAAAAACAAAAGTCCACTTATATGGGCCGGTAAAAAGAGACCCAAAAATGAGGGTAAATATTCACTATGCTCAAAACCACAAAACAAGTGGGTTCAGGGGAGCTAGTGTGCTAATATGATGTAAAGGTGAGACCAAGATTTGTCCCAAGACTAAGGCAGAAAAAAAACTCTTTAAACCACTGAAATGTAAAAATACCCTGTATTAAAAAAGGGAATATATATAGTACAGAGAGATATCAATTTACAAGGGACCAAAAGGACTGTTGATCCAAAGATAAAAACAAACAAAAAAGGTACCAAAATGACTGTATCTACAAATATCTAAAAAATGGGGCACATGGCTCAATGTAATTAAGAATTTACTAGTTCCCAGATTGTTTTGATAGAAAAACTCCAGTATATCCAATTAGGTTCTACTAGGGCCATAAGAAAAAAATCTAATCAAAAACCAACAGACAACAGTATAAATGAAGTATCTTTCAATGGATCAACAGAGTACAAAAGATCAATAACAATAAGCTCAAATAAGAAATCTCATTGACTTATATACCTGCACAGAGTGGTAAAAAGGATGCGGTCGCTCCTGATCTCTTGCCGACAGTCTGCTGGAGTAACCGGCTTTATATATCTCCCGCTTGCTCGGCGTCTGACCATTGTTTTGGGGATGGCCCACAGCCCAACCCTGGGATGGCTGCTGGGTGTACCATGTGTGTGGCCATATGGATGCCCAGGGCTTTTTAGCCCATTGTTTGTCCCCTGTTCAATTTCCAGAGCTCGCCTGCCCCCTTCGACTCCGCTCCTGCCCCTCCCAGACACAGCTGACTTAATTGCCATTGGTGGATTGAGCTGTCCATCTCTCTCCCAGGCCGCGGTGGCCAGGCGGAACCTGGGTCTGCTTGCCACCCACGTCATGACGGCGTTCTGCCACCATGACTTCTGGGAATTGTAGGCTGGTGCCGGCCGGTTCACAGATGCATGAGCGGTGGACTCTTTTTGTCCGCGCTCGCTCTGTGACGTCAAACGCCGAGCGAGCGGGAGGTATATAAAATAAACACTCCCACTTGGTTGTGCTCCCAACCAAACTGTCAAACCATCCAATGGCTGGTGTCATAACTGATCCCATGTGCAGCATCATGGCAGTTGTAAATTAAAAAGAGTCAAAGATGGCAGCTTCCTTGGCTGAAAACGATAGGGGGGCTTACTTACACTTTAAGCTATAAGTAGTGTGGGGTGAGCTGAGATATCTCTCGATGCAGGTTTCACCTGACTCACATTGAGTATTGTTCCCAGGAATTGTATACATAATATATTCTTGAGAGCGACATATGTGTTTTTGAAAATCAGGAAAATTTATGTTATGCTGGGTTCAGATTTCTCCATAAATCCACTGATAAATCTCCTTTTAAAATCACAGTAACAGGTGGTAGTACATTTTTCCAGTACTGTGTTAAGAAAGCAATTAAAATCACCCAATAGCAAGAGAGGGAGATCTGATTTAGTCAGGGTGGTGCGCACAACAGCAAATATACATGTAGAACTGGGGTGGCCAACCTTTTGAAGAGCAAGGGCCACTTAAGCGGCGACTTGGTAACCAGTCGCGGGCCACAATGAGCGGAGCTGCACCTGCAGATCAGTTTAAAAGCAGCCCAGTAACCACTGCAGAACAGATATGCCCATATATACACTGTGATTTTAGTAATAAACTGACCTTACTAATAACAGTATTCTATTCTATTGCATCCCAGAGCAGGAGGTTGCGTGCCACATCAGAGGGCTCCGCAGGCCACTGGTTAGACACCCCTGATGTAGAAGCAAACAATCTACAAAGCATAAAGGCAAAATGGCCTTCAATATCATTCCCAACATCAAATTCCTAAAAATCTATTGCTTTAGGGATCGGCACACTAAGTCCCTGAACATATAAAGAGTATGCAGGATCATAAGTATGCCCCATCCAGCAATAGTTGAAGTGACCACTGGAGTACTTTATGAGGCGGGTCCCTTTCAGTCAGCAAATTACAAGCTGATATTTTCATAAACTGTTAAAGATTAAGGTAGATAACTGAATGGATCACCCAGTGTCCTAATATTCCAGGAAAAGATTGGTGTGTCTGTCATTTTCATATCATAGTATATCTACAGTATAAAAGAAATGGCCATCCTGTGCCACAGTCCAAGGATTGCATGGCATGTACGGCAAAATCAAATTCATAGCATATTGCTGTAAGGTTATATCCCCAAAGATGTGAGACATCAAATAAACAGCTGATGATGGGAAATGTTGGGAACCAAAAACAACGTTCCAAAAGGTTCACAACATTGAAGCACTACTTGCATACAACAAGAAATAATTTAGGAGATGCAACCGAGTCTAAAAAGCAAGGACTTAAAATGTCTTTAGTGATAATAGTGGATTCAGTCATCTTGTGATATAGCCACAATTATACAAGTAAATGCGCAAATAGTCAAATGTATTGTTAGAAAAAACTCATGGCGAAAAAGATTACTGGCTGTTCTGGCATATTATGCAATAGAGTCCACAGTAATACATTTAAAAGGATGTACTTTGTTGTGCTATTTAGGAGAGAAGATGGGGGGGAGGGGAGGGGGGGGGTTGAGAGGGGAATCCTAGATGGGTGGGGAGGTAGCAAGAAGCTGGGGGATAATGACAAAGTCCACAACACAGGGCTGCCTCCGGTGAGGAACTGAAACCAGGTTCCAAGTAACTAGAAGGAAAAAGCAAAGAGAGGGGCGCCTCTGGGTGCAGTAGTTTTTAAACAGTGCAATTTATTATGAGCATGTGTTTTAACAACTCACATTTTGGCAGTTATTTCAGGCATGTAGTAAAAAGGTGTCCAGCAGGTATCATCAGATCAGTCTCCTCTGTGCATGGGTGTCATCCTCCTCGATTAGGTGTCTCCATAGACCGCTATGATAGAAAAGCCGGCAGCGGTGGGGGAGTTTCCTCAGAGCAAGGCTTGGTCCGCAGAGGGTTCAGGGCACATCCGGATGACGTCACTGGCAAGCGACGCACGTTTCGTGAGCGTACGGGCTGTGTTAGTGTGACAGCCGCGCTCCTTCATCAAGCTTAGTGATAGGCAGTGGACAAGTGGAATATATGCTATTGGTGAGGGGGAGTGGCCAGGACAGGGGAGTGTCATTGATGGTCAGCAAAAAACACACACAGAGGTGGCAATGTTACACATGATTGGTAGCAGAAAATGTATATACAGTCGGTATTTAAAATCAATAGTAAAAACAATAATAAAAACAACATCAAGAGCAAACAAGGTGAAAATAAAATCGAGTGTGCTTACTAATATACAGAAAAAAAAAAAATAAATAAATAAATATTAAGGGGAGGCGGCAGGAGGGCGGAGGAAAGGCAAAAGGGAAAGGGGGGGGAGGGGGGATTAAGGAACAACAAGGAACACACAAAGCTATGGAAGGGGGTGGGGAAGTTTTTTTAAAAAGGAGAGGACGTACAGATAGTGTATGATATATATAGTTTGTTTGTGTTTTAGCCTGCAGTATAAATGTGCACATGCATGTATGAGCATATACACCCATGATCTGCAGCAAAATATAAATAAAAGCATAATGGGAAAGATGCTAGGAATAAAAAAAAAAAAAAAAAAAAAAAAGAAAATAAATATATATACATACATATATATATATATATACACATATACATATATATACATACACATACACACTCAAATGATATTAAAAATATATATATATATATAAAAAATGATGATAAAATGACTAAATTAAATAGGCTAATTGGTAGGTTAAGAATACTTGTACTGATGAGCGGGCGGCACAGTGGTGTAGTGGCCAGCACTCCCACCCAGCAGCAAGAAGGGTCGCCGGTTCAAATCCCCACCACGACACCACCCGCCCAGAGCCCGCACGCTCTCCCCGTGCCTGCGTGGGCCTCCTCCGGGTACTCCAGTTTCCTCCCACAATCCAAAGACATGCAGGTAGGCCAACTGGCCTCTATCCAAAAAATTGGCCCCAGTATATGAACGGGGACAAAAAATAAATAAATAAAAAGATATAAAAATACATATGGGTATTGTAGATAGCAGTTATAGAATGTGTACATGATAAGAGGAATAATAATAATAAAATCTAAACAGTATGTATGAATAAATGGATATACAAATACAGGAGAAGATTTATTATTATTAGTAGAAAAAAGATTATTTGAGTTTAAATATTCAAACTTTGATTCTCATTTTTAGATTAAAGTTGGATGGGAGCAGAGGATAAGGGGGAGGGGCCTAAAATCAAAGCAAGAATCTTATAAGATTGTGGCAATTTCAATGCTTTCGTTAATCCCTCCTGGCGATAGTGCGTCCAGAGTATAAATCCAGTATGTTTCACGGGCACATAATTTCTTGAATCTTTCAGCTGCTGGTAGGGATCTGGGGATTTGTTCAATAACGTGAACTTTAAGTCCTTTGGTAGATCCCTGATGATTTTTGGAAAAATGTCTTGGAACGCTATGGGGGTCAATACCTCCTTCTATCAGCCTTCTGTGTTCACCGAACCTCTGTCTCAGTGTCCTGATGGTCCGACCTACATACATGAGGCCACATGGGCAACTGAGACCGTAAACTACAAAATCAGATGAACAGTTGAAAAAATCTTTCAGCATATAGGTTTTGCCTTTAGTAGTAAAGGATTTTTGCCCATGTTCAACAAATGCACAGGTTTTGCAAAGGGTCTTCCGACATTGATACATGCCTGTGAGAGGTATTAATAGTGAAACTGACGGGGAGGATAGGATTGACTTTAATTTACTCGGGGCAATTTTCGTTTTTAGGTTGGGAGCCCTGCGATAGGTAACTTTCGGATATGCTGGGAGAATGGCTTTCAGGTGAGGGTCTTGCTGTAAGATGCCCCAATGTCTGTTCAAAACCTTTTCCATATCTTTATGTTTATTATGGAAGGTGGTTATGAACCTACTGCAGCCATCCATCGCCGGTCGGCTTGTTTTGGGAGGCTTGCCTTTGAGGTAGTGTTCGTATGCTTCCTCTACTAGGTTGGTAGGGTACTTTTTTTCTATAAATTTATTTTTTAGGATAAGGCTAAGCTCGGTATAATCAGACTCTTTTGTACAATTCTGTCTGAGACGGCAGAATTGTCCTTTTGGAATGTTAGTGATCCAGTTGGGGTAGTGGCAACTCCTAAAGTGTAGGTAAGAGTTGCCAGCTGTGGGTTTATAATAGTTTTTAGAGATAATGGTATGTTCTTCATGTCCTAATTCTAAGTCCAGAAAGGCCATAGTTAGGGGGTTGGTGACTGACGTAAACGACAGCCCATAGGGATTATTGTTACAGTGCTGGACAAACGGGGTGACAAGATCAGGAGCACCGTCCCAAATGATGATTATATCATCGATATATCTACCAAAATAAATTATGTTTGCGGCAAACGGATTATCTTGATAGATGAACTTGTTTTCCCAAAATCCCATTGCCAGATTGGCATATGAGGGTGCGAAATTAGCTCCCATTGCCGTGCCCTGTATTTGTTGAAAGAAGTCCCCATTAAAAGAAAAGTAGTTATGTGTGAGACAAAAGCTAACGGCATCTATTACAGTGGTGTGAAAAAGTGTTTGCCCCCCTTCCTCATTTCCTGTTCCTTTGCATGTTTGTCACACTTAAGTGTTTCGGAACATCAAACCAATTTAAACAATAGTCAAGGACAACACAAGTAAACACAAAATGCAATTTGTAAATGAAGGTGTTTATTATTAAAGGTGAAAAAAATCCAAACCATCATGGCCCTGTGTGAAAAAGTGATTGCCCCCTAAACCTAATAACTGGTTGGGCCACCCTTAGCAGCAACAACTGCAACCAAGCGTTTGCGATAACGTGCAATGAGGCTTTTACAGCGTCCTGGAGGAATTTTGGCCCACTCATCTTTGCAGAATTGTCCTAATTCAGTTACATTAGAGGGTTTTCGAGCATGAACGGCCTTTTTAAGGTCATACCACAACATCTCAATAGGATTCAGGTCAGGACTTTGGCTAGGCCACTCCAAAGTCTTCATTTTGTTTTTCTTCAGCCATTCGGTGGTGGACTTGCTGGTGTGTTTAGGATCATTGTCCTGCTGCAGAACCCAAGTTCGTTTCAGCTTGAGTACACGAACAGATGGTCAGACATTCTCCTTCAGAATCTCTTGGTAGACAGCAGAATTCATAGTTCCTTTTATCACGGCAAGTCTTCCAGGTCCTGAAGCAGCAAAACAGCCCCAGACCATCACACTACCACCACCATATTTTACTGTTGGTATAATGTTCTTTTTCTGAAATGCAGTGTTCCTTCTACGCCAGATATACTTGGACACACACCTTCCAAAGAGTTCCACTTTTGTCTCATCGGTCCACAGAATGTTGTCCCAAAAGTCTTGGGGATCATCAAGATGTGTTGTGGAGAAATTGAGACGAGCTTTGATGTTCTTTTTGCTCAGCAGTGGTTTTCTCCTTGGAACTCTGCCATGCAGGCCATTTTTGCCCAGTCTTTTCCTGATGGTGGGGGCATGAACGCTGACCTTAACTGAGGCAAGTGAGGCCTGCAGTTCCTTGGACGTTGTTGTGGGGTCTTTTGTGACCTCTTGGATGAGTCGTCGCTGCACTCTTGGGGTAATTTTGGGCGGCCGGCCACTCCTGGGAAGGTTCACCACTGTTCCATGTCTTCGCCATTTGTGGATAATGGCTCTCACTGTGGTTCGCTGGATTCCCAAAGCTTTGGAAATGGCTTTATAACCCTTTCCAGACTGATAGATCTCAATTACTTTCTTTCTCAATTGTTCCTGAATTTCTTTGGGTCTCGGCATGATGTGTAGCTTTTAAGGATCTTCTGGTGGACCTTACTGTGTCAAGCAGCTCCTATTTAAGTGATGCCTTGATTGTGAACAGGTGTGGCAATAATCAGGCCTGGGTGTGTGGCTAGAGAAATTGAACTCAGGTGTGGACAACCACAGTTATAGTATGTTTTAACAAGGGGGGCAATCACTTTTTCACACAGGGCCATGATGGTTTGGATTTTTTTTCACCTTTAATAATAAACACCTTCATTTACAAATTGCATTTTGTGTTTACTTGTGTTGTCCTTGACTATTGTTTAAATTGGTTTGATTTTCCGAAACACTTAAGTGTGACAAACATGCAAAGGAACAGGAAATGAGGAAGGGGGCAAACACTTTTTTCACACCACTGTATAAACCCTGCTTGTCTCATGTTGATTAAAGGTTCTGTGGATAAGAATTGCTCAAGGGCCATGAGTCCAAAGCTGTGGGGAATGGAGGTATATAATGAGCATACATCCAAAGACAACCATACATAGGTCGATTCCCACCTATAATTGGACAGTTGTTCCATTAGTTGTATTCCGTCACGAATGTAGGATTGTAGGCGTAGAACAATAGGCTGTAAAAATTGATCTATATATAGGCTGAAGCCTGTTGTGACACTATCCATTGCCGCTACTATTGGTCTGCCGGGGGGGATCCGTAAGGCTTTTGTGGATTTTTGGTAGGTGATAAAAATATGGTATCTGGTAAAAGGTTTTTCTTAAAAACGAGGCTTCCGTTTTTGAAATGATACCATCTGAAAGTGCATTTGTGATCAGTACTTCAGCTTCTTTGGAGAAGTCAGTGGTTGGATCCTTAGTTAATTTCATATAGGTTGCCTCATCTGAAAGGAGCCTATAAGCCTCCTTTAGGTAGTCAGATTTATCTTGGAGCACCAGGCCACCTCCTTTGTCGGCCGACTTGATTATCAGGTCATCCGTATTTATAAGGAGGTTTAGTGCATGTATTTCTGAAGGTGAGAGGTTGTTCGATTTTGATGTCACTGATGACTCACAAAGCTTCAGAAGGTCAGCGTAGACAACTCTATAGAAGCTTTCGATGAATGGGCCTTTGGACTGAGTAGGAAAGAATATGGATTTGGGTTTTAGGGTAGAGTGAACAATTGGTGGGGAGGGGACCAGATGTTGAGTGAGCAGTATGGAAGTTGCCTCTTCATCATTTGGTATATCTATGTCATCTATATCAAAAGGGGGAGATAGGGGAGAGGGTTCCAATTCGGGTGAGGCAATGATGGGGTCAAAGGGGGACACCGGGAGATCGTGATGGGTGGTTGAGTTCCTATCTTTCTCCTGTTTGATATGAAAGTGACGTTTTAGGGTAAGTTTGCGTATGTAGCTATTTAAGTCTTTGAACAGGACAAAGGGGTTCGGTCGGTTTATGGGGGCAAAATTTAGGCCATGGCTCAAGAGTGAAGTTTCGGCAGTGGATAGAACACGGGAAGATAAATTAAATATTTTTATCGTTTGGGGTGTTTTTGAAGGTTTTGGTTTGGACTTTCTGTTTCGTCCTCCCCTACAACCTCTTCGGTGAGTTTTCTTTTTCGGGGGTTTGAGGTTGGGGGAGGACTGTGCACTAAAAAAGAAGGGGTAGGAGGGGGTGGTGTATGGCAAAGGGCTATAGTAACAGTTAGAGGATCAATAGATGGTGTTAGGGAAGGGGGCAGCCCTTCCTTCCCAGAGTGTTCCATAGAATTAGATAGTGTACTATTTTTTATGATGGTAGAAGGAGGCTGATTAGATTGACTGATTCTGGGGAGGCAATCAGTAGTAGTGCTATCTACTTTTCTTTCATTTTTTGAAATGGGAGGGGGTAGAGATGGTGAAGATCTATTATAAAACAGATTCAATGCACTCACTAGGTCTTTATTTTTCTTGTTAAGACGTTCCTTCCTATTATTAGGAGGGTGGGGGGGTAAATTGTGATTAGGTAGTTGATGTAGGCCTAGAGAGTGGAGATAATCTCGCTGATGTTGTACCGGGATCTGTCTGATTTTGTGTGTGGGATAGAGCTCCATCAGAGGGCGGAGAGGTGGGTGTGGGAGTGGAAATTGTTTACGATCTACATGAGTCGATGGTGCTAGTGTGGAGGGATTAGTATTCTTTTTATTCCAGGAGAAGACTCTCTTGGAATTATAGTCATCAAGATCACGTTTAAGTTTCCCCATTTTCATGTTGACAAGATTGTCTTCATCTCTTTTGTTGTTATTTTTGAGCGTTTCTGACCATGAAAGAGGAATATGGGTGGAGTGATTAGAAATTTCCTCTATAATGGTTTTGATTTGATCACAAAATTTATTGAACCTATTATTTCTGTGGGAGATTAAAATGTTTATCCATTTTGCAGTACAAAACTCTGAAATATTTTGCCATTCTTTTTTGCCATCTTCATCTAGGAAGATGGGGCAATCTTTCATTATACGCAAACCTCTTGGAGAGATTTTGATATTGATATATTGCTCTAAGAAGAATTTGTCCCACCATTGGGAATTGGCTGTGTGGATCATACGTTCTAGTTGTTTGAACTTGCCACAGAGTATCTGGCGTGTTTTACCTACAAGTTTAGTTTTTTCAGAAAAAATTATAGGGGATAAGGTAGTATATACTTGGTCAAGGGTCTTATATTTATGATCACCTATAGTTGAGATGACATCCATATTGTGTCAAAAGACTATGGTTTAGAATTATATGATAAAAAATTATGGATAATAAATAAATGTAAGATATGTATACTTTTAGTACATATACATATATATATATATATATATATATATATACATACAAAAACACATATAAAAATAAATAAATAAATATAAACAAATATGTACCTAATAAAAAATGTACCTAATAAAAAGTACACACAGAAAATGATAAGAGTAAATAAATAAAAAAATAAAATATATAAAATATCAACACTCAGAGTATATATATATATACACATACATGTATATCCACATACATACACATATACATACAAGGCATACAAATAGGATGCATAAAAATTGAGTTGGTGTGGATATTGCTGAGTAATGAGCAGTGGAAAGAGATCTAATGATTAGGTAATTAATCAGTTAGAATTATCCTGGATGAGGAAGGGAAGGGTGGGGGAAGGGAACAGGAGGGAAAAATGAGAAAGCACAAGATTTTTACAGGTTATACATCGATATGCAGCACAAAGGGTTCAAACAGTCACAATTATACAAGTAAATGCGCAAATAGTCAAATGTATTGTTAGAAAAAACTCATGGCGAAAAAGATTACTGGCTGTTCTGGCATATTATGCAATAGAGTCCACAGTAATACATTTAAAAGGATGTACTTTGTTGTGCTATTTAGGAGAGAAGATGGGGGGGAGGGGAGGGGGGGGGGTTGAGAGGGGAATCCTAGATGGGTGGGGAGGTAGCAAGAAGCTGGGGGATAATGACAAAGTCCACAACACAGGGCTGCCTCCGGTGAGGAACTGAAACCAGGTTCCAAGTAACTAGAAGGAAAAAGCAAAGAGAGGGGCGCCTCTGGGTGCAGTAGTTTTAAACAGTGCAATTTATTATGAGCATGTGTTTTAACAACTCACATTTTGGCAGTTATTTCAGGCATGTAGTAAAAAGGTGTCCAGCAGGTATCATCAGATCAGTCTCCTCTGTGCATGGGTGTCATCCTCCTCGATTAGGTGTCTCCATAGACCGCTATGATAGAAAAGCCGGCAGCGGTGGGGGAGTTTCCTCAGAGCAAGGCTTGGTCCGCAGAGGGTTCAGGGCACATCCGGATGACGTCACTGGCAAGCGACGCACGTTTCGTGAGCGTACGGGCTGTGTTAGTGTGACAGCCGCGCTCCTTCATCAAGCTTAGTGATAGGCAGTGGACAAGTGGAATATATGCTATTGGTGAGGGGGAGTGGCCAGGACAGGGGAGTGTCATTGATGGTCAGCAAAAAACACACACAGAGGTGGCAATGTTACACATGATTGGTAGCAGAAAATGTATATACAGTCGGTATTTAAAATCAATAGTAAAAACAATAATAAAAACAACATCAAGAGCAAACAAGGTGAAAATAAAATCGAGTGTGCTTACTAATATACACAAAAAAAAAAAAAAAAAAAAAAAAAAAAATAAATAAATAAATATTAAGGGGAGGCGGCAGGAGGGCGGAGGAAAGGCAAAAGGGAAAGGGGGGGGGGGGGGGATTAAGGAACAACAAGGAACACACAAAGCTATGGAAGGGGGTGGGGAAGTTTTTTTAAAAAGGAGAGGACGTACAGATAGTGTATGATATATATAGTTTGTTTGTGTTTTAGCCTGCAGTATAAATGTGCACATGCATGTATGAGCATATACACCCATGATCTGCAGCAAAATATAAATAAAAGCATAATGGGAAAGATGCTAGGAATAAAAAAAAAAAAAAAAAAAAAAATATATACATACATATATATATATATATACACATATACATATATATACATACACATACACACTCAAATGATATTAAAAATATATATATATATATAAAAAATGATGATAAAATGACTAAATTAAATAGGCTAATTGGTAGGTTAAGAATACTTGTACTGATGAGCGGGCGGCACAGTGGTGTAGTGGCCAGCACTCCCACCCAGCAGCAAGAAGGGTCGCCGGTTCAAATCCCCACCACGACACCACCCGCCCAGAGCCCGCACGCTCTCCCCGTGCCTGCGTGGGCCTCCTCCGGGTACTCCAGTTTCCTCCCACAATCCAAAGACATGCAGGTAGGCCAACTGGCCTCTATCCAAAAAATTGGCCCCAGTATATGAACGGGGACAAAAAATAAATAAATAAAAAGATATAAAAATACATATGGGTATTGTAGATAGCAGTTATAGAATGTGTACATGATAAGAGGAATAATAATAATAAAATCTAAACAGTATGTATGAATAAATGGATATACAAATACAGGAGAAGATTTATTATTATTAGTAGAAAAAAGATTATTTGAGTTTAAATATTCAAACTTTGATTCTCATTTTTAGATTAAAGTTGGATGGGAGCAGAGGATAAGGGGGAGGGGCCTAAAATCAAAGCAAGAATCTTATAAGATTGTGGCAATTTCAATGCTTTCGTTAATCCCTCCTGGCGATAGTGCGTCCAGAGTATAAATCCAGTATGTTTCACGGGCACATAATTTCTTGAATCTTTCAGCTGCTGGTAGGGATCTGGGGATTTGTTCAATAACGTGAACTTTAAGTCCTTTGGTAGATCCCTGATGATTTTTGGAAAAATGTCTTGGAACGCTATGGGGGTCAATACCTCCTTCTATCAGCCTTCTGTGTTCACCGTGTTTTTTTTTTTTTTTTTTTTTTTTTTTCTGTATATTAGTAAGCACACTCGATTTTATTTTCACCTTGTTTGCTCTTGATGTTGTTTTTATTATTGTTTTTACTATTGATTTTAAATACCGACTGTATATACATTTTCTGCTACCAATCATGTGTAACATTGCCACCTCTGTGTGTGTTTTTTGCTGACCATCAATGACACTCCCCTGTCCTGGCCACTCCCCCTCACCAATAGCATATATTCCACTTGTCCACTGCCTATCACTAAGCTTGATGAAGGAGCGCGGCTGTCACACTAACACAGCCCGTACGCTCACGAAACGTGCGTCGCTTGCCAGTGACGTCATCCGGATGTGCCCTGAACCCTCTGCGGACCAAGCCTTGCTCTGAGGAAACTCCCCCACCGCTGCCGGCTTTTCTATCATAGCGGTCTATGGAGACACCTAATCGAGGAGGATGACACCCATGCACAGAGGAGACTGATCTGATGATACCTGCTGGACACCTTTTTACTACATGCCTGAAATAACTGCCAAAATGTGAGTTGTTAAAACACATGCTCATAATAAATTGCACTGTTTAAAACTACTGCACCCAGAGGCGCCCCTCTCTTTGCTTTGTGATATAGCCAGCTGTGGTGGAAGTTAGGTGACCAATGGTAAAATACTTCATCATGGCTGGTAAAGGTATAAGCTGCTGGGTGGGAGCTATAGTATATAAAATGAATCCCCTGGCTTAGTGTCCTGCAGAAGTAATAAATAGAAGAACTTTCTGTCACTGTACAGCTCTGTTATGACAATCCCTTAGGTGGGATTTATTGCAACCTAGCCAAGGAGAGGCATCAATAGTGAAAATGATTTGAACCTTGTGCTGTTGCTCGGAGCTTAGCTGGATAGAGTTGTTGCAAATACTTTTTCACAGAAAAAGATTTGGTGCGTTTGTGCTGCTTCTCTAGGTAATCTAGGTAAAAAGAGACTATGGTGCAATGGCACCAATGGCTTTTTTGTCTCTGGACATTTTTAGCAGGTTTCTCTGTCCATACTTATGAGGTTTGTGCCACACTTGGTCTGGGGGATGCCGAGGGTGTAAAGGCTGCATTGGTGTGCAAATTCAATTAAGAATAAAACAGTAAGACCCCTTTCACACTGGCAGCGCCCGGCCTTTATCGCTTTTCGGCTGCTAGCGGGGTGCCTTTTACCAAATAAAATGGTAAAAAGTCCAGTTTTGCATCGCTTTTCAGGCGCTTTGGAAGTGCTGCCTATTCATTGCACCCCAAAGATGCTGCTTGCAGGACTTTTTCGTAACATCTCGCAAGCGCACTGCCCCAGTGTGAAAAGATATGAATGGGAGGTGCTTTTCAGAGGTTATTTCTAGCACTAAAGCGCCTGAAAAACGCCTCGGTGTGAAATTAGCCTTAAGGATTATTTTCCTAAGATATTAATGAGCCTCTGCTCCACAAAGTCAGTGAGGTTAGGCTGGCCATAGATTGTTCGAATCTTGGCCGGTTAAGCAGGAGATTCAAACTGTGTGGGCAGGCTGAATGTACTAAGTTGAATGATTGATCAACTTGGGTAAAACCAGCCTGCCAGATTCACTTGTGATTATTGCTAGTGGCTGCAAGTGCTCTGATCTATATTATTCCTATATTGGTGGAGAAAATTCAGTGGCTGTTGATCTATTGGCGGTAAGGCCCCTTTCACACTGGGGCGGGAGCCGCGGCGACGGTAAAGCAGCGCTTTATTTAGCGCTGCTTTACCGTCGTTTACCGTCAGTATTCGGCCGCTCGCGGGGCAGTTTTACCCCCCGCGAGCGGCCAAAAAAGGGTTAAAATCCCCCGCAAAGCGGCGCCATATCGGCGCTTTGCGGCGGTATTGCCGCGGTATTACCGCGGTGTCCCATTGAAATCAATAGGGAGGAGCGGTATAGGAGCGGTGAATACACCGCTCCTATACCGCTCCAAAGATGCTGCTAGCAGGACTTTTTCTACCGTCCTGCTAGCGCACCGCTCCAGTGTGAAAGCCCGCCGGCTTACACACTGGAGTGAATGGGGTCGTTTTTTTCAGGCGGTGTACAGGCGCTATTTTTAGCACTGTACCGCCTGAAAAACGCCCCAATGTGAAAGGGGCCTAAGGATTATTTTCCTAAGATATTAATGAGCCTCTGCGCCACAAAGTCAGTGAGGTTAGGCTGGCCATAGATTGTTCGAATATTGGCCGGTTAAGCAGGAGATTCAAACTGTGTGAGCAGGCTGAATGTACTAAGTTGAATGATTGATCAACTTGGGTACAACCAGCCTGCCAGATTCACTTGTGATTATTGATAGTGGCTGCAAGTGCTCTGACCTATATTATTCCTATATTGGCAGAGAAAATTCAGTGGCTGTTGATCTATTGGCGGTAAGAGTGTTCCTATTTAACTTTAGTAGAATTCAAATGCAAGCTCTGTTTGATAAAGATAACACTAAAACATTGACAAAAACATTTTCAGCATGAAACCAAAGAGGAATGGGGGAAAACTGATAACAGATACTTCCTGGCTTTTTATCTGATCTAAGCAGCTTGCAAAACATGACACCCTCTGTTACGAAAGAGTTAATGCCTGTTTCTCTGGTAGGACCATGCTTCTTTAAAGATAAATCAATATGCACCAATTTTCCCAGAAAGAGGGTGATTAGGCTTCAGCTTTTGCAGAGTCCTGGCTACATAAGGATGTGGTGGCAGGGTGTTAAAAAGTGATAAATTACATCAGGCAAATGTTTGCTTTGTGTAACAGATCTGAGAAAGACCACAGGGGTGGATGACAATGTATTTATTGAATTACTGCAATAATTGAGTTATATAAGTTCCATTGTTAATTAGATTCAGTCAAAGTCTCATTAGTACATAATCAGTCACACAAAACCTGTGTATTTAAAGTGAAGTGTATGTAAACCCTAAAATTAATATTTGTAAAATAATAATGCTGATGTAATGAAGACTTGCTTTTCTTAAATTTTCATCTGTTGAGCCTCACAATTATAGCCATTCCTGTTCTACGGTGACAACAATGCCTTTCTTTTAGTCTGTGGAGGTATAGTATTGACACCCAAGGATGCTACAGTTCAAGCTGAGGTGTCAATGCTTGTTTTCTATCACTGAGCTCCATGACTGACCATAGAGCTGCTGAATGTGGTTCACATTAGAAGCACCACGTCATTCCCTAGAGGTGTGCAGCAATGCCAGAAGTCAGTTACCACAGCCACAACAAGAAATTGATAGTCATTGAATACGATTTTTCAAATGCTCATTTTTAATTTGATTTTTTTATTAATTGAACTTTAATATGTTGTAGTAATTAAAGAAATTAGTTAGCGACATGGCCCAAATGTTGCAATATGTGTAACCCATTCAAGCTCTACTGTCATGTTGGAACGAAGCAAAGGATCGGGTAACTAAAATGCTTTTCTGTCCCCTAGACAGAAAGAAGCTAACCCTTGCAGTGTGGGTGCTTCCTGTAGCTAGGCTTTACAGTGTATCCGAACCTAAAAAAATAAATAAAATAAAAATGTAATAAATTGCAGCTTACAAAACCTTGATATGGTTTTTCCTTTTATTTTCACCTAGAAAACCTGCAAATACCCAGGGTGACTACATCACTACTGCACTGCATCAGTGGAGGGAGCCATGGATGTTACCCTAGGCTGCTCTGCTGAAATGGAAATCAAACAGGTCCATACCTCTTTATTAGGGATGAGCCGAACACCCCCCAGTTAGGTTTGCAGCAGAACATGTGTACAGGCAAAAAATGTGTGCGAACACCGTTAAAGTCTATGGGACGCGAACGTGAAAATTCAAGTGCTAATTTTAAAGGCTTATATGCAAGTTATTGCCATAAAAAGTGTTTGGGGACCCGGGTCCTGCCCCAGGGGATATATATATACATTCTTTCCAAAAAAGTTTTAAAAAACAGCAGTTTTTTTCGGGAGCAGTGATTTTAATAATGCTTAAAGTGAAACAACAAAAATTAAATATTCCTTTAAATATCATGCCTGAGGGGTGTCCTTAGTATGCATGTAAAGTAGCGCATCTTTCCCATGTTTATAACTGTGCCACAGCAAAATTACATTATTAAAAAAAGGAAAAATGTAATTCAAAACTGCTTGTGGCTGTAATGTATTGTCGGATCCCACCAATATAGATAAAAATACCAAAAATACCCCAAAAAATGGCATGGACCCCCCCCCCCCCCCAAAATCCATACCAGGCCCTTCAGGTCTGGTATAGATATTAAAGGGAACCCCGCAAACAAAATAAAAAAAAATGGTATAGGGGGCCCCCAGGCACTATATACTCTGAACAGCAGTATATATACTATACGACCTGCCCTATATACTCTGCAGAATATTGGGCCTTAGTTGTTGGAGGTACCAGAACACTGTAAGCCCTCACAGTTACTCTTGTTGGGTGCAGGAACATGCCCTGCTGTGAAATATTATATCAAGAATTGTAATTACATGCCCCTGTTAAACAGGGGCAGAAAAATGGGCCTTGGGTGGTGGTGTCACAACACTGTAACCCCAAACAGATTCCTGTGTTGAGTGCAGGAATGGGCCCTGCTGTGAAATATAATATACAAAATTGTAATTACATACCCCTGTTAAACAGGAGCAGAAAAATTGGGCCTTGGGTGGTGGTGCCACAACACTGTAGCCCCTCATAGATACTCTTGTTGGGCCGGGGAACGGGCCCTGCTGTGAAATATTAGATCAAAAATTGTAACTACATGCGCCTTTTGAAAAGGGGCAGAAAAATCGGCCCTTGGTTGGTGGTGGTGCTGCCACAACACTGTAACCCCTCACAGATACTTGTGTTGGACACAGGAACGGCCCCTGATGTGAAATATTATATCTAAAAGAATTGTAATTACATGCCCCTGTTAAACAGGGGCAGAAAAATTGGGCCTTGGGTGGTGGTGGTGCCACAACACTGTAACCCCTCACAGATACTCTTTTTGGGCACAGGAACAAGTCCTGCTGTGAAATATTAGATCAAAAATTGTAATTACAGGTTCCTGTTTAACAGAGGCAGAAAAATTGGGCCTTAGCTGGTGGTGGTGGTGCCCTAAACCAAAAAACATTGTTGGAAGCTAGCATCATCAAGATTGAGGAGGAATAGTATAGTCAGCATAGGCAGTCTTCAAGGGATCCCACATCCATAGCAAATTCAATCAGTTACATCAGCATCAGGTGCTTGATAGCTGCTGATCCAAGACTGATTCATTTTTATGAATGTGAGCTTTTATGAATTATGATCTGTGGACAGGCGCACCCTTTGATACATTACAAACTATCCAGTAGCACTGAATGTGTGTTCAGAAAGCACGCTGGATGCAGGACAGGCCAGTAGCTCAATTGCATATTAAGCAAGTTCTGGCCAGTGGTCCATCCTCAAGACCCAGTAACCCAGTGAATGCTCTGTTGGAAAGGTCTCCAAGTCAGCTCTTGCCCCTAGATATTCCTGCACCATATAATGCAGACGCTGGCAATGGTTGCTTGAACCAATCAGACCTTGGCGCTGAGGACTGAAAAATTGTTTAACCACTTGCCTACCAGGCACGAACACCCCTTTCCTGCCCAAGCTATTTTTCAGGTTTCATCGCTGTCGCATTTTAAATGACAATTGCGCGTTCATGCAACGCTGTACCCAAATAAAATTTTTATAATTTTTTTTCCACAAATAGAGCTTTCTTTTGGTGGTATTTGATCACCTCTGCGGTTTTTATTTCTTGCGCTATAAACAAAAGAAGAGGGACAAGTTTGAAAAAACACAATATTTTTTACTTTTTGCTAGGGCTGCGGAATTTAACGATTAATTGTTCGATTAATCGTTAATTTCTTTGATCGATCAAAATAATTTTGATCGAGGACGATCCGCGGAGTAAGCTCCGCGGTCTTGCCCATAGAAAAGGCTGCAGCTTTGGCCTAGCTCCGGAGCCGTAGCCATCTTGGTCCACCCGACGGCAGCTTAGTTGTGGTGCACTGACATCATCATCGGGTCTGCCTGCTGTCTATTACAGACAGAGCAGACAATACTGAATATTAAGGTATGGGGGAGGTGTGGGGACATGTGGACAGTACAGTATGGGGGGACATGTGGACAGTACAGTATGGGGGAACATGTGGACAGTACAGTATGGGTTCAGTGGGTTCAGTGGACAAATCTGCAGAAGAGGCCATAGAGGAAGAAGAGGAGGGGGTGGAGGAGAGAGCTGTGGCAGAATCACCACTAGCATTTTGGAGGCGTGGTGATGGAACAAGCTCCAACAATACTGAACCCTGTCTTGCATCCTTCCCAGCTGCCAGAGTTACCCAGTGCGCCGTGAAGGAAAGATAACGTCCCTGCCCATGCCTGCTGGACCATGAGTTAGCGGTAATATGAACCTTACTGCTGACTGCCCGGTCCAACGAGGCCAAAACATTGCCTTCCACATATCGGTAGAGAGCCGGAATGACCTTTCGTGAAAAGAAATGGTGTTTTGGAACCTGCCATTGAGGTACAGCACATTCCACAAATTCAAAGGAGGCAGAGTCAACCAGCTGAAAAGGCAAGATCACTTTTATTGGCGGCGGGAGAGGGCCTCCCCCTCCCGCCGCACCGGGGCGCACCGATGCGGCCCCTCTCTGCGGCTGGGCATGGAGACGAGTGAGGGGAAGATGGCCCCCACCCGTCTCCATGACATTGCATTGCGGAACCGACGTCACAACGTCACTTCCACCCATTTTTTTTTTATTGCATTTTAGTCTAAATATGAGATCTGAGGTCTTTTTGACACCAGATCTCACATTTAAGAGGTCCTATCATGCTTTTGTAAAAAAATAGTGTAAAAATGAAAAATAAAAGGTAAATCAAATAAGAAAAAAACGTTTTTTAAACGCCGGCTGAAGCGAACGCATACGTGAGTAGCACCCGCATATGAAAACAGTCTTCAAACCATACATGTGAGGTATCGCTGTGATCGGTAGCACAAGAACAATAAATCTAGCCCTAGACCTCCTCTGTAACTCAAAACATGCAACCTGTAGAATTTTTTAAACGTCGCCTATGGAGAATTTTAAGGGTAAAAGTTTGTCGCCATTCCATGAGCGGGCACAATTTTGAAGCGTGACATGTTGGGTATCAATTTACTCGGCGTAACATTATCTTTCCCAATATAAAAAAATTAATTGGGCTAACTTTACTGTTGTCTTATTTTTTAATTCAAATAAGTGTAAATTTTGCGCTTGTAAGACCGCTGCACAAATACGGTGTGACAGAAAGTATTGCAACGACCGCCATTTTATTCTCTAGGGTGTTAGAAAAAAATGTATAATGTTTGGGGGTTCTAAGTGATTTTCTAGCAAAAAAAAAAATGTTTTTAACTTGTAAACAACACATCTAAAAAAGAGGCCCGGTCCTTAAGTGGTTAATCGAAATCACAAGCTGCAATAAATTCGCACATCCAAATCACACTGATCTGCGGCTTTGAAATCGCACTGAAGTAGTGCGATTTCAAAGCTGCACTGGTGTGAACCAGGGATAAAACTGATGTAGGAAATATGGACTATGGATTCAGAGCTGATTTAATAAAGAAATAAATATTGTTTATCTAGCAAAGTGAATGTTATTCATCCAATACCATACATACAAAATTTGTTTTTCTTTGTATATGATAAGGAATTTGAAGTGAACCCAGCTTCACCTCATTTACTGAATTATGTGAACATTGACTTTGCTAAATGACCAGTGTCTACTCCTTTAGTAAATAAGCTCAGTATATGCATGTTTAAACCTGTCTATCCTTTAAAGCGGGATTGTACTGGAAAAAAAAAAAATGCCAGCAGCTACAAATACTGCAGCTGCTGACTTTTAAAAAATGGACACTTACCTGTTCCAGGGTCCAGCGGTGTCGGCAGCAGAGGCCGATCGATCGCTCGGCTCCCTGCTGTAGCCGGCGCCATTCTCGGTGAGGGAATCAGGAAGTGGCTTCACTTCCCGATTCCCTACTGCGCATGCGCGAGTCGCGCGGCGCAATGAGAATCTTCAGCGCCGTCTGCCGGGTCACGTGTGTGTCCCGGCAGACAGCGCGCCGGGACAGGAGGTGACGTAAACTCCCGTGGGAGTTTATGCCCGGAAGTGGGTGCAGATACCTGTCTTAGACAGGTATCTGCACCCCCCTCCCCCCTGAAAGGTGCCAAATGTGACACCGGAGGGGGGGAGGGTTCCGAAAAGCGGGAGTTCCACTTTAGGGTGGAATCCCCCTTTAAGAGAGATCCATTAACTCAGCTTTAACAGGCTACAATTTTAAATTTTACCCACAGCATCCCTTTAAGTGAAATCTGATATTGAACATCCTGCAAGCGGGGGTCCTTTCCACGTTCATACCAGGCAGGGGTAAAGCCAATCCATGAGTGCATTTAAGGAGAGATGTACTTTAAGCTTAAATAGCAATGACTCATAGTATGTTTCGTCTCATGTTTTGTTACCAATGCATATCTACTGCTTTCACTTTAGTAATGTGTGGTGGACTAGCTAGATATAGAAATATTAGAAATAAAAACAAAAATTATCTTTATTGTTCACATTTTTACCAATTTTTTTCTTTTATTTTATCTACTTCTTTCTCCCAAAAAATCACCAAAAATAGTAAAAAAATAAAAAAGGAGTTAAAAATTGCAGCCCTTGCTGAGTTTTCAAACTCCCTCCAACACCCCCTCCTGCTGCAGTTCATATGAGGTGAATGTATTCAGAATGTGCTTTTTCAGTTGTACAGTTTCATTTCCATCCATAGCATACTGTATATACAAGCCTTACGTAGCACACAAGTTATGTACCACAGTGATGAAATGCAGAGATTCATTTCCTCTGTAGAAAAGGCAGAGCTTTTGCTTGAGCTTTCTTTGGCACAGAAGGTTATTTTTAGTAAAAAAAAAAAAATGTTTATTTCTTCGTAGACTATGAGGAACTTTAAAATGAATAAAAGTACTGGTTGCTTTGTTGCTGTGGATAAACCAGTTCCAGGTTGTATAACCTGTGTGAGCTAACACACACTTTAGGGCTTGTTAGGCTTCATTCACACGGTTGTAAAAAAACGCATATGGCCTTTTTCACACGGGGCGGATCAGTGCTGATCCGCCCCGTGGATATCCGCTTGCTCAGCGGGAATCGCCGGAGCAGGGACACTGCGCAGGGACGGATCTGTCAGAGTGCCGTTCTCCCCTATGGGGGATCGGGTGATGACGGACCGTAGAGTCCGTCGTCATCCGATCCGATGACGGATGGAAAAATAGCTTTTTCCTCCGTCACACTTTTTCGGATCGAAGCCGATCGGAGTGGGTCGGATGTCAGCGGACCTCTATGGAGCATCCGTTCAGGTCCGCCTGAAAAACTGACAGGAGGATCTGAACGGATCGGCCGTGTAAAAGAGGCGTAAGCAAGTGTTTTTTCATATGGATCTGAACACTGTTTCCAATGAAGCCATTCACACAGATGCGTAAGCATGCACTGCATTCAGATCCGCAACACAGAATCCAAAAATCTGCATCTTAGAACATGTGCTTTACGCACTTCTGCATATAAACGCATGTATGCACATTTTTAAGCACTATGTTTAGTCTAAAGAAAGGGGGAAAATAAGATATCGCTATGTACGCATACACACCTTTATGCGTTTAAACGCATTTATATGAAATTATTTTACTGATCGCTACGCAGGAACTTTTCTCTTTGAAAATACATGTGTAATGATATCAGCAAAGACTTCAGCAATCTCCTAGATACACATGTAGCACTGACCCCCGAAGGAGCTGCTGGTTAAATTTGGGCTTACCGTTACCTTCTTGACCTCGTATGCATCTAGGGGTTTCCCGGGGTAGATGGCCCAAAGAACTGTAGAGACTGACACTGGATCTGCTTTAGGGATTTTTATTTGCAAAATGGTAGACAAAACACAGTCTCTCAATAAAGGACAAAGGGTTTAGGTAGGAAGTTCAGGTACCCTTGGAACTGCTTAAGACTGAATGTCTCTCACTATGAAATCCAGTGAATAGCCATTCGCAACTGGATATTACAGCTATCGGATAAATCTCCTCTCGGTGGATTTAGCAGCCGATAGGTGATTCGGATAAAGCAAAGTCTCTGCCACAGACTTGGTTGTAGAACTTGTAGACGAAAAGTCTCTGCCACAGACCTGGTTGTAACTGAAGGATATATGAAGTTAGAGAACCCTCATACGGTACCAGTATCTTGCAGCCGGTTCGGCGATACCGTACGAGTGTGTCTTTCAACTTAGCTTACAGGCTCTTGCCGAGCAGCCAGCCTTTTGCATGGCCCTCTTCTGAAGAGTCCTCCCCTGGTTGCGTTCGCAGTTGCTGGGACTCTCCAAAACCGAGACGGCACCGGACCATCTTGGAATTCTCCTTCCAGTTACTGTGCCTCGGGCTAGTCAGCCCCGAGACTCGGAAACGGATGGATCCGCACCCCAGGCCATGAGGGCCCCTGAGGGCTGGTCAGGAGGACCAGGACCAAAAGATCATCTGGACCTGAACCCGGAAGCACGTGTACCCCCTCCCAGAATTCACAGCGAGGCAACACACTCACTGGTTGGTTCCGAGAGAGATTGGCACCCAATGCGCCCAACCAGACCTTGTTCTTGTGCTTGCCAGAGGTGACACCGACACCTATGGCCAAGCAGAACACAGTGCAATCCAGCCAAACTGATACTGAGACCATAATTTAGAACAATTAACCCCAAAACCCAACTATGGTTTTAGGAACATTTCAATTTACAAAACATATAGCGCATGCTCATTAGGAGCCCGGCGCTACACACACAAGAAATTACTGGGGCCCATGGATATAATATCACCCCTCCACAACCCTAGTGAGCTATACACTCATAGAGGAATTGAAGCCCTAGGTTTTGGGTCAGGGTGTCCCTGGTGTGCTCTTTTTGTTCTCTTCTTCCTTCCTTCTTTTATCCTGTTCTACATTCTTTCTTCTTTTTCTTTTTCTCCCTGCTTTTGGAGGCCTCTGCTACTATGTTTCTTGATCATTCTCTCTACAGTAGACCCCACTATCATACTCAGTCCGTAGTTTATGATTAACACACAATAAGGACACTGATGTGAAGAGGCTCTGAGGACACTGTTGTGAAGTGGGTTCTGAGGTCTCTTATTTGAGGGGAGCTCTAAGGAATCGATGTAAGGGGTCTCTTTGGGGACAATGGTGTGAGGGGGGCTCTAAGGACCCTGATTTGAAGGGAGCTCTAAGGACACTGAAGTGAATGGGACTTTGGGGACAATAGTGTGAGGGGGGTTTCTGAGGACACTGATGTGAAGGGGACTCTGAGGTCACTGATGTGAGGGGGCTCTGAGGACACAAATGTGAGGGGGGCTCTGAGGACTCTGAAGCAGTGGCGGAACTTTTAGGGTCGCATAAGTCACACATGCAACTGGACCCTGCCGTTCTGCCGCTGTGGGGGGCCCCAAGACCCGGCATTTCCCCCTGCACCTCTGGCTGTCCATTTTAGTATGCAGTGGGGGGAGGTGGGAGGCGGCGATCGGCAGCTGTATGGTGCCTGCGAGCCGCGGGATCTCCCTGCGGCCTGTAGTTCTCTCTCCGAATGTATACAGTGGAGGGGCCTCAGACCCAGGCATGTATCGGCTTAACTCTTCAGTGAGTCGGCTCTGCTTCTACACTCTTGCTGATACATGCCCAGGTCAGAGGCCCCCCTCTCCACTGTATGCACTGGGGAAGAGAACTACTAGCTCCAGGGGAGATCCGGCAGCCCATGGACACAATAGAGCTGCAGATCGCCGCCTCCCACCTCCCCCCAGGTGGGGGGTACAGGGATGTGTTGGGGGTTGGAGGTGCATAGATAGCGGAGACCAGCCAGGTACAGGGGAACCTCTGGGGGGGGGCGGCTGTCTGGGGACCCTGGTGTAAGGGGGGGCTCTCTGGGGACCCTGGTGTAAGGGGGGGCTCTCTGGGGACCCTGATGTAAGGAGGGGCTCTCTGGGGACCCTGATGTAAGGGGGGACTCTCTAGGGACCCTGTTGTAAAGGGGGGGGCTCGCTGAGAACCCTGATGCAAGGGGGGCTCTCTGGGGACCCTGATGTAAGTGGGAATCTGCACTCAGATATGTAACAATATTTTATATATAAAATATATATATATATATATATTATAAATACATACATACACACACATGTATATTATATACATGTGTATGCCCGCCCAAGCGTATGGCTTTCTTTACTTCACTGCTATGGGCTTTGCTAGCCCGAGATCTATTGTAGATCTAGCAACGCCCCTGGTGGGGGCCCTTCATGGTTTCTTGCACCGGGGCTCTGAGAATTCTAGTTACACCTCTGCTCTGAAGTGAAGGGAGCTCTGAGGACAATGATGTGTGGGGGCTCTGCTTATAAGTAAATAGAGATAAGAAAACTAGTCAAAATAAACTACTTGTAAAAGATACTAACTAATTTCTAAACATTAACTATAGTTAGCGATAGGTTAGACTAGAGAAGAGCTACTACATTGAAAAGATCTGGACTTGGACTGAACTAATCTGAACATTGGGGGTGTAAAGGGTTTGGCAAGGATCATAGGACACATGCTACTGGACATACTGTATTAGTGGCTTCCATAACACTTCAATAAACCGATGTTTATTAGGTTTCAGTATAACGTAAAAACTTACAACAACCCATTTACTGCAATGGTTTTCTTTAGATCTGATCAGCTAATAATCAGAGTGCTAAACATTAACATAGAATAGTGGTCTTAAAAAAACCTGTGTTAAAAAAAAAAAAAGTAGACCTACTATTGCTGACCTCTCCATCTGAAAATGCTTGCTGCCTAGTGGTATTCCCGTAACTTCAAAACTTTCAACTTCCAATGACCTAGAAAAAATATGCAGCTCAGATGTTCTGACTTCACTTGTATTCTTGTTCTGGGTCAGCGGCTCAGAAAGAACCAGTAGCTGAATCACCATGCATCTAGTATTTGTAAAAAAAAGATCACTGCTATTGAAGCCTACGTATTCCACATCGTATAGGTTTATTTTAGGGAAACAAAAATTGTGTGAATTTTTGGTAAACTTTCCTTACAACAGCTCACCCTCACAATACAAAAAAGTTTCAGCGGAACTGGCATCATTCATATCCATACAACATTTTATGTACTTGGAAGTATATGCAGGTAGTTTGGACACTTACCACATTTTATGTACATGGAAGTATTTGTGGGTAGGTGGGACACTTACCACATTTTATGTACATGGAAGTATATGCAGGTAGTTTGGACACTTACCACATTTTACATACATGGAAGTATTTGTGGGTAGGTGGGACACTTACCACATTTTACGTACATGGAAGTATTTGTGGGTAGGTGGGACACTTACCACATTTTATGTACATGGAAGTATATGCGGGTAGTTTGGACACTTACAACTTTTTTGTACATGGAATCATATGGGGGTGGTTAGGTCACCTACAAAACGTTTATATACATGGAAGCCATGTTTTTGGTACTATCTGGTACCACTAAATGTTTATTTAATGAATGCACAGTGTTCTCCAAAGACAGAGCCATTAGTACTCATGGAAAGACCTTTCATACAAAACATTATCCAACTGAGCTTACACTGTCTCAAAGGCAGTTGTGTTGCTTGCAGTTGCCATGTTTGCTAAAGGAACTATATCTTCATATACAGTATATCTGGTCCTCAGGCAACCAAACCTACTTCCCCCTGAACTCTCTGCAAGTAATGCAGCGTACACACGGTCGGAATTTCCGATGGAAACAGTCCGATGGGAGCTTTTCATCAGATTTTCCGACCGTGTGTATGCCCAACGGTCTTTTTCTGTCGGAATTTCCAACGGACTTTGAATTGAGAACCTGTTCTCAATTTTTCCGACGGAAAACCTTTCTATCGGATTTTCCGATCGTGTGTATGCAATTCCGACACGCAAAATTCCTCGGAAACAATTCGACGCATGCTCGGAAGCATTAAACTTCCCTTTTATAGTGCTGTCAAACGTGTTTTATGCCGCTGTGTTATTGACCGTTGGAATTTGGTGCGATCGTGTGTAGGCAAGACAGCTTGAGCGGAATTCCTTTGGAAAAACCGTCAGAGTTTTTTTCGACGAGAATTCCGATCGTGTGTACACGGCATTAGGATCTCCATGGAACAAGAACAGTAGATTTAGCCAAATTTGTCAAAGACTGGTCATCCAAATTGAGCTGGGTGTATGGCCACCCTTACATAAGGACAAAGGGTGAACACAACCCATGTATTCACAGAGGATTATCTCTGCATTAAAAATAAACTTTGTTGTTTTGGATAATGAGTAGCACTAGGTGCAAATACATTAGGAAAGGACAAAAAGGAAAAAAGGTCAGGCAGGCAGGACAATGTTTAGCAGCTGCTTTGTCACACAAAGACTTAGACAATAACAATCCCCTTTTTAATGTGGTCGGGGGATGACTGCATTGACTTAAAACAAAACCACAAGTGCAACAATAGGAGGTGAATTTAAATAACCACAATTGTAGAAAATGATTCTGAAAGCAATTTATCTGAACTTCAGTTCCCTCAGGCGTTCTCTGTTTGTGTTTGATACTATTGTGCAAATGAAGTTGATAGCTGTCGAGGTGTTCCATAATCTGCAGATTAGCTTCTTTTCTATTTATTAGGGACAACAATTACTTTGTACTTATTATTTCTCTTTGAAATGAAAACACACTCCCCATTCTCCCCCACTAAACTAGACAGAGAAAAATACTCCAAAGCATGGTATGCGTATCGCACATCTGTGTTCATTCTCAGCAAATTGACAGAATGGAGATGGAATTTTAGAGTGTTTCTCTAGAAATGTAAACTAACTTGTTACAGTTAAGAAACCTCTACTGGCATACCTGAAGGATCTTCTATCCACAGCAACAAACAAAGGTAAGATTTTGCATTGTCTTCGAATTCACTGAGTACCAATGATAATTTCCTGCTGACTCAAACTATTTTTATGCTTTTTATTTTAATCCTCTCCATTAGGCCCCTTTCACACTGGGGCGTTTTTCAGGCGTTTTTCCGGCGCTTTAACGTTAAAAAAAGCGCCTGTAAAGCACTTGAAAGAAGCCTCATCTGCAATCCCAATGTGAAAGCCCGAGTGCTTTCACACAGAGGCGCTGCACTGGCAGGGCGTCAAAAAAAGTCCTGTAAGCAGCTTCTTTGCAGCGCTTTTGGAGCGGTGAATACACCGCTTCTAAAGCGCCCCTTCCCATTGAAATCAATGGGAAGCGCCTGCAAAACGCCCAAAAAGCGCCTGAAAAACGCTCAAAAAGCGCTTTGTGGGCACTTTTAACCCTTTATTTGGCAGGGGTTAAAAGTGCTCGAAAAACGCTGGTAAAGCGCTGCTAATTTAAGCGGCGCTTTACAAGCGTTTTTCGGGCGCTGGCAGTGTGAAAGGGCTCTTAAAGCACTTGGGCTTTCACATTGGGATTGCAGATGAGGCTTCTTTCAAGCGCTTTACAGACGCTTTTTTTAACGATAAAGCGCCTGAAAAACACCTGAAAAACGCCCCAGTGTGAAAGGGGCCTTACAGGGAGTAAATGCACCTAGAGACATGGCATGCAGATCTTTCAAAACAAATTATTTTGGGTAGAAATTACGAAAATTGAGAAATGATCTATGTTTTATATTTATTTGTCTTATGAGTATTATTATATCTATTCAGCATATTCAGCACCAACAATTTACACATTTATATATATATATATTGTCTGTTCATATCAGACCCTACCCCCAAGGAGCTTACCATCTAAGGTGGGTAATTGCTTGTTCAAACAAAACTTTCTAAACCATGTGACCTGCTGCAACTCTGTATTGTGGGTGTCAGAAGTCTTTCCAGCCTGTAAAAAAAATAAATAAATTAAAAGTCAGCAGCTACAAATACTGTAGCTGCTGACTTTTAATATAAGGACACTTACCTGTCCAGGTATCCCACAATGTTGGCACCCCTAGCCAATTCGTTAATCGGCTTTGGATGCAGGCGCCGGCATCTTCACTAAGGGAAACAGGAAGCAAAGCCTTTGCGGCTTCACAGTCTGTTTCCTAGCGCGCATGCACTGGTCGCACTGCGCTTTCTGAATGGTCCCGCTGTCTTTTGAGACCTATGTGTCTCCCAGAAGGCAGCAGGGAGGAAGGAGGAGGGGCCAGAAATTCCGCAGATCGACGCGATCACTGTGCTGCGATTTTACATGGAAGTGGAAGCAGGTACCTGGTTTTGACATATATCCGTTCCTCCCTCCCCCCCAAAAAGTTCCAAATGTGGCAATGGAGGGGAGGGGGGGTGCAAACAAGGGAAGCTTCCCCTTTTGGGTGGAACTTCGCTTTAATCACTTTAAAGTGTTTCTAGAGTCAAAAGGTTTTTTACCTTGACGCATTCTAAATGCTCCACCACCTGTCCTAACCTCCCGTCCCTAAACACCTGACTCCTTTCACCAATCCTGGCAGCAGCTCTGCTCCTCCACTTCCTGGTCTCACAGGAGACACTGACCATAGCCATAGGCTCCCACTGCTGTCAGTCAAACTCCTGTGAGGAGGGAGCAGGGGCGTGGCTTACCAGCTCTGTGCATCTATGGATGCACACATCCTGGCTCAGAAACACACCCACATTAGCACCCAGGTGGCTGACAGGATACCTGGAGGAAGAAGTGGACAGCATCGGCGAGGGACTGAAAAAGGAGAGGAGGTGGGGGATCTTTAGTTTCACTATAAGTGGAGAAAGTTTCAGCATCAGCCCCACGGTGCCTTACCACTGTGGCTTAAGGTCATGTGGCCTGACTCAGAGTGCTGCATTGCCTGTTTGTTCAAGGTAAGTTGTACCAAACGCTGATCCTTTTAACAAATGCTAGTTGCAAGCTTTCTTCCCATAGTTTTCTAAATTACTGACCCGGGACAAGCACGCAGCTGGTGATTTCAGAAGAAAAGCAGAAAATCTCATTTTGATCTTTCTAAGGCAATGAGTAGGATTTTTTATGCCAGTATGCCAGCCTAACAGCAAAAGAATTGGCCAAAACAAACTATTTCCTTTACTAATTACTGTGGTCACTGTCACCGCTGTATAAACTGTACATCATGTAGCATCAGCTACATACAGTATACAGCGCTGAGTTCAGCAGTGGTACAAAGACATCTGTGCAAGGCCCTCTCTAATTGGTTGAAGTGGAAAGGTGGGCAAATGACATCATGTTCTCCACTTCAGCTAATCAGACTCCTTTATTTATTGTTAAAATACAAGGCTTTTGTGTAAATGGCTGAGCAGGACTCAGCCCAACCCCATGTTGTTCCAGTAGCAGACAGGAAGTCCCTGTACTGCTGCCGGAACACAGTGCTGTATACTGTATGTAGCTGATGCTACATACAGTTCATACAGCCGTGACAGCAGGCACATCTATTAATAAAGGAAATTGAATTGTTTGGGCCAATTTGGCCCAAATTAACTATTTAAAGTAGATAGAATAGGAAAAGGTTAAACTCCTGTAGGTTTAATTTTTGCTGTCTGTATTTCTCCACTTCTGGTACAATAATTTTTATTGTAAAAAGAATAACATCTTGACAATCGTTCACCCACGCAGGGGTATAGTGCAGTGAGTAAAATAATCAAGTAACTATCATTGGTATTAAGGAATTATAGAAGAGCTGAAATACTGAAACAACATTTTAGCGCCACATCCCTTTAAATAAGATATATCGGAAAGGTTTGTCATGGGTCTTTAAAAGCGCAAATACACCTTAGGTGTATTTGCGCTTTTAAAGTCCCATAAGTGAGGACGTCAGGGCCACCTCATCAGTACCACCTCATTGGTGCCACCTAATTGGTGCCCATCAGTGCCCGTCAGTGCAGCCATATCAGTGCCCATCATTGAAGAAGAAAACGTACTTATTTACACAAAAAACAGAAACAAAGAAAAACTTGTTTTTTTTCAAAATTTTCTGTCTTTTTTTATTTGTTGCGCAAAAAATAAAAATCGCAGAGGTGATCAAAAGGAAGCTATTTGTGGGAACAAAATGATAAGAATTCTGTTTGGGTACAGTGTTGTATGACCGCGCAATTGTCATTCAAAGTGTAAAAGCTCTGAAAGCTGAAAATTGGCCTGGGCAGGAAGGTGTCTAAGTGCCTGGTATTTTAAGCATATGTGATAAGAGTAGGTGGGTTCTGTACTGTCCAGTGCTATGAAGAACATTATAAGAATAATAAGAGGATAAGAAGATACTTCCTCGCCCATCATTCCCTGCAAGATATCTGCCCATCTATGACCACCCTTCCTTAGAAGTTATGTTTCCCTTGACATTACAGCAAATAGTTTGAATATACAACACTACCACCGCACAATACTTTTGTAGTAAATCAAGTAGAACACGCAAACCCCATGTAGCCACTTCTAAGATCTCTGTATAAAAATATTTTTCCAAAACTGAGAACTGCAGGATGACTTCATAATTACATATTTCAACTAGGCAACAAAGGGAAAGGCAATTAGTAACAAAAAGGATTTTGTACACCAAATGAAGGAGCACCAAGATAATCCTGCTTCATTGGAATTTTAGGAGAATGAGAGTGTTGTTCTCAAAACACAAATGTTAATTCTCTCCCAGCAGCATATGATTTGACTGGTCTTTGTTGTAAAATAAGACATAAGCTTTATACATCTTAGAAAGGAAAGCATAGTACATCATGGAAACCTAGTGTCATTAATAGGATGTGAACCATCTTGTTTTATTTCTTAAATGTAATGTAATATATAAGTTTTATTACACTAATGCCGCGTACACACTATTGGAAATTCCGCCAGCGTATACTTTTTTATTTTATATTTTTATTTTATACTTTGTATACCCAATTCTTCGTATGCATGCTGTACTTTTGTAACGTTAAACTGTATTGAGACTTATTTTTCAATAAACCGTTTGTAAACAAAAAAGGAAATTCCGCCAGCAAAAGTCCAATGAGAGCTTTTGGTCATAAAATGCGACCGTGTGTATGCTCCATCGGACTTTTGCTGGTGGAATTCCAGCCAGCAAAATATTGAGAACAGGTTCTCAATTTTTCGGTCGGAAAATGTTTCGAATGGAAATTACGATCGTCTGTACCAATTCCGACGTGCAAAATTCCTACGCATGCTCGGAAACAATTCGACGCATGCAAAAAGTAAAAAATATTGTTTTTTTTCAAACTTGTTGCTCTTCTTTTGTTTATAGCACAAAAAATAAAAGCCGCAGAGGTGATCAAATACCACCGTCAAGAGCGTGGTGGCGTACAACACTACGACGAGCCGAGAAAATGAAGTTCAATGCTTCCGAGCATTGAACTTAATTTTCTCGGCTCGTCATAGTGTTGTACGTTACCGCGTTCTTGACGGTCAAAACTTTTGTGTGACCGTGTGTATGCAAGCCACGCTTGAGCAGAATTTCGTCAGAAAAAACATCCAAGATTTTTCAGACGGAAAATCTGCTCGTGTGTACGCGGCATTAGGGGTCAATTTATAAATGTTTTCAAACAACTTTTACCTGGGATTCACAAATCTGATTTGAAAAAGGTTTGAATCCTTGGTGAAAATTGTGTAAATCTTGTGTGATAACATTTTTAAATAGACAACCTAAGCTACTGTATACTGTATTATGCTGCGGTAACGCACGTTACATGCTCCTCTGGTGATACAATACCATATCAATTCTAAATGGCACCCTATGTACCTTCTCAATGCATTTACGTTGCAGCTCAGCACAACATATGGCAATGCATTGAAGTGTGCACTTTTCTGGTGCTTTTTGTTGTGTTAACATATGTAAACCCAGCTTTAGAAAGCAATTCCAGGCATCAAGTAAAAACAACCAGTGAATGTCAAATGCTAATTAGAATATGCATTAAACATATGTTAATTAGACTTCTGTGTAATCCAGTGCAGCCACATTCCAGAGGGCTTCCCTTGTTGGGTAAGTTGTTATGCTTTTTGGAGTCTTTTCTTACTTCCTCCCTCTCTGCTTGATGTATCATCAATAATATTGAGACCTCCAAGGGAGAAAGAAAGCTCCTAGTACTCATACTTTGATACATCAATAATTCTATATGTAAGAGACAGCAAAGATCCCATGGTGGGTGCGTTTGTGGATAACTAAGCATTAATAAAAAAGAAAAGATGGTTCCTAGATCACAAGAGCACTAGGATTGGAATAGATAACTATGCCTGGATGAGAAATTCAAACACTGAACTTTGATTTCGGAATGCATTTCAAGGCCTTGTTTCCATTTATGGCTGGAGTTTAGCTATATGACAATTGCTTATATTAACAGGCCATAACCCAATTATACTTGTTGCCCCAGAGTTGTTCTTTAACCATCTCAATACAGTGCATTTTCACCCCCTTCCTGACCAAGCCATTTTTCAGCTTTCAGCACTGTCGAACTTTGAATGACAATTGCGCGGTCGCGCGACGTGGCTCTCAAACAAAATTGGCGTCCTTTTTTTTCTCACAAATAGAGCTTTCTTTTGGTGGTATTTGATCACCTCTGCGGCTTTTATTTTTTGTGCTATAAACAAAAGAAGAGCAACAAGTTTGAACAAAAACAATATTTTTTACTTTTTGCTATAATAAATATCCATTTTTTTTTTTTTTTTTTAAACAAATTTTTTCCTCAGTTTAGGCCGATACAGATTTTTCTACATATTTTTGGTAAAAAAAAAAGCAATAAGCATATATTGATTGGTTTGCGCAAAAGTTATATAGTGCCTACAAAATAGAGGATAGATTTATTGCATTTTTATTATTATTATTTTTTTACTAGTAATGGCGGCGATCTGCGATTTTTATCGTGACTGCGATATTGCGGCGGACATATCGGACACTTTTGAAACATTTTTGGGACCATTCACATCTATACAGCGATCCGTGCAATGAAACAGCATTGATTACTGTATAAATGTGACTGGCAGGGAATGGGGTTAACCACTAGGGGCGCTGAAGGGGTTAACATGTTCCCTGGGAGTGATTCTAACTTTAGGGGGAGGGGATTGACAAGGGGAGGAGACCGATCGGTGTTTCTCTGTATTAAGAACACACCATCGGTCTCCTCTCCTCTGACAGGACCGTGCTGCGCGCCCGTCATATGACGCCCTCCCGTCAATAGACAGCCGGCGGTCAGCAAGCAGTTAAATTGATATTAAAGTCCATTTTTTTTAGCTAAATGAGCTGCTAATAGCAGAACTCACATGCTCTTGCTGTTATCTTTATGTCTTTTCTTCTCTGAGATTCCTCCCCATACTGCCTCCTGACCATGCTGCCTAACTCCAAGTATGTGGGTGCCCCTTGTGCCTACCGGGACCTATGGAATCTTACCGGAGTCTCCACTATCTGAGCACTTCCATTTAGAACTACAATGATAGAGACACGGAGCCAAAGCTACACTGAATCGGGATGTGATGTCACCGCTGTGGAGGAGGAGTAGAGGCATGGCTTTGGCTCTGTATCCCTCTCTCTCTCTGTCTGTGAGTTTGTTGCTGGGAACGGCTATTCATAAGGCCCCATTCACATCTGGCATTTCAGTATCTCAGACAGGATCGCTGCGATTTTGCCCACAATCCCAAATTGCACTGCAATAGTGGCAAAATACACCACGTATGTTCGGGTGTCATTCATTTTCAATGGTAGCTATCATGGAGCTGTTTTGCTATGGTTGTTGCACTATGCCATTTTCCCCGATTGCAGCCCGATTTATCGCACGACAATTTCGGCAAAACCACACTGCATTTAGGTGCTATTTAACCACTTGCAGGAGTTTCTCCTGTATCTAATCTTTTGGCGCTCGTCCCATCCCCTCCCAGTCCCCTGGGAAGCTGCAGATGGATGGGCATCAGTCAGGCTGCACTGATTGCAATGGTGAGTCTGCATTCCTGGCAATGATGGGGGCTGCATTCCTGGCAATGATGGGGGGCTGCATTCCTGGCAATGATGGGGGCTGCATTCCTGACAATGATGTGGACTGCATTCCGGGCAATGATGGGGGGCTGAATTCCTGGCAATGATGGGGGCTGAATTCCTGACAATGATGTGGACTGCATTCCTGGCAATGATGGGGGGCTGCATTCCTGGCAATGATGGGGGCTGCATTCCTGACAATGATGTGGACTGCATTTCTGGCAATGATGGGGGCTGCATTCCTGGTAATGATGGGGGCTGCATTCCTGGCAATGATGGGGGGCTGCATTCCTGACAATGATGGAGGGCTGCATTCCTGGCAATGATGGGGGGCTGCATTCCTGGCAATGATGGGGACTGCATTCCTGGCAATTATGGAGGGCTGCATTCCTGTCAATGATGGAGGGCTGCATTCCCGGCAATGATGGGGGGCTGCATTCCTGGCAATGATGGGGGCTGCATTCCTGTCAATGATGGAGGGCTGCATTCCTGGCAATGATGGGGGCTGCATTCCTGGCAATGATGGGGGGTGCATTCCTGGCCATACTGGGTGCTGCATTCCTGGCAATGGTGGGTGCTGCACTGATGGCAATGGTGGGGCTGCAGATGGGCACTGACCCTTATTTCGCTTCATAGTTCTGGCAATGATGGGGGGCTGCATTCCTGACAATGATGGGGGCTGCATTCCTGGCAATGATGGGGGGCTGCATTCCTGTCATTGATGGAGGGCTGCATTCCTGGCAATGATGGGGATCTGCATTCCTGGCCATACTGGGTGCTGCATTCCTGGCAATGGTGGGTGCTGCACTGATGGCAATGGGGGTGCTGCATTCATGGCAATGGTGGGGCTGCAGATGGGCACTGACCCTTATTTCGCTTCATAGTTCTTTACTTAGAATTCAAGTTTTTTTCCTGAAACTTCCCTCTTAAAGTGAAGGTGCGTGTTATACGCCAATAAATACGGTATATCCAAATAACACGCCCGAGATCATCTCTTTACTCACACACAGTCACAAAGGCAAGAGAATTCTTGTTGGGCAGTGTATTAGTGCTCGAACTAACACACAGGCCGAATTTTAATGGTTCAAAGAATGTTAGGGAAAATGGTCAACCCTCACGCACGTTCATTTCATCAAATCTGGTCCTCTTTGAAAAAAGTTTGGACACCCCTGCTCTAGGCTAATGTGGTTGTGCTTTATAAGTAAAACACATCTTCCAACGGGCATTCAACAGAGAATGATTGGCAAACTGATCAATCATTTTTTACAAACAGGTCCTATAGTATGATAATGGGGAGTGCTTATAGTGTTGGCTATTCTGCCCTGCAGTTACTGAGATACTTGTTACATTAATACATTTATATAAAGAGGTGTTTTACATAGCATCCAATAAACTATGTAAGTAAGGCCGTTGAAAAAAATATTAGATTTTTTTGTATAGAGAATATAGAAAAAATATAATTTCTGGAGGGTGTTTGGGGATGGATACAGAGCATACATTTAAATGTCTGTAGGATACATAGTGTGCTATCCAAGGAAGGCATTTGTTAGTCAAAACGTGATGGATTTTTTTGCTTTTCCACCTGAAAATAGCAAGAAATGTTATGCTTAGACCATTCTGTACTGAGCAAAATTAGTTTTATTGAATTTATCACCTCTACAAAGCTGAGCAAATTCTAAAGGCATGGCAGACAATATAGCATAACCTATTGTAATATATTGGTACCAATAAGAACACCATGTACAGCTTTGCTGAAAATAAATGAATGTAAACTTCCAACAATCTCCATAGTGAATTCCTACTAAAATGTCACAGCTGTTATTAAATTGTTCAGAATTAGATGGGAGGAAAAAAAACACAATGTTGATTTTCACCACTTTGTTGCTATGGCGATGGAAATGCTGGAGACATGGATATTTTATTGCAGTCAAAGACTGGCACGATATATGTTTTGTAATTTTTCATCAGTGCAGATATGTAAACAAATGTGACCTCCGCTGAATCAAGATTAAATACTAAATAGAAAAAATATGGGCATCTATTTATGCTACATCACATCAATGTATAGTAGATGATAAAACATGGTGCAAAAGGTATTATACATAGGGGGTTATTTACGAAAGGCAAATCCATTTTGCACTACAAGTACAAAGTGCACTTGAAATTGCACTGAAAGTGCACTTGGAAGTGCAGTCGCTGTAGATCCGAGGGGAACATGCAAGGAACATAAAAAACAGCATTTTAGCTTGCACATGATTGGATTATAGACATGGGAGACGTCAAAAAATTTGTTTTGTTTCGTTCCGTTTCGTATAAAAAAAAATCGTAATTCGTGTACGAAATTTTATTCGGATTTGTGCGAAATACGAATTTCGTAGGAATCGTTACGAATCGTTAATATCGTTACGAATCTTTACGAATCGTTACGAATATCGACACTCAACGAATAATAGCGAATTATCCAAAAATGTATTAACGTTACATAACACAACTCTATTGTCTATTGTTCACCAATCACTCAGAGGAAGTACGAAATACGAAATTTCATTTACGAATACGAAATTTCGTATTTCCTCTGAGTGATTGGTGAACAATAGACAATAGACTTACGTGTTATGTAACGTTAATACGTTTTCGGATAATTCGTTATTATTCGTAGAGTGTCGAATTCATTTGAAATGTAAAGTGTCGAATTCATTAGAATCATTCGTTATATCCGCTATAATTTCTTTCATATTAGTTGAAATTCGTCATTTGGTAGTTTGGATTCGGATAATTTGGATCCGAAATTCGTAAACGAAATTTCGTATTTCGTACAGAATTCGTACTCGTAAAAATTCGTAATTCGGATTCGTACGTATGTACGAATTTCGAAAAATTTGTACGAATTTACGATTCGTACGAAACGAATCGCACATGTCTAGTGGATTATAAAATCAGCAGAGCTTCCCCTCATTTCAGATTTGCCCCTCAGATTTACAGCGACTGCACTTCCAACTGCACTTTCAGTGCAATTTCAAGTGCACTTTGCACTTGTAGTGCAAAGTGGATTTGCCTTTCGTAAATAGCTTATGTTGGTTTTAAATATAGTAAATAAAAATCATTTTAACACATAAAAAATGTATTGCAATTGAACTAAACGGAACCTGTCACAAATACTGATTCGAAATAAAATACCTGTCACAATACTTGTAGCATTATCACTCAATAGCAACTCCCAGCAATGGAAGCCCCTAAACCAGCCTTTCTCAAAAAAAAAAATTAATACAGAGGAATCCTCCCGGGGAACCCCTACTTAGTGATTAAATCTCTAGCTCACAACATATTTGCGTGGTCAATAAGTAAGTACTGTAAGTAAGATAATATTACATAATGGAAGAAACAATAAAGTGTATCTAGCATATTGCAGAGAAAAATGTGGAAGATAAGCTGGTATATTGGCCATAGACCAATGTGAAACATCTATACGATAAAAATAAGACATTAATCAGTATAGGATGTCATAAACCAATATTGCTCCATATAGAAAACCTTTAAACAGGCACAATTAGTACATATAGTAAATCATTTTTTAAATACTTGTATGTATGCATCCTGTAAAGCTCTACGTGTTTTGGTGACATTGCCACCTCATCAGGAGTTGGTGCATACGACATATCTGTGAAGAAAGTATATTTGTGTTGTGGTAACTTGCACCAAAAAAAAATAACAAGCATAATAGACAATTCGTTACGTTTTTATTAGTTTTCCGTTAAAATTCGTTATATTCGTTCATTCGTTATCGTACGAATGAACGAATGATTCGCTAAAAATTTTAACGAATAACGAATTATCGAATCGAACGAATATGAAAAACAACGAAAATCCGAAATAACCAAATTAGAAACAACGAAACTATGAAAGAAGAAAATCCGAAAAACTAAAACAGGAACAACGAAAATCAAAATGAATGAAAAAATGTGTACATTCGTAACTTTTTTTTTTTTTGTTGAATTGGTAATTTTTTTCGTGTCCCTTACAATGGCGCTGCTTAACGTGCTTCGAATGGATTGAATGAAAAAATTTGTACATTTGTAACTTTTTTTTTTTTCCGATTCGTAATTTTCCGTGTCTCTTACAATGGCGCTGCTTAACGTGCTTCGAATGGATTGAACGAAAAAATTCGTACATTCGTAACTTTTTTTTTATTTTTTTGCGATTCGTAATTTTCTGTGTCTCTTACAATGGCGCTGCTTAACATGCTTCGAATGGATTGAACGAAAAAATTCGTACATTCGTAACTTTTTTTTTCGATTCGTAATTTTCCGTGTCTCTTACAATGTAATAATAGCATACACATTACATAAAATTATGAATTATGGTCCGATTACGAATCTACGAAAACAATGTTACGAAAGTACGAATAAATCAATCTAACGAAAGTACGAATGTAACTAAATCTACGAAAATACGAATGCGTCCGAATTTCGAATAAACGAAATTAAACTAACGGAAAAACGAATCAACGAAAAAATAACTCTTACGAAAATACGAATCGTTACGAATACGAACACCGAGGACTTACGAATTTACGAATCGTTACGAATACGAACACCGACGACTTACGAAATTACGAATCGTTACGAATCAACGGAAACGAACAGAAACGAAACGAAACTAAACAAATTTTTCTATTGTGCACATGTCTAAAGCATAATAATATTATTCTTGATATCACTAGAAAGCCTTTGAAAATGTGTTTGCAATAACTCCATCAGTATCACCAGCAAAGCAGCGTCATTATTATCCCATTAAATAAGAAGAGAATGTGCGCTGCATTTTGAGATTTCATAATTTGTTGTGTCACGAATGTTAATTCTCCATTACGAACTCTAGATTACAAGACCGACCGCTTCCAGCTCGTCCTTGCTTCCGAGCATGTGTGTTTGTGCTTTGGACTTTTGTCCGACGGACTTGTGTACAGGCGCTGGGAAAATCCGACAACAGACATTTGTCCGTGGAAAATTTTAACGCCTGCCAATCCAACATTTGTCTGCGGAAAATCCGACAACAATTATCCGATGGAGCATACAAATGGTCGGATTTTCCGCCAACAGCCTGTCATCACACAATTCCCGTCGGAAAATCTGATCCTGTGTACAATGCTTTACTGGGTTCTCATTCTTACGCAGAACAGATTTACTTTGAAAAAAGTAAAATTTCTACTGATTCTGTCAGTGTTCTTTTTAATGTTACAAATTGATGCCCCGTACACATGGTCCACCATTCCGACAACAAAATCCATCGGATTTTTTCCGACGGATTTTGTCCGAAACTGGTGTTGCATACACACGGTCGGACAAAGTTGTCGGAAAATCCAATCATTCTGAACGTGGTGACGTTTGTTGCGTACGACGGAACTACGTAGAGGCTATTAGCCAATAGCTTTGGTCTCGTAATTTGATCTGAGCATGCGTGGCACTTTGTCCGTCGGAATTCTCTACAAACGATCGGAAAAGGTCCGATCAGATTTTTTTGTCGAAAAATTTTAGATCCTGCTCTCAAATTTTTTCCGTCTGAATTTCTGACAGAAAAAGTCCGATAGAGCCCACACACGATTGGATTTTCCAACAACATAATCCGATCAGACCTTTTTCGTCGGAATTTCCGACCGTGTACAGGGCATGATACTAAATTCACCATGATGTAATAATTATTAGTAGTCCCCAGAAAGTGAGGAATGTGAAGTATCAACTTTTTTTGCAATTTTCTGCAGATATACTATGAAAGGTTCAAAAACAGACAAATGCCGCGTACACACGGTCAGAATTCTCGTCGGAAAAAGCTCTGATGGTTTTCCCGTCGGAATTACGACGGAATTTCGCTCAAACTGTCTTGCCTACACACGGTCACACCAAATTCCGACGGTCAATAACACCACAGCATACAACACGTTCGACTGCACTATAAAAGGGAAGTTTAATGCTTCTGAGCATGCGTCAAATTGTTTCCGAGCATGCGTCGGAATTTTGCGTGTCGGAATTGCATACACACGGTCGGAAAGGTTTTCCGTCTGAAAAATTAAGAACAGGTTCTCAATCCAAAGTCCGTCGGAAATTCCGACAGAAAAAGACAGATGGGCATACACGCCGTTGGAAAATCTGATGAAAAGCTCCCATCGGACTGTTTCCATTGGAAATTCCGACCGTGTGTACGCGGCAAAAAAGTATAGCCACTGATTGCAGCACAAAACAAAAATAAGATTTTGCCCCCCAAGAGTGTTACCTAAGCTGACATTCAAAATGTATTGTTTAAAATGATATTCTTTGTTATTTTTAACTCTGTTGCATAACTTGTATTTAACACTTTCAGAAAAGCCCTTAAGACCGCAGGAAATAGAATAAATGGGCAACAATTTCTAAAGCGTGCTGAAGGGTCATATTTAAACAAAGGAATCGCTGGTGCCTTTTTCAGTTGACAGGCAAAACAAAATCTGGAAAACGAAAAAATGTATGGAATGCTCTGATTATTTGTACACCTTTCTGCCATAAGTTGTGAAGACATGCCAACGAGGCTTTGAATTTCCTGAGCTAGTGGCTGCACCAAACTGGGAAATTACAACATGATGCAGAAAAAGGAACTAATAACATCTGAGAGATTTCACTAAGACGGATGGGTTATTTTAACTCCACATGTAAAAACTTTCTCCTAAAAATGTTTCAATCACAAACATAAAAATGTGGAATTTAGAATTTCAAGTTGTTTTTGCATAAAATGGTAATTTATCTATTGAATGACTTTTTTTTTTCATTTATTAATTCTTATTTTATCTCACAAAGTTTAATTATACCACCACCTCAAACAGAGCTCCCTTGTCTGCTGTCCTCAATGAAACTCAATTATCGCCTGACTTAAAGCGGAGTTCCACCCAAAAATGGAACTTCCGCTTAAAGCACTCCTTACCCCCTTACATGCCACATTTGGCATGTCATTTTTTTGGGGGGGAGTGGGGGCTTCATTAGGAGGGGGACTTCCTGTCCCACTTCCTCCTTCCGCCCAGGAACCGCCTAGGCGACTCCTCCCTCTAGGCGATCTCCTGGGACACGTGACAGGTCCCAGGAGATCGCCTATCCACTCCGGGAGCGCAGCGCGACTCGCGCATGCGCCATGCGTGCCCTGAGTGGCAATGGAGGCGCCGGCGAAGAGGAGGGAGAGAGGAGCGACACCCCGTTCGGCCGCATCGCTGGACCGTGGAACAGGTAAGTGTCTGTTTATTAAAGTCAGTGTAGCTGCTGACTTTTAAAATGCCTGGAACTCCCTTTTAAGCCTGGAACATACGATGAGATTATTGGATGAATACCGGTAATTGTCCATTTTTTTTTTTTTTTTTTTTGCATGCTAGTCTCATATTGAAAATGAAGAGGTTACTAAAGTTCATAAATTCTGGTATGACACAATAAAAATTCGTAAGTGATGTAATATGTTGTATTTTTGGACAAAAACTGTATTGATTAAACGAAAATCGTACGATCTGGTATTGTACAAGAAAATATTTTGTGTTTGTCCCTTTCGATAATTTCAGATGAAAGCTGTGTACTAATGATCAGATTATGGTACAATCACTTCAATAACTGTATTTTTGTACAATTTTCTGATCGTGTGTACGGGCCTTAACATTGATAAGATAAACTGGAAACGTGGCTTTGGGGTATCTACAACCCCCCATGAGAGCATAAGTGCTACCTATTGTTACCTGTCCTTTCTGCTTTATTGTTGTTGTACTGTATTGCGTATTGTGCTTTTTGGACGCTAGTCGTCTATTTTTATCATTTTTTTGTATTAATGAACACTACATTTTATAGTTTTGTGTCGCATTGTTGGTGGTCTGTCAAAGTCCCATCTAGGGGGTTCTTTTTGGTCTGCACTCAGGTATGGGACCACCACTATGCTATTTCTGATACAGTGGGAGTCTCCTTTTTTCTCTTACTAGATGGTAGTCCTAGATCAATCAAAGAAAAAATGATCTGATTGGACCTTTTCTTGTATCTGTATCTTTAAACAAAGAAAAAACAGAGGTGCCAAGCACAAAGCATTTCCCTTTCATAGCGTTCTTTGCTCTCAGTGCAAACATTATGGAGGACGGAGGTCACAGCAATCAAACAATGCAGAGAATGAAAAACAAGGGCTTGTTTATTATCATGGTACATTGGAGTTTGAGATGTTGGTATTATATTATGGAATACAAAAAGACACATAAAAACTCCCGCTTCTGCATTCCTCGATCCAGCGGAATAACGATCATCATTTAGGACTTACAGAGTCGGCTCAATCTTTGTCTTGAGTGGTAATATTATGATAATAAAAACAGGGAAATTTTGGCATGAAAATGACAAACCGGCTTATCATCCGTTCTGCAGCAAAAATATATTGACAGTTGCAGTTGCCATACTAATGTGAGGAATTGGGGAAAAATGTGAATACACAGGATCACTTTTAAAGAACTGTAGCAACTCCAATATTGTTTTAACTAAATAGAGATGGTTTGAATTTTAACAGAAGAAAATATAAGCTCTATGGAAAATCGCAGAGTGAAAAGCTAAGGCCAGGTACACAGGCAATAGATTTCAATAGATTCCCCCATCCACACTAACAGCATAAATAGAAGAATCTCCACTGCTGGCTGTTGTACTCAGACAGAGGCAGTGCCAATGGCAGCCTATCCACCAGAACATCTCATAGGACGCGGGCACTGTTCTCACAATCATTTATCACCTGGCTCAGCAAAAATTGATTTAAAAAAGGGACGGAGCCAACAGGGCCACCCGTTTAGAGAATTTTGTCTAAATTGTCCAAAATGCAAGTCCTGTAGGCAGGGCAGCCATCAGAACTTTTTGGGCCCCTTACATAGCTTTAGGCCTGCCCCCCCCTCAATTCTGTATATTTGTCAGCCCCCCTCAAGCCTGTATATATGTCAGCCCCCCTCAATCCTGTATATATGTCAGCCCCCCTCATGCCTGTATATATGTCAGCCCCCCTCAATCCTGTATATATGTCAGCCCCCCTCATGCCTGTATATATGTTAGCCCCACATCCCACACATCCTGTATATATGCCAGCCCCACAGACCCACACCTGTATATATGTCAGCCCCCCACACACCTTTTTTATTTTTTGTGAAGAATCACCAACAAGTGGGACACAATTGTGAAGTGGAACGAAATCTATTGGATTTTTGAAACTTTTTTAACTAATAAAAAAAAATGAAAAGTGGGGCGTGCAAAATTATTCGGCCCCCTTGCGTTAATACTTTGTAGAGCCACCTTTTGCTGCGATTACAGCTGCAAGTCGCTTGGGGTATGTCTCTATCAGTTTTGCACATCGAGAGACTGAAATTCTTGCCCATTCTTCCTTGCAAAACAGCTCGAGCTCAGTGAGGTTGGATGGAGAGTGTTTGTGAACAGCAGTTTTCAGCTCTTTCCACAGATTCTCGATTGGATTCAGGTCTGGACTTTGACTTGGCATTCTAACACCTGGATACGTTTATTTGTGAACCATTCCTTTGTAGATTTTGCTGTATGTTTGGGATCATTGTCTTGTTGGAAGACAAATCTCTGTCCCAGTTTCAGGTCTTTTGCAGACTCCAACAGGTTTTCATCCAGAATGGTCCTGTATTTGGCTGCATCCATCTTCCCCTCAATTTTAACCATCTTCCCTGTCCCTGCTGAAGAAAAGCAGGCCCAAACCATGATGCTGCCACCACCATGTTTGACAGTGGGGATGGTGTGTTGAGGGTGATGAGCTGCGTTGCTTTTACGCCAAACATATAGTTTTGCATTGTGGCCAAAAAGTTCGATTTTGGTTTCATCGGACCAGAGCACCTTCTTCCACATGTTTGGTGTGTCTCCCAGGTGGCTTGTGGCAAACTTTAGACGAGACATTTTATGGATATATTTGAGAAATGGCTTTCTTCTTGCCACTCTTCCATAAAGGCCAGATTTGTATGTGTACGACTGATTGTTGTCCTATGGACAGACTCTCCCACCTCAGCTGTAGTTCTCTGCAGTTCATCCAGAGTGATCATGGGCCTCTTGGCTGCATCTCTGATCAGTCTTCTCCTTGTCTTAGCTGAAAGTTTAGAGGGACAGCCAGGTCTTGGTAGATTTGCAGTGGTCTGATACTCCTTCCATTTCAAAATGATCGCTTGCACAGTGCTCCTTGGGATGTTTAAAGCTTGGGAAATATTTTTGTATCCAAATCCGGCTTTAAACTTCTCCACAACAGTATTACGGACCTGCCTGGTGTGTTCCTTGGTCTTCATGATGCTCCGATCGCCGCTGGTGTCCCGCAATCGGGTCACAGAGCTGAAGAACGGGGAGAGGTCTGTGTAAACAAACCTCTCCCCGCGCTTCCTACACTGCCTGTCATTGATCGGCTGTTCCATGTCATCGGGAAAGCCGATCAATGACGTCAGACGTCAGCCACGCCCCCTAATGTAAAAAAAAAACACACACGTCACAGGCCATAACCCCTCCCCGCCCCCTAGTGGTTAACTCTTTTACTGCCAGTGTCATTTATACAGGAATCAATGCATTTAAATAGCACTGATTTCTGTATAAATGACAATGGTCCCAAAAATGTGTCAAAAATGTCTGATGTGTCCGCCATAATGTCGCAGTCACAATAAAAATCGCTGATCGCCGCCATTACTAGTAAAAAAAAAAATATTAATAAAAATGCTATAAAACTATCCCCTATTTTGTAAACGCTATAACTTTTGCGCAAACAAATCAATAATCGCTAATTGTGATTTTTTTTTACCAAAAATATGTAGAAGAATACGTATCGGGCAAAAACTGAGGGAAAAATTTTTTTTTTATATATTTTTTGTTTATAGCGCAAAAAATAAAAACCGCAGGGGCGATCAAATATCACCAAAAGAAAGCTCTATTTGTGGGAAAAAAAGGACACCAATTTTGCTTGGGAGCCACGTCGCACGACCGCGCAATTGTCAGTTAAAGCGACGCAGTGCCGAATCGCAAAAAGGGCCTGGTCCTTTGGCTGCAAATTGGTCCGGGGCTGAAGTGGTTAACTAGTAATAAACCCTCAGCATTTTTTAGTTGAACACGTTGAATACGATAAAAACAACATTCTCCACAAAACTATCTGTTTACATCTTGAACCCAGTACTTCCCTTTCACAAGTTTCAATGCTGCTGACTCTTGCTCTTTCAGTGCTGCTTCCCTTAATTTCCAGTCTTCACAGGAAAGACTTAAAGTGGATATAAACCTGATTAATAAAATTTGAGCTGGGCACATATATCTGCAGTGTTTTCTTATCTCTCTCCAAAGCACTAAGTCCCGTGTTTTTCTGCTGCTTTGTTCCTCTGTTATCAGCATGATAACTTATGACAAGTTCTCTGACACTGGAGATAAATGCAGCTAAAAATGTGTGTTGGGGTGGGTGCTATAAATAGATTAACAGAGAGCTGGTCTATTCACAGCACAGCTCTGCAAGTATTCTCATTATTCAGCCTATGGGGTGTGTGCCTTTACTCTAATCAGCTGTCACACAGGGTATGCCCAGACTCCCCTCCCCCTGCTGGAACAGAAAGAACAAATTCTAACACGATGTGCATTTTCTAAAGAATATAGCAAGCTGAAGACAGCAGATATACATGTAAAACTTATGTAGGGAGATTTGTTTTGTCTCTGTGTATCACCTGAGGCTGTTCACTTCACTGGGTATATGTGAGGGTTTACATCCACTTTAACTTGTGGACAGTGCAATCTCCTTTCAGTAGCTTGGCAAAGGAAGGGAGGAGGAGAAGGGAGGAGCAGGTAAGTGTGTTGCCATCTTAGTTTCAGGAGCTGTGTTTATATTGATGCACACATTGTAGAGAGACATAACTCTAGTCCCTGCATGCAATGGTGGCTCCAAAGAACATTGCAAGAGAAAGGAGCTACCCTGAACCAGGAAACCTGGAGTGAGGTTTGTGGGAGCAGCTGGCGGCTACAGCGCGGATGGCTAGATCTGGGAGGCTATCATATGACGGCCCACTGTGGGGCGCAGGGGGGACGCTCTGTGATCACAGTGTCTGGAGGACACTGCTGATTACAGATTGAGGTAAAGAGCCAATCAGCGAGCCAATAAAAGCCGGTTATCAGCACTTCTTTCCTCATGCTGACAGCATGAGGATCGGAGGAGAGAGTCGATAACCGGCTTCTCTAAAAGGGTCAGGGCACCAATGATCAGTGTCCTGATTATCAGTGCGGTCCAAACAGTACCCACCAGTGCTGCCAATGTGTGCCCATCAGTGCCTTATCATCAGTGTCACCTATCAGTGCCAGCCATCAGTGCCGCCTATCAGTGCAGCCTCATCCGTGCCCACCAGTACCTCCTCAACAGTGCCCATCAGTGCAGCCTATCAGTGCCCATCAATGCCGCCTCATCAGTGCCACCTCATCAGTGCCGCCTATCAGTTCCCATCAGCGCACACCAGTGAAGGAGAAAAATTACCTGTTTCCAAAATTTAATAACAAACTATGAAAACTTTTTTTTTTTCAAAATTTTCGGTCTTTATTCGTTTTGCAAAAAATTAAAAATAAACAGCAGTGATTAAATACCACCAAAAGAAAGCTCTATTTGTGCAAAAAAAAAATGATAAAAATGTTGAATGACTGCACAATTATCCTTCAAAGAATAACAGCGCTGAAAGCTGAAAATTGACCTGGGCAGGAAGGGGGGAAAAGTGCCCAGTAGGCAAGTGGTCAAACAGAAACATAGGAATTGATTAAAAGATAAAGAATACTCAGTAAGTGATTAAATAAGCTGCTGAAAATACTTAAAAACTGAGGGTTTATCTTACTCTAAGATGAACCATTACTAGTTCTTACCTTACAGGAACATACCGTATATACTCAAATATAAGCCGAGATTTTCAACCCTTTTTTTAGGGCTGAAAGGCCCCCCCTCGGCTTATATTCGAGTCACCGCCGTCTGCCTACATGAACAGCGTGTCATGCAGACAGACGGCAGTTTTCAAAAGCCACGCCTCCTTCTCCTCCTCGTCCGTGATAGGAGGAACACTAAGTTTCCCAGCAGTAAGTCAGTGTGCAGTGTTCCGCCTATCACGGACGTCCTGTCATTCTCATCTCATGGACGAGGATGAAAGGATGTCCGTGATAGGCGGAACACTGCACACTGACTGCTGGGAAAAAAGTGTTCCTCCTATCACGGACGAGGAGGAGGAGGAGGCGCGGTTTTTGTATTATTGGAATGGCGCCTTACACGGGGGGACAGAGCGGGACTGCATCGGCTGCCAGATCGTACAGGGAGGGACACAGGACCGAGGACACAGGACCGAGGACCCAGAACCCAGGACCGGCGGATCGGCACAGGTAGGCTGTGCAGGGGACACGGGGGTCTGTACAGGGGACACAGGGGTCTGTACAGGGGACACAGGGGTCTGTACAGGGGACATGCAGCTGCAGATGGACATTGCTGACTCTTTTCCACTTACAGTAGCTGCTGCATATTTCACCCTCGGCTTATACACGGGTCCATACGTTTTTCACATTCTTTTGTGGTGAATTAGGTGCCTCGGCTTATACTCGGGGCGGCCTATACTCGAGTATATACGGTAATTAGAAGATAAAAAACAAACCTTTAGTATCACTTTAACACTTAAAGTGGTTCTAAAGGCAGAAGTTGTTTTAAAAAAAACAAACCTTCTGTGTGCAGGATCAAGCCGCATAAGTGCCCCATGCCAAGCAGCTTGCTATGGGGAAACTCGGCAGGGAGAAGGTGCCAGGAGTACCCGCAAGGACCCGAGATGAGGAGGATCTGGGCTGCTCTGTGTAAAACCACTACCCAGAGAAGGGTAGGTTTATAATCACTTTAAGCTGGCTAGTAGAATTTTGTTTGAAATGTATATAATAATGTAAATAATCAGCCACTCGATCACTTATGCGGGTGGCGGAAGCAGGCTTTTCCCAGGCTCTACTGTCCCATCGTGGAGCCCGGCAGCGATGCGCCCGTTGGCGAAGGCTGCCCTAATTAGAGAGAGAGGAACTGACATTGTTTCTCTCTCTCTGTAACCCCAGAAATCGGGAGCGACGCGTAGTTCGTAACTTCTGGTTTCACCTCTTTGTTTACCTGGTTGCCAGTGGCCAGGAAAGCAGCCGATCAGACCAATCTATGTCTGATCGGCTGAATGGAAGGCAAGAGGTCCCTGGAGCCGAATCACAGCTCTTTGTGTCCATTCAGACACAGAGCCCTGACTCTGCCCCCCTCTCTCCCCTGATTGGCTGACTGACTTTGAATGACAGCCACGGGAGCCAATGGCCCCCCGCTGCTGTGTCTCAGCCAATCAGGAGTGTCCCGGATGGCTTAGATATACGTGGACATCACTGGAGAGATGGGGCTCAGGTAAGTATTAGGGGGGTGCTGGGGGGCTACTACACACAAAAGTTTTTTTTTTTATCTTAGGATGCATTAACCACTTGCTGACCGCCGCATGTACATATACGTCGGCAGAATGGCACGGCTGGGCAAATGGGCATACAGGTACGTCCCTTTGAATTTGCCGTTGTGTGGTCATGTGCGCGCGCTGCCGGGAGCTCCGTGATTCGGATTGCGGGTCCCCGTGGACTCGATCGTCTCACGGAGCTGAAGAACGGGGAGATGCTAATGTAAACAAGCATCTCCCCATTCTGCCTAGTGACACTGTCACTGATCATAGCTTCCTGTGATCGGGAGCTATGATCAGTGAAGTGTCTTTCGTAGCCCATCCCCCTAACAGTTAGAAACACTCCCCAGGACACACTTTAACCCTTTCCTAGCCCCCTAGTGGTTAACCCCTTCACTGCCAGTGTCATTTTTACAGTAATCAATGCAATTTTATAGCACTGATCGCTGTAAAAATGACAATGGTCCCAAAAATGTGTCAAAATTGTCCGATGTGTCCGCCATAATGTCGCGGTGCCTGTCTTTTGGCAAATATCTCCTAAACCGTGTAGGTTTAGGAGATATTTCTTGGACCTACAGATAAGCCTTAATCTAGGCTTACCTGTAGGTCAAAGTGGTTTGTAAGGGTTTACAACCACTTTAAGTGGTTAAGATAACCTTCTTACTTTACAACTCCTTTAATTCATGAAAGTGTTTTTTTTTTTTTTTTCAAAAAAATTGCGTTTTTGCTGCACTAATACTGTGTGACAAAAAAATTGCAACACCCACCATTTTATTCTTTAAAGCGGGACTGTACTGAAAAAAAAAAAATGTAAAAGCCAGCAGCTACAAATACTGCAGCTGCTGACTTTTAAAAAATGGACACTTACCTGTTCCAGCGGTGTCGGCAGCAGAGGCCGATCGATCGCTCGGCTCTCTGCTGTAGCCGGCGCCATTCTCGGTGAGGGAATCAGGAAGTGGCTTCACTTCCCGATTCCCTACTGCGCATGCGCGAGTCGCGCGGCACAATGAGAATGTTCAGCGCTGTCTGCTGGGACACGTGTGTGTCCCGGCAGACAGCGCGCCGGGACAGGAAGTGACGTAAACTCCCGTGGGAGTTTATGCCCGGAAGTGGGTGCAGATACCTGTCTTAGACAGGTATCTGCACCCCCCTCCCCCCTGAAAGGTGCCAAATGTGACACCGGAGGGGGGGAGGGTTCCGAAAAGCGGGAGTTCCACTTTAGGGTGGAATCCCCCTTTAACCACTTAATTTCCCGGCCATAGTCATATGACGCCCACAAGGTGGATCTCCCATCCTGGGTGGGCGTCATATGACGTCCTACCATTCCCGGCCGCCTAGGGGGCGCGTGCGCGCCGGCAGCGTCGCTCGGGACCCGGTGCGCATGCCCAGCGGCCACGATGTCCATGAAAACAGCGGGACCGTGGAGCTGTGTGTGTAAGCTCCACGTCCTGTCAGTGGAGAGGAGACCGATCATGTGTTCCCAGTACGGAGGAACACCGATCGGTCTCCTCCCCTTGTGAGTCCCTCCCCCCACAGTTAGAATCACTACCTTAGGGAACATATTAACCCCTGCAGCGCCCCCTAGTGTTAACCCCTTCCCTGCCAGTCACATTTACACAGTAATCACTGCAATTTTATAGCAACGATCGCTGTGTAAATGTGAATGGTCCCAAAAATGTGTCAAAAGTGTCCGAAGTGTCCGCCGCAATGACGCAGTCACGAAAAAAAAATCGCAGATCGCCGCCATTACTCATAAAAAAAAAAAATGCAATATCCCCTATTTTGTAGACGCTATAACTTTTGCGCAAACCGATCTATATACGCTCATTGCGATTTTTTTTTACCAAAAATATGTAGAAGAATACGTATCGGCCTAAACTGAGTAAAAAAAAATTGTTTTTTTTTTTAAAAAATTGGATATTTATTATAGTAAAAAGTTAAAAATATTGTTTTTTTTTTCAAAATTGTCGCTCTTCTTTTGTTTATAGCGCAAAAAAAAAAACGCAGAGGTGATCAAATACCACCAAAAGAAAGCTCTATTTGTGGGAAAAAAAGGACGTCAATTTTGTTTGGGTGCAATGTCACACGACCACGCAATTGTTAGTTAAAGCGACGCAGTGCCGAATCGCAAAAAGTGCTCTGGTAAGGAAGGGGGTAAAATCCCCCGGTGCTGAAGTGGTTAAAAAATATATAATGTCTGGGGGTTCTAAGTAAATTTTCTAGCAACATCAAGTAGAGGTAGGAGTGTGAGAAATGTCCGGGATGGGAATGGTTAATAGATGTATATGAAGGACGGAGAAGTGACCATGAGGTTGTGGAGGTTTGTGATGGAGCTCCGGAGGTGATAGCCATGATCTCCCTGGTCTAGGACCGCACGGCGGGTACAGGACTGTAGAGCGTCCTTGTTGTGATTTAGTATTGCCGCAGAATGGGTGACCGCCTGCCGCAGCGTGCACACCGCCTGACGATACTGCGCAGTCCAGCCCGCCGCATCTATTTGGCATATTTTATTTGACGTTTCCTTCCCAGACTGACACCGACTCCCTCCTGCCACCACCGCTATCCACACTGTTGTTTACTTCTCTTCACAACCAGGCGAGAGCCCCCGCCCACTGGGAAAGGTAGGACAGGGAGACTTCTATTGCAGCCAATCGCCGCGTGCCAAACCGTAACAGCACCCAGACTTGACCAATAGGCGCATCGGGCCACGCCTATTACTACGGAACACGCCTTTGTTAGGCGAGGGCGGGTTCCTCCCCCCAAGCCACCAATCGGCTGCCTGTTTACATCCTAAAGCGTGAGTAAAAATGGGCGGGGCCGATAGTGGGAGCGCGGTGGCCACGCCCATTCTGCGGGCTGTTTTTTTTGCAAGGAGCGCGCCGCTATTGGCCGAGCGCGCTGTCAGTGGGCGGTGAGGCCCGTGCCTCCGTGGTGGGCGGGTAGTGTCTAGGTGACGCAGGCGGGCGGGGTCACGTGTTGTTTTCGCCGTGCCGCTCTCCCTGCCCCCACTCTAGTCTGTCTGTGGTGAATGTGTACGGCGAGGAGCCGCTGCTGAGCCGTGCACGCCGGTAGGGGGGGGGAGACGGAGATTCCCGGCGCCTAGACACAGCGCCATGCGTGTCCTCTGAGCTCCGCTCTCCGTGAGGCGCTAGAAGGCGGACGCTGAGTTTCATTCACTGGCTGAGGGGAAGGTAGGACGCCGGCGGTCTCCGTGCATAGCCCGGGAAGCGCAGCAGAGAGGCCAGCCCTCGGGGCTCCTCTCCCCTTCTCCATGGCGGGTGTCCTGAGCGGTGAGGAGGACAGAGCCGGCAGGACAAGCATGAAGCCCGCTCCTCCGTCGCCCCCTCAGGAGGAGAGCGGCTGTGGGCGTCTGCCTCAGGTACAGGAGGAGAGTGTTGTCACCTGTGAGGAGGACGTGCAGAAGCGGGGCTACCTGAGGAAGCAGAAGCATGGCCACAAGCGTTATTTCGTCCTGAGGGCTCACAGCCACCTGGGTCCGGCCCGGCTCGAGTACTACGACAACGAGAAGAAATTCCGGAGTGGTCTGCAGCGACCCGGACCCCCCAAGAGGGTCATCTTCCTGTCCCAGTGCTTCACCGTCAGCCGGCGGGCCGACGCCAAGAACAAGCACCTGCTGGCCCTCTACACCAAGGATGAGTACTTTGCCATGGTGGCCGACAGCGAGCAGGAGCAGGACTCCTGGTACCAGGCCCTCAGCCAGCTCATCAACGAGAACAAGAAGTCCTGCCTGGCCGAGGACGACGAGCTGGAGGAGGAGAGCTACGGCGGCTTCCGGGCCGGCAACGTTTTCAAGGAGGTCTGGCAGGTCAACGTCAAACCGCGAGGCCTGGGCCAGAGCAAGAACCTGTCCGGGGTCTACCGCCTCTGCCTGTCCAACAAGGCGGTGCACCTGGTCAAGCTCAACTCGGACGTGGCCTGCGTCCACCTGCTGCTCATGAACATCCGCCGCTGCGGCCACTCGGAGAACTACTTCTTCATCGAGGTGGGCCGCTCCTCGTCCACCGGGGCCGGCGAGCTGTGGATGCAGGTGGATGACTGCGTGGTGGCCCAGAACATGCACGAGACTTTCCTGGAAACCATGAAAGCCCTGAAGGCGTACTCCGAGTTCAGGCCGAGGAGCAAGAGCCAGTCGTCCGGCACCAACCCCATCTCCTTCATCACCACCAGACGGTACTTGGGCAACCTGCCACCCAGCCAGACCGGCCTTCAGAGAAGGTCAAGGACTGAAAGCAACGCTGGCACTCCTCCAACGTCCAAGAGCAACTCTTACCGCTTTAGGACCTCCAGCGAGGGCGAAGGTACTATGACCAGGCCGTTCAGGTCAGTGACTGGCAGCCTGATCCACTTAAATACGGCACGGATAAATCTGAATAAGCAAGAAGGTACTGGGAGATATGTCAGGGCGCCTTTTAATTCTGGCTACCACTCCAGATCAGCCTCCCTACCAGTTTCCCATTTTCCGTCAGCTACGAGCCCAATAAACGTGTGTTCGAGTAGTGGCCCTGGGTCTGTATCGGATTCCCTGACAAGACCCTCCAGTTCTGTGTGTGGCTCCCCTAGTGACGGCGGCTTTATTTCATCCGATGAGTACGGCTCAAGTCCTGGAGACCTCAGGTACTTCCGCGTGAGGAGTAATACTCCAGACTCGTTGGGTAACACACCACCCATACAAGAAGAAAACACCCTCAGCGATTACATGTCGATGAGCACCAAAAGCCACCCAGTTGGTCAGGATGATTACATGGAAGCGGAGAAAAGTTTTAGAAAAAGAACATACTCCCTGACTAAGCCCACCCATGTCACCTTACAGCAAAAGTCCCAAGCTGCTGTTTCTTTTGATGAAAACTCCGAAGAGAAACAGTTTGTCTACTCCGAATCACCAAAGTTAAAAGACAGCAATCACCCCGAGGATTATAGTAATGGCCTCATTGATTCTATTTGTAACCAAAGTGGGAGTAAAGCCCAGGATGATGGCTACATGCCAATGATGCCTTCAGTTTCATACAATGACTATTTGCCAATGGCACCCAAAAGTGTTTCTGTACCAAAAGAAATCATTTCCAGGTGCCCGTCTCAGGTGGATTCCAAAGGGTATATGATGATGTTTCCAGCTGCCAGTTCACCTGTCAGAAATACATTAGCGGGAGATGCCTCTAAAGGCAGCCAAGAGAAAGTCACCAATGGTGAGTACATGGACATGTCCTATGGAAGCACCTCAAAACAGACTACTGACTCTAATGTAAATAACTCCCGAGGGTTCAGCTCTTATTTTTCTTTACCCAGAAGCTTTAAAAGTTCTTCAAAACATTGCAATGATCATAATGAGTATGTTCCTATGTCTTCTCCGGGAACATTACTGCAAATGGGTGAGGAAAATGTAAGTGAAGTGTGTAAGAATGGGGTTGCCAACGGGATGTCAAAGACTGATTTGAAATCTTCCAGTGACATATTAAATCATCAAGTTAGGGCAACAAGGCCAACTAAACTTACTCTTGCTATGAGAGGGAGCAATACAATACCGAGAATGTTTGACCATTCTACTTCAGCTGAGCCAACCAGCCCCGGTGAATATATAAATATTGACTTCAGTGATAAAGCAAGTAGTACTCCCTATTCTCTGTCTGCAGAAGGCTCGCCATCTTCTTTGGGCTCAAGTTGTGATCACAGACAGTCCCCCTTGTCTGATTACATGAGTGTAGACCTTGATGTGCAATCTCCCAAAGCCACAGCTGAATTTTCTAACTCTCTAACAGACATTTCTGCCTATGCATGCCCTGGTATTTCCAGAGTTCAGCCCAGTGCAGAATATGCCAAGCTCCCATGCGGTACGGCTTGTGTCACTACTACAAATAGGAACGATGATTACACCACAATGACATTTAGTATGGCAGTGACTCCCTCGAGACCCTTTCCTGATGAAACTGAAAATGGTACAAAGTTAGAAAGCCCGTCATCTATTGTAAATCGGCTGTGTATTGGGGATATGTCATCCTTTAAAAGCGGCTTCCCCCCTGTCCTCAACCCTAATGCAGAACCTGTAGCTGGTCCTAAAGTTATCCGTGTTGATCCACAGGGAAGACGGAGGCACAGTTCTGAGACTTTCTCCTCTGCCAGCACAGTGACAACAACTTCCTCTTGCTTCACTGAAAGTGGCAAAAGGCATAGTTCTGCCTCTTTTGACAACGTCTGGCTGAAGCCCGACGAAAACAGTTGCGATCAAGAGAAAAAAATGTCTAGAAACTGCTCTACAGGTTTTCAGCATGGTCTGAACTACATCGCTCTGAGTATGCATGATAGTGTATGCGAGCCGGCCTCCCCAGTTTGCGGTCAGCACCAGAATGGAAGCAGAAATTTGGAAACAGGAGCTTATGTCAGCATCGACTTCTCCAGGCCGGACTGCCTGAAGTGTTCTGCCTTCAGAAAAGGTTTGTAAATGCTAATCTTGCCCCCAAAATATTTCAGTACAAGTTGATGTTGCTTTGGCACAATAGATCCATGTTTAGCATTCTGTATCTGATCCACTGCTGTCCTGTTTTGAACAAAGGTTTGTGAACTAATGGCTTTGCTTTATCACCAACTTCATGCTGGGTATAGCAACGTCTGCTACTGGTGAGGTGGCATGCCTATCCTTCCTGGATGTTAACTTTTTTTGTGCAGCAAACCAGATAGTACAGCTGGTGTGTGGGCATATTGTTTAGATTTGACCATATAAATTGCTGTAAAGTAACAAGTTGTTGGGCAAATTACAAGGCTGACATTGCCTTTAACGCAGCTGGATTAGATTTGTTGTGTAACTTGCCTGTTTTTTTGTTTAAGCTTTTTGTGAAGGCCACCTCTGGTGTGTGTGTGTTTGTTTGCTTTTCTTTAGAATGCTGTGACCATATCTGCTGCTTAAAGTGGTGTTGCCACCAAAAAAAAAAAAAAAAAACCTTAAATGAAAAAAAATAATTAGAATTTTTTTTTTTTTTTTTTTTTACTCGCCTTTAAATGCCTGTTGCTAGGGGGTCCCTCGTAGTCTGCCACCTTCAGTGCCCGGGCACTGACATTACTTCCCCCTCGGCCCCGCACAGTCATCTGGACTTGTCGCGTGTCCCAGTTGACTGAGCGACGTATCATGGCGCCGCTCGCTTGTGCCCACAGTAAAAATGCCGGCGGAGCGGGGAACGAGAGGGGGGCTTCGTTCCCCCGCATCGCTGGACCCTGGGACAGGTAAGTGTCTGATTTATTAAAAGTCAGCAGCTGCAGTATTTGTAGCTGCTGACTTTTAAAAAAAATTATTTAGGGGGCACCCCACTTTAAGCATGTTTGGTTATAAATGCACGCATTACTAAGTTCTTCTTGATTAGGCACCACATTTGCCTTGTTACTAGAAATACCATTTTGAAGAAAAAAAAATTTAATTTAAAGGTACGCTAGGATTGACTTTTTTTATTTATTTTTTTTTTTTCTGCACATGTGTTAAAATGCACATGTTTTAGGACTGTTAAAATCCCCCACACATACATTTTTGAGAAAGCAATGAGCATGGAGAATAAAATGGTGGTGGTTTGTCAGTTTTTCATGTCGCATCATTTTTGGTGAAAAGTACACTAAAGTAAATTTTACTGCATGCAAACAAGACATTTACCCATTTTCTAGTAAAATATAAAAGATGTGGGTACGTCAAGCAAATTCATATTAACACTTTACCTCCCAGCCTATGGTACAGTGACAGCTGGGCGGGAGCACTGTTGTTCTGGGAGGACATCATATAATGTGCTCCCAGAACGCACCCCTCGCTGGGCCACGCAGCCATGCGATCTGTCAGTGAACACAGCCGATGATTAATCACCTGTACCATGTGATCACTGTAACCAATCGCAGCCGATCACAGGACAATTCTAAACAATGGGTGGCTTCATTTCATGCCAGCCATTGTATACTTTTGTGTTGCTAACTGAGAATTGGTCACAGTGATCACATGGTACAGACAGGGCCAATCACAGCCCATCTGTACCATGTGATTAGCTTTGGCCACTCATAGCTAATCGCAACAAAAGACACTGAATAAACCAGTTTCAGTAAAAATGGTTGCTTATACCAATGTTTCGCAACTCCAGTCCTTAGTACCCCTAACAGGTCATCTTTTCATACTTTTTCATTTTGCACAGGTGATTTGATCAGTTCACTGCCTTTGTAATTACCACAGCTGTTCATCTGAGGGAAATGTTGAAAACCTGACCTGTTGGGGGTACTTGAGGATGGGAATTGAGAAACATTGGCTTATAACAATTAAATTCATTGGTATAAGGAATTGTGTGTAAAAAAATTTTTTAATTAAAATTCCTGATCACTTCCCCAGTGTAGTAGTGTTACTGCCACACCAGTTATGTGATAACGCTGTACTGGTGACAATATGCAAAAAAAAAAAAAAAAAAAAAATTACAATTTTATATCTCTATCTCTATCATCCTTTTTATTTTATTTTTTTTGTCTTCAAAGTCAAAAAACTCTCCATGCCATCTACTAAATACCTTGGACTGTACTTACCAAAAAAGGGGTCATTTAGGGATATATATAACATTCTTTTTTTTTTTTTTTTTTTTTTCATCTTTCCTACAGACTAAATTGGTTGCACTAAATAGACTTGTGCCTCTTTTCAAGCAGACTAACTACCTTATATACTCCAGTTTAAGCCGAGTTTTTTTCAGCACATTTTATTTTGTGCTGAAAATGCCCCCTCGGCTTATACTCGAGTCAAGCACTTTTCTGCAGCAGAAAATGGCATTTTCCGACCCGACTTTGGGGCCCCGTATCTCGGGGTCACTTGGTGCTAGGAACCCGAAATTTTGTGTGCAAACCCAGTGGAACCAGCAATACAACATATCCAAGATAGGGTGCCTAGCACCAAGTTGCCCCGAGATACGGGGCCCCAAAGTCTGTTCGGAAAATGTCATTCTCTGCTGCAGAAAAGTGCTTGACATTTTCCGTACCGACTTTGGGGCCCTGTATCTCGGGGCCACTTGGTGCTAGGAACTCCATCTATTATTGGATATGTTGTAGTGCTGTAGTGTGTGTTTTTTTTAATATATAGACTCCTGGGTGCTGCCATTCCTGGTAAAGGGAAATACTACTGCGAAGCACGCTGTGCTTTCTAATTGGCACGGGGGAAGGAGGAGGGGAGTCGAACTTCCGAAGGACGGCAGCTAATGTGGCACTGGAGGGGGGGAGGAAGCAGTTCAGTGGAAGTTCCACTTTTGGGTAGAACTCCGCTTTAACCCTTTTTTCTTTCAGTCTGAGATTTTATCTGGCATGGCAGTTGTTGCTTATCAACCCCCTGACCAAACACACTGCACACTCAGAAAATGGGAGACGGTGTGTAAGGTCAGACAGTTGGCAGATCTGCAACTCTCAAGACTTCACGTGACCGCTGTCATTCTGTTTTTGAAGCTTAACTCCAGGTAAACTGCTAAATACATCAATGAAATCTATGTTTGGAAACTGCAAAGGATTGCCATTTCCGTTCATACGCTCAAAATGTATCCAGGCCTGCCATACAGCACAGCAAGGTGGCTGACTAAAATTGTGTCTGTTTCTCACTCTCTACCCCTTGCATTCACGCTTCCCATTGTGTATGTGCTTTGTCTCTCTCTTCTCTTCTCTTCTCTTCTCTTCTCTTCTCTTCTCTTCTCTTCTCTTCTCTTCTCTTCTCTTCTCTTCTCTTCTCTTTTTTTTTTCCCCCTCACTTATTTCTGCACTTGTCACAGGTCTGAATCGTAAAGCAGAACCCCTCCTCCTAAAAATACTAATGAATAGACTATTAAAAGATGATAAAAGTATTCTGTATAGTATTAGGTTGCAGGGCCGGTTTACAAGGGAATGCTCGCAATCCATCCAGGTTCTGGTTTTGACAGCTAATTAATTTGAATGAGCTGCAAAACGCAGTGAAACATACAAGAACTGCTTTTGCAGATTGCACCGCATCAAACCGCACACTACTGCAGTACCATGTGGTCAGTGTCTGCAAAACCTGCAGCATTTGGGATGCATGTGGGGTGCCAGTAACAATTGGCACCTGCGTATCTTGTGAGGGTAGTGAATACCTACAGAACACACCCTTTCTGCATTGTGTTCAGGTGTTAACGGACCCTCAATCCAGACATTTCCTCTGCAGTGCTATTTTATACTTTTTCTGCATCTAGATCAGCCTGATTGCCAGCATCACATTTACAAAATCATACAAGAAAGCTGTATTTAACCCCCAAATCTATTTTGCACTTTACCAATCCTTAGATGTGACTGCATTACCTTTCTTTTTTTTTTTTTTCTCCCCCCTTTATTTTACCTGTTGATCTGGCCAATAATTAACTTCCTGTCTTATGGTGTCTGCATTCTGGATAAAGTAGTCAAGTGGACACCTTTTGGACAGCAGCATTATCGGTCTTTGGAGAGGGTTGTGTTGGGCCCCTTTCACATCAGCAGACTGAGCTGGTCGGCCTGTCCATTTTTCAGACGAACCCGATCGGACCACCCATTGTTCTCTATGGGGTGGCAGATGTCAACAGACGTGTCCGCTCTCGCCCGCCGGGATCCAATCCAGTCCGCTAAAAACACAGATGGGGATACCTTCGCCATCTGTTGATCGTAAGGAAACGGACTTGCCCCATAGAGAACAGCGGGCTGTGCAGCGTGGACATGTACCTGTCATCCACAGAGAGGGACCTGTCATCCACGGGCTCAGCGGAGACAAACCGAGATCTCCCGCTGAGCTGGTGGACTCCGTGTCAACGGGCACATAGGAGATTTTCTCGCCTGGCTTGTCTCTCCGACTCACAGCTGCAGTGGGCGGGGCCGAGCCTTCCCGCTGATGTCAGCTGGGGAGGAGTGGGAGAGCGGAGATCCAGAGCTCCGAGCCACTGACAATCAGCTGAGCGGCAGGAGCGGAGCTCATACAGGTACAATCCTGCAGTGTTTTTTTTTTTTTTTACATTACACAGGGACAATTGGTATACTGCTGCAGAGAGGATGGCAGCATGTAATATGTGAAATGAGAGCAGCAGGAGGGGGGGGGGGGGGGGCAGGCACTGGTAGAGACAGACAAAGAGAGGAGGGGGGAGAAGGACACAGGAGAAAGATAGCAGGCTGCGGCTTACGGAATCACGCAAACAGACCACGATGTCAGGGGCTCAGCAGCCATGATTATCGTGGTCTGTTTGCAAAGGGTATAGCTATGCATGATCAGCCAGGTATTTTAGGTGATACGGGGGTCCAAATGACACAGCACAAGCACTGTGCTGTATAACATGCTTTAACCACTTAAGCCCTGGACCATTTTGCTGGCCAAAGACCAGAGCACTTTTTGTGATTATTTAACTGACAATTGCGCGGTCGTGCGATGTGGCTCTCAAACAAAATTGATGTCCTTTTTTCCCCACAAATAGAGCTTTCTTTTGGTGGTATTTGATTTGTATTTTATTTTTTGCGCTATAAACAAAAAAAGAGCGACGATTTTGAAAAAACACATTATTTTTTACATTTTGCTATAATAAATATCCCCCAAAAATATATATAAAAAAAATTTTTTTTCCTCAGTTTAGGCCAATACGCATTCTTCTACATATTTTTGGTAAAAAAAAATCACAGTAAGCGTTTGCAAAATAGGGGATACTTTTATGGCATGTGTATTAGATATTTTTTTACTAGTAATTTTTTTTTATCATGACTGCGACATTATGGCGGACACATCGGACATTTTTGGGACCATTGTCATTTATACAGCAATCAGTGCTATACAAATGCATTGATTCCTGTGTAAATGACACTGTAAGTGAAGGGGTTAACCACTAGGGGCAGTGTAGGGGTTAAGTATGTCCTGCAGAGTGATTATAACTGTGGGGGGCGTGGCTACGTGCGACAAGTCACTGATCTCTGCTCCCGATCACAGGGATCGGAGATCAGTGACACTGTCATTAGGCAGAACGGGAGATGCTTGTTGACATTAGCATCTCCCCATTCTTCCTCTCCGTGAGACGATCGCGTGTATCCGAACTGACAGAGCTTGCCGAAGGTGCTTGCGCGCCTGCAGGCCGCCTCTTAAAGGGCAACGTAGTCGTACAGGTATGTTAGTTTGCCTGTACGAGCCCTTCTGCCGCAGTAGATCCGCGTGAGGCGGTCGGCAAGCGGTTAAGGAAACATGATCTTTAATTTATTTTTTTGGGTTAACAATTGCGTTAAGCTTTCCACTAACATTTACCGTATATACTCGAGTATAAGCCGAGTTTTTCAGAAAAAAAAAATTTTTGTGCTGAAAATGCCCCCTCGGCTTATACTGGAGTCAAGCACTTTTCTGCAGCAGAGAATGACATTTTCCGACCTGAATTTGGGGCCCCGTATCTCGGGACCACTTGGTGCTAGGAACCCCAATGGTTCAACAATGCAATTTGGTGTGCAAACCCAGTGGAACTAGCACTACAACATATCCAAAGATGGGGTTCCACTTCCTAGCACCAAGTGGCCCCGAGATACGGGGCCCCAAAGTCAGTTAGGAAGATGTCATTCTCTGCTGCAGAAAAGTGCTTGACATTTTCAGAACCGAATTTGGGGCCCCGTATCTCGGGGCCACTTGGTGCTAGGAACCCCAATGGTTCAACAATGCATTTTGGTGTGCAAACCCAGTGGAACTAGCACTACAACATATCCAAAGATGGGGTTCCTAGCACCAAGTGGCCCCGAGATACGGGGCCCCAAAGTCTGTTTGGAAGATGTCGTTCTCTGCTGCAGAAAAGTGCTTGACGTTTTCCGAACAGACTTTGGGGCCCCGTATCTCAGGGCCACTTGGTGCTAGGAACCCCAGCTTTGGATATGTTGTAGTGCTAGTTCCACTGGGTTTGCACACCAAATGGAGGTTCCTAGCACCAAGTGACCCCAAGATATGGGGCCCCAAAGTCGGTCAACTGTGTCCATCTGCAGCAATGTCATTTCAGGACCCTTTGGGTCCAGAGACCCCAAATTTAGGAACCCTTAACTACCAAGTTTGACGTTCGGGGGACCTATGGCTGCAAATGGGCACAGTGAGGCTGCAAATGGGCATTGTTGACCCTCTTTTCCACTTACAGTAGCTGCGCATTTCTCACCCTAGGCTTATACTCGAGTCAATACGCTTTTCCCAGGTTTTTGTGGTAAAATTAGGTGCCTCTGCTTATATTCGGGTCGGACTATACTCGAGTTTATATGGTACCTTTTTTTTTTATTTTGCTAGTTTCATTCTCCCCTTTACCATCATAAGCCTTCCAGGGCCTGCTGCAGGGAAACGTCCCTATAGAGTGATGATGCCACCCTGATGCTTCTTGGTAGGGATGGCGTGTTTTTGATCTGTTTAGAGAGTAACTGCTTTTGTTAAGGGAAAATAATCTCCCTGGGCAATCCATATACATTGCAGGGATTTTACATTGTTGCAGATTCCTACATGTTTCTACTCTGAAAAAAAGATTGCAGAGTGAATTTGAATGGGTGTGGCTTTTATTATTAGCTGATGCACTTGCAGTGCTCTAATGAGGAAATGCAGGGTCTCCATCCCTTTTTAGAAGTGGTTAACCCTTTGGGAATATCTCACCAAAAGGGACATTTTGTTGCAGAGGATGCCTAAAATCTGACTTATCTTAGTGCAGACTTCTGGGAAATTGTGTGAGCCAATCGCACAAGCAGGAAATGAGATTTCCGGGGGTGTTCTATACATCATCTGTGTACAGAACGCCTCCACATTGCATTTAATGTTACAGAAATTACGGCTCTGCAGATTGAAAAGAGAATTTCATTTTTAATAACCTTTAATTACAATATGGTTTGTGTAGCAATTGTATATGCTGTTTTTTAATTACTACAGTTTTCCCACAAAATTGAAGTTGCTCTTTAATGTTTTTGCCAACAGACCAAAACACTTTGGCATAAGCACGTTGTTGGTCTTGCCATACCATAGAAGCCATTTCCAGCTACCTTCAGTCTTCTAGGGGCCTTTGGCAAACTGTTGCTGAGATGTCATGTGAGCTTAAAGTGGACTTTGCACCTCCCTTAAGAAAATAATTCCTGTTGTGGCTGTTATCATAGTTGCGACATTGGACTTCATAGACATATTTACAAGGCCTGTGATACCTGTGTTGTCGTCTTCACACCCACCATTCTTGTGCCACAGGTTCTGTAATATAACATTATCTCTTGTTTTATTCTTCATTGAAAGCCAGCTGTGTCTTCCTGGTGCTCAGTCAGCGCCCTGATAATATGGTGCCAGGTCGTGCGCAGATGGAGACATGGCACTGTGTAAATCTGCCGACTTGTTGCCATGGTGTTTGAGCGAGATATCGCGAGATTTCACAGAAATTGCAACTGCAGCCTTCTGGTATATGTAACCTAAGTATTCAGGGAGGCAACAGGAGGGAGAACTTCACAAAAGTGGAAGGAATTTTCTACAGAACAATCCAAAAATGTTATCCATAATTGATAAACTTAACACTGTCAGTTCCGGGGCTCTTGTGGTAGATATACATTACAATTAAAAGAGGGAAACCATATACATAAAAAACACAGTGATTTGACACACATTTACACCATAGACCTGCGTATGTAAGCAGTCATTACATAACATATAAAGTATCCCGTGGAACATGCTAGGTGTGTGGTTGCTGCCCTGATCTCTCCTTCGGCATTTTGAGTCAAGAAAGTCAAAAGTCCTCACCCTGTGTCTTGTGCCAGGAGAGTGTGGAAACATTAGGTTTAGCATGACAGGAGAGGTTCACTAGGACAGTCCTTATTTCTTTCAAAACTGGTTCATTGAATGTAAATTTGTATAAATCAATTTTTTGTATTTTTATTTATTTATTTTTATTTTTTCCAGCAGGGAAATATTTTTTATCCTTTGCTGCCCTTCTGAGAATGCTAGTTGGCTGTTCTCCGAACCTTTTGGCATCAGCACCTTGAGTCGCTGACCCAAAGCAAGTATGGAGAAATGTCAGAGGGCCTTATCTTCATATATGCTCCACTTTGCTGGGGCAGAGTATTTGGACCGACAGGGTCAGTGTGATTGCCAGGCAACTAGCATTTTAGAGATCTGCAGTTACTGCCCCGAAGCTATGGTCAGGATGACAGCCCAAGACCCTGTAATAAGAGACTGAAATGGATGCTTTAAAGTGGATTTTTTTGATGTCATAATGTAGAGAATAAGATTTCCTTTCATTTGAGCCCAGTCTTGCCACACAGATTTACTTGAGGCCTGAGAAATCCTCTTTTATTGTTCAGTTAGAGAAATCTTGACAAAGTCTTAAACTTTGTCAAAAATGCCCCCTTGCTGTGAGTGACAGGTGATTTACATATCTCATGCACTAGCCTGAGACAGGTTATCATCAGATCCCTGGATGTTCTACTCTGCCCAGCTCTGACTACATACATGTCCCCTAAATCACTTGTCTGTCTATAGTCTGCTGACTGTTCACTGCATCCCATGATGAGAAACATCCAGTCAAAACACAGTAAAGCTGGGAGAGCTGGAGGGGAGGGGGATGTGAATTGTGAACTTTTTACACAGGATGTGCCTGTCTCAGGCTAGTGCATGAGATATGTAAATCACCTGTCACTCACAGCAAGGGGGCGTTTTTGACAAAGTTTTCAAGATTTCTCAAACTGAACAATAAGAGGATTGCTCAGGCCTCGAGAAAATCTGTGTGGAAAGACTGGGCTCAAATGAAAGGAAATCTTATTCTCTACATTATGGCATCAAAAAAAAAAAATGTGGGGTTTACATCCACTTTAACTGTCGTCATTTCCATCATATTAACCTTTGATGAAAGCAACAATCCCTGTTGCTTGTGCCTGTGTTATTAGTTCTGAGGCAGTAGATTTGCTGCTTTGGAACTAATTTGTGGCACATGAATTGCAGAAAGGCTCCTTCCAATAAAGCCAAATTGCAAATGTATTTTGCTTCATGTCCTTTACTGTTGCCTTATTTTTTTTAATCAAAAAGGTGTTAGCCCAATCTAATTTTATTTTTTTTTTAATATTGTGAAAGATAATGTTACACCGAGTAAATTGATACCCAGCATGTCACGGTTCAAAATTGCGCCCGCTCGTGGAATGGCAACAAACTTTGACCAGTTTTGAGTTGGAAGAGGTCAAGTGCTAGAATTATTGCTCTTGCTTTAACGATCGCTGCGATACCTCACATGTGTGGTTTGAACACAGTTTTCATATGCAGGTGCGTTCGCTTCTGCGCGTGAGCTCGACAGGGCACTTACATTTTTTTTTTTCATATTTATATTACTTTTTTATTTTTACACTATCCTTTTTAAAAAATAAATAAAAATATGTGTCACTTTTATTCCTATTACAAGGAATGTAAACATCACTTGTAATGGGGAAAAAAATGTGATCCAAAAGACCTCAGATCTCACATTTTACACTGAAATGCGAAAAAAAAAAAAAAGAAAAAAAGAAAAAAATTCCCCTTTAAGACCATTTGGGCGAAAGTGACGTTTGACGTCGCTTCCGCCATCCAATAGTATGGAGCTGAGTGGGGGCCATCTTTCCCTCGCTTGGCTCCAGGCTGTTGAGGGGAGAGGACCTGATCGTCTCCGTCACTACTAATGGCTCTGTTAAGCGACGGAGATGACTGGAGCATGGAGGGAGGGGGGCACCTCTCCCACCCCTGATTAAAAGTGAATCTGCCGCAGAGACCACTTTTATCTGAAAGTGAACCGCCCGCTGTTGAAGAGGATACTGGGGTTATGGCAGCTAGCTGCTGCCATAGCAACAGTATTCCATTTCAAACAGCTGATGTACAAAGACGGCGGGCGGTCCGCAAGTGGTAAGAGGAGGTAAACCCTTGATCTTAAAAAAGTAAAAATGAAAAATTCTTCTCCCTCCCCTGCAAAGTAAAGACATAATGTGCTAGTGTGCATCGCTGCAGGCCGCATCCATCTTCGCCACTCTTTCTTCTGGGGGCACGGACTCTGGCTCTGTGACTGGCCGGAGCCGCATGCGCCAATGACATCAGTGCAGTATGTTATTTTCTCCTAAACTGTGCACGTTTTTGAGACCTATTTACAGTACCTATAGGTAAGCCTTATTCTAGGCCTACCTATAGGTACAAAGTGTAAAGGGAGGTTTATAACCTCTTTAACTGCATGCCGACCAGCCGCCGCAGTTATACTGCGGCAACATGGCTTAGCTGTGTGAATCGCCACCATGGTACGTCGGTACCATAGACGGCCACTGCTCGCCCACGGAGCCGATGCGAGTGCCCTGTGGTTGTGATCACCGCAGGGCTCCCGTGATCGCTCAGGGCACACGGAGAATCGGGATCTGTGTGTGTAAACACACAGTTTCCGGTTTTCTGAGGGGAGAACAGACAGATCGTCTGTTCATCCAGAGTATGAACAGCGATCTGTCTTCTCCCCTGCACAGTCCCCTACACACAATAGGACATGCTTAACCCCTTCACTGCCCCCTAGTGGTTAACCCCTTCACTGCCAGTGACATTTTTACAGTAATCAATGCAATTTTATAGCACTGATCGCTGTAAAAAGGACAATGGTCCCAAGAATGTGTCAAAATTGTCCTCCGTGTCTGCCATAATGTCGCAGTCACGATAAAAATCGCAGATCGCCGCCATTACTAGTAAATAAAATAATAAAAATGCCATAAATCTATCCCCTATTTTGTAGACGCTATAACTTTTGCGCAAACCAATCAATATATGCTTATTGCGATTTTTTTATTTTTTTTATTTTTGTTTTATTTTTTTATTACCTAAAATATGTAGAAGAATACATATTGGCCTAAACTGAGAAAAAAATTTGCTTTTTAAAAAAAAAAAAAATGAGGATACTTTATTATAGCAAAAACTACAAGACTATTTTTTTTTTGTCTAAATTGTCGCTTCTTTTTGTTTATAGCGCAAAAAATAAAAACTGCAGAGATGCTCAAATGCCGCCAAAAGAAAGCTCTATTTGTGGAGGGGAAAGGACGTAAATTTTGTTTGGGTACAGCTTCACACGACAATTGTCAGTTAAAGGGACGCAGTGCCGTATGGCTAAAAGGGCTCTGGTCATTGAGCAGCCAAATCTTCCGGGGCTGAAGTGGTTAAAGGGCCCAGAGTGTTCATGATGAAACCTTTTTTTCATTCTAATTGTATAAATAGTGAGTGCGAATGGGTGCTGGTGTTTCGTCAGTTTAGGCGACCCATGAATTTGTAACAGAAGTGACGTTCCATTACGGCCATCTTGGTACACCCCGCACTCGTCCACAGTAAGGATACAGTGAGAAGGCGGCAAGCTGACATCTTTGTACACCCCCCGGAGTCTTGCATTTCACACTTATTTTTAGCAGTAAACTGAACTTTATATAGTGAAATACAGGATTTCCCTTTAACATCTTTCAGGGCAGCACCTGAGAGAGTGGCTCCTCCCACTTGTCAGGAAACACACCTCCACCAAACTTTTAAAAACCAGTTCCTTCCCACATGTTGCCAGTTTTTTTGTGTTTCCTCCAGCAGGGAACACTTAGTGGGGAGTTAGGAGCTCTGAAGGTGCTATCCTGAGAGGCAAGGCTGCCTGCTCCACCATTTTTTTTTTTTCTTTTCCCTACCCCAGAGAGCCAGTACCTCCAATTTCCACAGGTGATGCAGAATCTGTCGGATGGGCTCCTTCTCCCTTGTCAGTGCTCGAGGAGAGCAGGGACTGCTCCAGGGGTTGCTGCTTGCAAGTGGCGGCAGACATCTTTTTTTTTTTTTTTTTTTCTCTGGTCCGTCTGCTTCTCTGAACGCCGCCGCCATCTTGGGATGTGCAGTCGGAGAACTGCATCCGCCGGAAGTGAGGTACACGAAAAATGGGGCGGCATCTAGGTCTAGTGCCTATATTCCCAGTTCCGGTCCGGCGCAGAGGCAGTAATGGAGTCTGGAACTGGTATTTAGCCACATACATCGCACTGCAGGGATGCTGTGGGATTTGAGTTGGGTTTCCCCCTGGTGGCGGGGCCTGTTTGATCACATGAGGGTTGTGGTTTTCTCACTGTGCACCTGTGGTGAGCATATTGAAAGAGTTCAGGCTGACTCAATAGGATGTTTTTTTTTTTCTATTTCTTTTTTTACCCTTGTCATGGCAGGCCAAGAGCTCTGATCTGGGAATTAAAAGAAAATACCCTTCATGTATAGCAAAATTACTTTAAGACTGGAAAAAGACACTATGGGGGTTATTTACGAAAGGCAAATCCACTGTTAGTCTTGGCAGTGGAGGCAGGAGTAGGTCCTCATAACCGGGAAGGGCATTCCCCCTCACATTCTAAGGAGGAGCTGGAGGAGGACGAGGTGGAAAATGCACCTTCTAAATATAAATTGACTTTGAAGCAAGTAGACAACCTACTAAGGGCAATTTATTCTACCTTGGGCCTAGAGGAAGAGTGAAAAGAATTGACTTGGCATGACAGGATGTATGCAGGACTCATACATACAGCCCAAAACTTTTCCAGTCCACGCAGTAATTACTGAGACAATTAAGAAAGAATGGGCTGAACCAGAAATAAAGCATTTCTTCCCAAGGGCCCATAAAAGGAGGTTTCCATTCGATGAAGACCCAGCGGCACTTTGGAACATAGTTCCAGAACTCAATGCCGTCTTTTCTCAGGTTTTAAGATAGACTGATCTGGCATTTGAGGACATGGGGATTTTAAAGGACACCATGGATAAAAAAAAATGGATCAACCTTGCCGCTGCTTTTAAAATTGAACATAAAAACATATGGATTTCAAAATGCTGTATTTGACTATATAAGCTTTACTGGTAAAAAAAAAAAAAAAAGTGCGTGGTGTACCAGGATGGCCGCGACGTAACGTTACACAATTTGACGGGTTGCCTAATCTGACGATCACATGATCTGTTAATTTACATCTAGTAAACAAGTTTTGTTGAAATGGATCTGCTTATGTGAGGATGAATCCAGAATATGCCTTTTTCTTTTCATAAAGTCTTTAGGAATATTCAGCTTTCTGGAATGACTCCTATAAATCAGGATATTAAATTTTGCAACAATACAATTTTGAAACTTCAATGTTTTATTTTAAAGTTGTAAGCTGTCAGTCATCCTTATCTATAATTTACTACTTGATAAATTACTAACCTAGAGCAAGCATATGCACATGCTTGTTTTAAGTATGTAACTACCGTATTTATTGGCGTATAACACGCACCCCAAGTTTAGCAGGGAAGTTCCAGGAAAAAACTTTTAGGAGGGAAGTTTAAGGAAAAAAAATTTACATTTTAAATGCCCATCAATGCAGCCTTATAAGTGTCCATCTGCAGCCTTCCCCAGTGTCCATCTGCAGCCTTCCCCAAAATTGCAGCATGTTTGGGTTTTAAATTTAGCGCTGCCACCGATATATTCGGCTCCTCTCGCCGCCAACATAGACCGAGCCTATTGTACTGTGTACCCGTGTACTCAGCTACTCTGCTCCGCTCGCAGTCACGCCCCCTTGGTTTGACTCCTATGATGGACACAACACCGGTCCAATGGCGGGACGTAAAGGCTAGGAGGCGGACTGGGCGTGACTGCGAGTGGAGCCGAGTACACTCGGCTCGGTCAATGTCGGCGGACCTCACAGACGGCGGAGATCGACAGGGATCGGCGTATAACACGCACCCATGATTTCCCCCTGAATTAAGGGGAAAAAAGTGTGTGTTATGTGCCGATAAATACGGTATATGGTAAAACCAGGATCAAGATGACCATCCCAGAGCTTTGTACTTGCGGCTCCCATCTTCCAACCCATTTTATTTCCTGCTATGACTTTTGAAATATATATTATGTATTGCAATATTTTGTAAATTTAAATGATAGTTTTAAATCATGAACATTAAACCAAAGCAGAAATAAGCATATCATTTCATTTTTGTACAGCATTCATAGTGATTTTTTTTTTTTATTATTTTTTTTCCCCCCAAAAAAATGTATATGCATATCATTTTTTTTTTTTTTTTTTTTTATACCCAGTATTACTATTAAGAAATGCAAGATCTGTGAGCATTTCATTTTGTACAGTTTCATTGTTCAGCATTAATTGACTTTATTTGTATTTTATTTTCCACAGACTGAGTGCATTACCATGGAAACCATAGAGAAGACTGTGTCACCCCAGCCTCTTTGCTGTAAAAACAGAATGAGGTGACTTGGGAAGACGGAATGCAGAGAGATAATGTGTGAAGCCGTGTTGAATTTCAAATGGACGCATACTTGCTTTCCCACACAGATTAAATGTACAGCAATTTAAAGCTTATATTGATGTGTTGGCAAAGGAAGCTTATTTTTTTTTCAGCATACTTATTTTTGTGAGGAAAAAGATGGCATATTTTGCAAATTGCATATAGGAGATTGCTGTGTTTTTTCAGGAAGTGGCTCTGACTTGTGAAATGGTTCAGAACTGGCTTCCATAACGCTCTTGTGCCATTTTACTTCCTGGACCCGCCCCTCGAGTATTTTCACAATGTGCTACTCTAGCACCTAGGAGAGTGTAACACTATGCTTTAAGAATGTTTCCTAAAGTATAGCCAGTTTCAGTTTATCTATATATTGGTTCTAAATTTTGGGTACAGATGAAACTACTATATATGTAAAATGAAGAGGTATTTTGAGTTTTTCTTTCCCAAAGTCTACTTTATTTTACTTGATCTATAATATGAAAAGATGTCTCATTCAATGAACAAAGATACATTTTCTATGGAACATGAAGTTGTTTTTTTTTTTTTTTACCCCTTTGAAAACATTTTTGTGAATCCTGTGCATTTTCTGCATAATTTACTTTATGTATTGGAAGTATCTGATTTCCCTCAGGTGCACATTTTTGTATTTTTTTTTTTTCTCATTTTATTTAACATTAAGCAAAAGATGCAGTATTAATTTTATTAGTGAAACGTTAGTCTCTGTAACGAATGTAGGGGTGGCTTCCATGTTATGTCCCTAAATCCCTGTTTTTACAAAGACATACACTTTGGTTCCCTGTGAAAGACGACGTGTGCTATAAATGACACTATTGGCAGTACAGCGTAAAAAAAAAATAACCAGACACTAATGAATACGGTGTTGCTCCTAAATTATGGGTACTCTGCCTTTTTAAGGATGAGTATTGTATTGCATGATGTTGGTGATTAGTACACTTGGTTTAATTAGTAGCCCCCCCCCCCCCCCCAAAATGCGTGTTGCTGTGCTTATACTCTTCTATCAAAGTTTGATTTGGTCACTGTGAACAATGTATGCTGGAACACAAAGATGCCCAATAATGTGTACACCATTTTTAAAGAGAACCAGTCACAGCTGGAATTATGCAAGACTCTTGACCATTCCATTTGTCCCCTTACTTTGGGCCTGTCCCTTTGCTGTTGTGTCAAGCACAGAGGTCACCTGAACTTTGACAGTTGCTGCCTTGCCAAATGCGTATCAAATAATAGTGGGCCACAATTTTATCTGCCCTTTTTTTAAAAGGAATGTATTTTCTGTTTTATATGTATAGTTTTGTGATATTTGTACATGGAGGTAGCCATATTTGTATATTGCATTCAAAGGCTCTGCTTCCTCCATAGCAGTGCCAAATGGTGGTGGTTCTTAGCTGACTCATTGAAAACAATGCACTCTCTATGTAGTTGGATCTCAGCAGCAGAGGACAGATTTATGGTACTGGCTAATATGGGAATCTCTGGATTAAATACAGTAACAAAAGCACGAAAATGGCATCACTTATAAATGTGAACGCCGCATCAAAAATGATTTAAAGGGTATACACAGCATTCTTTGAAGATATCTGCCAAGTGAAATTTCTTGACTTTTCTTAAGTTTAACTGCAGAGTTTTAGTTGACTCTGCTATGCACTCTCTAGAGTTGTGAGACATTGTGTGAAGGCAGACAGCAGTTGTCACCCTTCAGATGACCTCTGAGCCCCGGTACTCAAAGCAGCAGACTCAGTACAGCTAATAAGGGGGACTGTATACCTTTTCATAAGTAAACACGGGCTAGTACACAATTGAAATGCATACAGTATATGTGAATTGTTTGACCTGCCAAAATATTTGCAATTCTGTGCAGCCAGTCCTGTGCTTTGGTCACTTCTGCCATACAATACTGTTAGAACCTTACCTTCACTGCAATACCAGCACAGCTTGTTCAAGAACACACCCCCAGCCTGCTGATTGGACAGTATCACTCGTCATCCTCCTGTTTTTCTCCTTTTGGCATACACTACAGCAGAGCCTAATTGTCAGTGCTGGCCCCGACTTTCCCAATGTGAGCCCTTCTGTGCAGCGGAATACAGGTCGCTGTTATCCAGGTACTTGCGCTAGTTATTAAAATACAATTTCATTTAAAAAAAAAGCATAACTGCATTTATTTTTTTTAAATCTGTCTGAACTTCAGTTCAATGGATTTTCCAAGATTTTTGCATAAGTCCCATTGTGACTGTTTTTTCTTTAATGTGGACCTGTGGTTTACTCATGCAGAGCAAAGACACAGGTTCACTTTAATGAGGACCACACCAGCAGTTAATACTTGCTTTGCTTTTGCTCCCTGGAGCTTCATTTAGGCCTTGGGAGTGAAGAGAACCATAAGACATGTATAAATACCATGTCTTGAATGTTACACAGGGCTGTGGAATCTCATCCAGTATCTAAATGGAGCAGTAGTTGAGGGTGGGGGTATAAGCTGCAAATAGGGCCACTGTTTAATGAAATCTGCTCATTTGCCCCTGTATGAGCAAAGCAGGCCGGAGATGGTTTCCTAACTTTAACATTATGTAGTTGCAACAGACTAAACTTTATCACAGGAAAAAATCTAATTAGTGAGATGGGAGTTCAGTTTTAGGTGGCGATAACCTAGCACATATTTGGACCATGTAGAAAGTACTAAATTTCTTAAGAAGCAATTTAGGTGGAAAAGTGTTTCTGTAAATGTAATTTTGTTTAGGAAATGGCTGGCTATATTGCCAACACCGCTGATAAACCTGCCTCTGTATGAGTTCATTCGATTTCCATATCATTTAATAGTACTCAATTTTTTTTTTTACATTTACAAAGTGCACCCCATCCCCTCATGGTATCATATGGTTTGCTGCATTTGCCCCTTTTTTATATATACTTTTCATTGAAACAATAATAAATATTTAATTTTCATGTTTCTAGAATGGGAAAGCGGTACACTCGTTTTTTGAAGTTAGAAGTACAGACTTCTGTTTAAAACTGTTATTTGGCTTGGTAAATACAAGAGTGTAAGTTTTAAACTACAGGTTGACATGTTTTTCAGTACAAGAGTTTTTATATTGGGTATAAACAATTTTTTCTCAATGCCATAGAAATCTTTGTTTTTAGTGACTGATGTTATCTTGCAGCTGCCAGTTTAAATCTTACAGATGGATAACCTCAGCATTTAGTAAGTTAAATGTCAAACAGGTACAGCATAAAATATGCAATCTCTTAGTTTACAAACAAAACTAATTTATTCAGTATTGTGCTGGAACATAACTTTTGGAATATGTAAAGCATATCACTAGATAATATCTTCCAGCTTTCAGTTTATGCTGCTGTATAGTATAAAATTTACCAATGAATGGAAGAAGTGTGTCCTGTAAATTTAATTTCATATTGGAAAGTTATTTTGTCTGTACAAATTAATAAAACATGGTTGGTACTGTTTGTTATATCTGTTTCCTTCATGCATCTGTATAAGTAATTTATTTCTCTGTAAATAACGTCTTTTAGGTAGAACCCGTTATCAAATATGAAAACTGTACTATCTATTTTCTACCAGATTTTAGCATAGCTTATTGGATGTCGATGTACTGTTCTTCCTTCATGCAATAAATATTGCTGCTTTTTTAGTTATATATTTTTTTTAATGCTACAAAGCTTGTGTTTCCCTTTCAATGGCTTATTTCATGGAGTCTCTAACAGTAGTCATTCTTTCTTTAGTCTGCTCCAGGGCTCAACAAACCCCGGGCGCCAGGTCGCATTTGCTACTAGAATTGGCGACCTGGAGCAGCACAGCTGGAGTATCCTGTCTCTGTGCGACACACTCGCCCCCCCCCCCCCCTGGCACGATCGAGTTGGGCTGTGCCGGTAATTGAGGTCATGGCCTTCTGCAGTCCTATGGTTCTTCCTGTAATCTGGCGTCCTCTTGTGGCCATTGGTATGACGAGACAACCACCAAAAAAAAAAATGTATTATTATATATATAATATAATATATATATATATATAATTTTTTTTTATTTTTTATTATTCTAACACCTTGGAGAATAAAATGGCAGTCATTGCAATACTTTCTGTCACACCGTATGTGCGCAACGGACTTACAAGCGCACTTTTTTGGGAAAAAATACTTTTTAAAATGAAAAAATAAGACCAACAATAATTTTTTTATAGTTTTTTTTTATATTGTGAAAGATAATATTAAGCCGAGTAAATTGATACCCAACATGTTGGGCTTCAAAATTGCGTCCGCTCGTGGAATGGCGATTTTAAACTTTTACCCTTTAAAATCTCCATAGGCAAAGTTTAAAAAAATTCTACAGGTTGCATGTTTTGAGTTAGAGGAGAACTAGGGCCAGAATTATTTGCTCTCGCTCTATCGATTGCGGCGATACCTCACATGTGTGGTTTGAACACCGTTTTCATATGTGGGCGCTACTCACTTATGCGTTCGCTTCTGCATGCTAGCTTGGCGGCACAGGGCGCGTTTAAAATTATAATTTTTTTTTTCTTGTTTATTTTTTCACTTCTTTAAAACAAAAATAAAAAATGGTCACTTTTATTCCTGTTACAAGTAATGTAAAAAATCCTTGTAATAGAAAAAAGCATGACGGGTCCTGTTAAATATGAGATCTGGGGTCAAAAAGACTTCAGATCTCATATTTACACTAAAATGCAATAATAAAAAAAAATTTGTCATTTGAAAAAATAAATAAAATGTCCCTTTTTTAAGAGCTATGGGTGGAAGTGCCGATTTGATGTCGCTTCCGCCCTGCATTGACTTGAATACGGGCGGGGGCCATCTTCCTCGCCTCACTCGTCTCCATGTCAGGCCAGGGACAGGTCCAGATTGCCTCCGCTGTTACCGACGGCCATGGTAAGCGGTGGAGGGCACCTGAGCACGGCGGGAGGGGAGGCCCATCTCCTGCCGCCGATAAAAGTCTGAATCCGCTGCGGCGACCACTTTTATCTGAAACAGAACCGCCGGCTATTGAAGAGGATACCGGGGTTATGGTAGCTAGCTGCTACCATAACAGTATTTCTCTTCAAAGACAGGACGTATATAGTTGTCCTGCGGGAAGGAAGTGGTTAATTAAAATTAATTTATTATCTGTTATCTCCCTGCTTCGCCCCTTTCACACGGGCTGTCTGATCAGGTTCGCCTGGCAGTTTTTCAGGCGGACTTGATCGGACCCCTAGCAGGGATATGGCGGTCTTGTGTCCTTGCAAGGCAGGAAATAAAAGCGGTCACATTCGTTCTAGTTGTCTGTGTAAATTTAAGATTGGTTAATTTTTATATTGAAAATAAAGCTTTGTCGGTCGTTTAAAAAAAAAAAAAAAAAAAACCTGGCGCCTAATTTTTTAGCTGGCTCCTAGTTTTCAAGCAAATTTGTCAAGCCCTGGTCTACTCTTTTCTCTCCCTGTGCAGTATTGCAAGTGTCAAGCGTAGCACACAGTAGGAGCAATAATTACAATCATATAAATTGTGTAAAAAAAAAAAATAATTGCAATAATTACAATCATATAAATTGTGTAGAAAAAAATAACTGCCATGATTGAATGAAACTTGTGGCCTGCCCAGATCTTTGGATTTATTTGAAGAGGGGTAATTGAAGCACAACTCCCAGCTAGGGCAAAAAAAAATAAAAAATGCTTTTTCATCCTGCCTAAGGACCAGGGCTCACTGCTGATAGTTCTGGTAATACTTCTGTATTCTGGTTCTGGCTGTGGGTGTAGCCTCTACACAAGTAGTTTGTGAGCGCCTCTACATAGTTTTTGTGTTTTGGAAGGCTGGAGTCCTCTACATCGATGAACAAAAATAAAGGTTATGTAAATGCTAGCGATGGACATTTTTTCTTTTTTGATCTCTTCCCTAAACTCTGGCTCTACCTTCAGTCTTTTTTACAGTTGTGCAGGCACCACCTCTGTGCTGAAATTGCTAGTGCTGATTTCACAGCAACTGTGACCTTCTTGCTGTGTTTATTTGGAGCTGCAGCAAGTCCAATAAAGCTGGCTTCATTTAATGGTGGGAGGACTTTGAGCATCATCTAGCACTCTCTTCCCCAGCCTGACTGGCTTGCCCCTTTTCATTTATTGAATTTCAGCTCATTCAATTATGGAATTTCAGACTTGCGGGTAGTGTGCCTGCAACTGCACTCTGCCTAGGGGAGCCCACTTCTCTATACTACCGTATATACTCGAGTATAGGCCGACCCGAATATAAGCCGAGGCACCTAATTTTACCACAAACAACTGGGAAAACTTATTGACTCGAGTATAAGCCTAGGGTGAGAAATGCGCAGCTACTGTAAGTGGAAAAGAGGGTCAACGATGCCCATTTGCAGCCTCACTGTGCCCATGCAGATGGACACAGTTGACCGATTTGAGGCCCTGTATCTCAGGGTCACTTAGTGCTAGGAACCCCACTGGGTCGGAATACAACATTTGGGGTTCCTAGCACCAAGTGTCCCCGAGATATGGGGCCCCAAATTCGGGTCAGAAAATCTCAAGCACTTTTCTGCAGCAGAGAATGACATTTTCTGAACCGACTTTGGGGCCCTGTATCTCGGGGCCACTTAGTGTTAGGAACCCCATATTTGGATATATTGTAGTGCTAGTTCAACTGGGTTTAAATGCCAAATTTGGGGTTCCTAGCTCCAAGTGTCCCCGAGATATGGGGCCCCAAATTCGGGTCAGAAAATGTCAAGCACTTTTCTGCAGCAGAGAATGACATTTTCCGACCCGACTTTGGGGCCCCGTATCTTGGGGCCACTTAGAGCTAGGAACCCCATATTTGGATATGTTATAGTGCTAGGTCCACTGGGTTGGCACACCAAATTTGGGACTCCTAGACCCAAGTGGCCCCGAGATACGGGGCCCCAAAGTCGGGTCGGGAATTTTTTTTTTTGCTGCAGAAAAGTGCTTGACTCAAGTATAAGCCGAGGGGGGCACTTTCAGCACAAAAAAATGTGCTGAAAAACTCGGCTTATACTCGAGTATATACGGTAATACTTCCCCATCATGCATTTAGACAGTTGTACAACTCCCCTAAAGTGTCAGTCCACTGTTTGACACAGGGCTTAGGGCTCTTGCGAGAGAAGTACTGAGGGTGCTGTGATGATTTAAAAAATGTTATGCACAGCCCACTGCAGACCCATCCAATCAACTATTATCTGCCTGCATTTGCATAGAAAAGCGCAGTTTGAGTATGACAATACTGGGTCTAAAATTTGGTATGTAATTAAAACCGAATTTAATTAAACATTTCATTAGCATGTTAAAGTGTTTGTTAACCACAAAACAATCGATTTCCTGGTCCCTTAAAGCAGATTAAACGGCACAGTACTTGTTCTGTGTAATCTGCCCCCCTCTAAACTGCCCCCTCCTGCCGCTTCCCGGTCGTTTCCGAGCTTACCAGAGACGTCGTTAAGCCCAGATGCGGTCGATGGGTAGGCAGGAAGTCGAGCGAGGGCAAGATTTTCAAAGCATGCAAGAAATTCTGTGGAGGGTTTAAGAGAAGGATATAGTTGGAAAGTATGGATGGGATCTTCACACACAGCCAAGCTGTTACACCATGCAGTGCCGGAAGTTCACTGCTGTAAAGAGGACTAGCATCATCTAACAGACAATCTCTACAGGCACAATCAGCCCACAGGACATGAGATATTTTTCTTTATGCTTTTTACCCCAAAAAAATGTTTCTACTAAATTTAATCTTTACATTTTGGAGTTCAGTTTTAAATTTGTACAAGCATATTCTTTTATACTTTTTCTCTAAGGCTGGGTTCACACCTAATGCTGACGTGGCTCCCAGCAGGGGTCCTGTGCATCCTGGTTCACCATTTCAGGTCAATTTTCAGCCTGAATTTTGGGCTTAAATTCAGACCTGAAAAGGATGCAAATTCGCCCCGGAGCCGATTTGGAGATATGTGAAACGGCTCCATAGAGAACCGGTTAAAGTCTGCTGTAATTGCAAATTGGATGCAGGAATCCCGCATCCATTTTGCAATAGTGTGAACCCAGCCTTAGGCGCTCATATACAGTTGTGCTCATAAGTTTACATACCCTGACTGAATTTATGATTTCTTGGCCATTTTTCAGAGAATATGAGTGATAACACAAAAACATTTCTTTCACTCATGGTTAGTGTTTGGCTGAAGCAATTTTTTTATCAATCAACTGTGTTTTCTCTTTTTAAATCATAACAACCCAAATGACCCTGATCAAAAGTTTACATACCCTGGTGATTTTGGCCTGATAACATGCACACAAGTTGACACAAAGGGGTTTGAATGGCTATTAAAGGTAACCATCCTCACCTGTGATCTGTTTGCTTGTAATTAGTGTATAAAAGGTCAATGAGTTTCTGGACTCCAGACAGACCCCTTGCATCTTTCATCCAGTGCTGAACTGATGTTTCTGGATTCTGAGTCATGGGGAAAGCAAAAGAATTGGGATCTGCGGGAAAAGGTAGTTGAACTGTATAAAACAGGAAAGGGATATAAATATGATATCCAAGCAATTCTGTTGAAACCAAATCCCGGTCAGGTAGACCAACTAAAATTTCAACCACAACTGCCAGGAAAATTGTTCGGGATGCAAAGAAAAACCCACAAATAACTTCAGACGAAATACAGGACTCTGAAAACATGTGGTGTGGCTGTTTCAAGATGCACAATAAGGAGGCACTTGAAGAAAGATGGGCTGCGTGGTCAAGTCGCCAAAAGAAATCCATCACTACGCAAATGCAACAAAGTATCCTGCTTACAATACGCCAAACGGCACAGAGACAAGCCTCAAAGAGTCAAGGCCTATGATGAAAGGTACACCATTCCAACTGTGAAACATGGAGGTGGATCGCTGATGTTTTGGGGAAGTGTGAGCTACAAAGGCACAGGCAATTTGGTCAAAATTTATGGCAAGATGAATGCAGTATGTTATCAAAAAATACTGGAGGAACATTTACATTCATCAGCCACAAAGCTGCGCACGGGACGTACTTGGACATTCCAACATGACAATGATCTAAAACACAAGGCCAAGTTGACCTGTCATTGGCTACAGCAGAATAAAGTTAAGGTTCTGGAGGGGCCATCTCAGTCTCCTGACCGCAATATCATTAAAGCGGTAGTAAACCCGCTGACACTTTTTTTTTTTTTTCATACCCCTGTAAGGCAAAAGGCATAATGAGCTAGTCGGTATCTCACCTGGTCCACGCCGAGGTAACTGACATGTTGCCTCGGCGTATCTTCCGGGTATCGCGGCTCCAGCGCTGTGAGTGGCTGGAGCCGATATGTCATCACTCCCACGCATGCGTGCTGGAGACATCTTTCCGGCAAGGTCCGGTGTCTGCCGGGCTTTCAGCCCAGAATCCCCTGTGCGCATGCGCCGCTGCAGTCAGCGGCTCATTGTGAGGGGAATATCTCCTAAATCGTACAGGTTTAGGAGATATTTTTTTTTTGCCTACAGGTAAGCCTTATTATAGGCTTACCTGTAGGTAAAAGTTACAAATTTGACTATACAACCACTTTAAGCCACTCTGGGCAGATCTCAAACGTGCAGTTCATGCAAGACAGCCCAAGAATTTACAGGAGCTGGAGGCTTTTTGTCAAGAGGAATGGGCAGCTTTACCATCTGAGAAGATAAAGAGCCTCATCCACAAATACCACAAAAGACTTCAAGCTGTCATTGATGTTAAAGGGGGCAATACACAATATTAAGAACTGGGGTATGTAAACTTTTGATCAGGGTCATTTGGGTAGTTCCTGTTGTCATTATGATTTAAACAGAGTAATTGGAGTTGATTGATAATAAATGGCTTCAGCCAAACACTAACCATGAGTGAAAGAAAAGTTTTTCTGTTATCATTCATATTCTCTGAAAAAAAAGCCAAGAAATCGTAAATTCTGCCAGGGTATGTAAACTTATGAGCACAACTGTAGATTTAATAGAAAAACCCTATTTTTTTGGCACGCAGTGTCTCTTGAATCATCATAAACTTTACCCCCTTTACTCCGATACTCCTAACTCAAATCTAGTGGAACCAATTGCCTTCAGAAGTCACCTACTTAGTAAATAAAGTCCACCTGTGTGTGTAATTTAATCTCAGTATAAATACAGCTGTTCTCTGAAGCCCTCAGAGGTTTGTTAGAGAACCTTAGTGAACAAACACCATCATGAAGGCCAAGGATAAAGTTGTGGAGAGGTTTAAAGTGGGGTTAGCTTATAAAAAAAAAACTTTGAACATCTCACGGATCACTGTTCAATCCATCATCCGAAAATGGAAAGAGTATGGCACAACTGCAAACCTACCGTGGACATGGCCGTCCAGGTGTCCACCTAAACTGGCAGGCCGGGCAAGGAGAGCATTAATCAAAGATGCAGCCAAGAGGCCCATGGTAACTCTGGAGGAGCTGCAGAGATCCACAGCTCAGGTGGAAGAATCTGTCCACAGGACAACTATTAGCCGTGCACTCCACAAATCTGGCCTTTATGGAAGAGTGTCAATAAGAAATCCATTGTTGAAAGAAAGCCATAAGAAGTCCCATTTGCAGTTTGAGAGAAGCCATGTGGGGGACACAGCAAATGTGGAAGAAGGTACTCTGATCAGATGAGACCAAAATCAACCTTTTTGGCCTAAAAGCAAAACGCTACACATAAACTAACACTGCACGTCACCCTGAACTCACCATCCCCACCTGGAAACATGATGGCAGCATCATGTTATGGGGATGCTTTTCTTTGCGGGGGGGCTGAATACAAATGCACGTCACACTTTTCAAATATTTGTAAAAAATGTTGTAAACCATTTACCATTTTCCTTCCAACTTCACCAGCACTTTGTGTTGGTCTATCACATAAAATCCCAATAAAATACATTTACGTTTTTGGTTGTGGAATGACAAAATGTGGAAAATAGCAAGGGGTATGAATACTTTTTCAAGGCCCTGTACGAGTGTACATAAAAGAGATCATGGGAGTGGTGATTCCAGACAACCCATGGTATTGTTGATTCCATAACACAAATATTACAAAAAAATAATAAGGGTATAATACTGCCATATCTAATAAATGCAACTAAAGGAGTGATACCAATGGCAATATAAAAACGTACAATAGAATTTTATATATATATATATATATATATATATATATATATATATATATATATAGAATGGAGTATCTGAGTAGCAGGGAAGAAGATCAGTTAGGAAGATATGACGGTATATGGGAATGTTGGTAAGAATTTAAGAAAACGAGGAAATATGCGGGAGCCTGAATAGAATAGGAAGGAGGGAAGAGAGAGGTAAGAAAGGTGGGAGGGAGAGGAATGAAGGGAATATGAGTAGGGAACGCGGGGTAAGGGCTGATGGTTTGAATTAATATTCATGATTATCTGTATGTTATATGGAATATCAAATAAAGTTTAAATAAAACAAAAATCAAAATAAAAAAAAAAAACAATTTATTAATATTGAAACTATGTCCCACAACAGCCGTGATATCGTTTTTACTGCCTGTCAGAAAAACCGTGTTCAAGCCCGTGCTCAAAGGAATGCCAATGCACGCAAAATGGTCCTCAGAACTGATCACAGAAATAGTATCATGCGTGCATCTACATGAGCGTGAGCGTGCATGTTTGATGGATTTTAGCACCCATTGGTCTATTTAAGGCCCTACAGGACTCAGGATCATTGCTGAGTGGACATAGGTTCCTTCTGCCTGTGACCTGATACCATGTTCAATCTGTATCCAGACCCGGTTTGTTTCTCTGGTGCCTCCTCTGCCCACTTGATACTGACATTGGCCTGACACTGACTCCGCTACTGGTTCCTGATTCTGTACTCCTGTCTGTCTGACCATGCATCTTGCTTGCTGCACTGTGTTCAGCTTTGCATCTGCTACCAGATCTGACCCAGACCTCTTACAGGCACCCATTGCACTCTGTGTCCTGTTTTACCCCTTCATCATCCTCTTGTCAACCTCAGCCTCAACTGGGTGTGTGACACTGCCTATTTAGTGCAGACTCAAAATCTTAAGCTGGCCATTCATAGATCAAAACTCATCTGCTTCAACAGGAACTGTCCGAATTTCGATCCATGTATTATCGCTCCGGTTTGAGAGGAGACCTCCCAAGCCGGACTGTCATAATATTATCACTTGATCAGTGCTTGCAGCCAATTGGCTGTAGTGCTGATCAGTTTATTCTGATAGTGGAGGAGTCCCGCTGCCAGAATACAATGGGGCAGGGGAGGGATTACCCCGTTCACCTCAAATGTGTGAATGCGGGAAACAGTTTTTTTTTTTTAGTTTTGTTTTTTTGATCAGCCAGTTGGTCCATCTATGGACCATATCTACTGCATTTTTTTTTCAATGGATGTGATCAGCTCACTGCTATTCATTCAGCTTTGTGCCTGTTGGAATAGATTTTTCTGGCATAGAACACTGCCTGTAATCGTTTGTGGTTTAGGTATGAACTACATAGGGGGCTTTTAGTAAATAGAATAAAAAAGGTTATAAAAAAGGTTATAGTTCTACCACATCAAATTGCTAAATTATACCAATTGACATTTTTAGCTGCAACTAAACCCAGTTCATCAGACACAAGCAACGTGAGATCAAGGTCGATCCAGAGATTTCTTTTAGCACTTTGGAGATAAATACACACATTTGGTAATGGATATATGCATAGCAATATTGCAGTAAAAATGTTAATAATTTATGTCATATAACATTTTTATTACCTGCTGTATCATTATTTTAATTAAGAGCCTGGTCACTGGTTATTGCACTGACATGCAATAGCTTCAAAAACAAGTTCAATTCCCTCATTGCTTTAAGGTCTGCAACTCGCATATGAGGTTGTACTTTTATGTCATACATACAGATGCTTTAAAATCCACATTAGCTATGTATTGCTTATAGGCAGGTCATTTTTGTATAAGTGGGAAAACAAAACTATATTGAAGATGCTCTCTATATACTATAACAGAGTCTTTATGAAGCAAGTAGGGGGTTTCATTTAAAATGAATGGGAAGCACAATGCTACTGTGATCAAACAATGGTGCCCTCTTCTGGAAATTACTTTCAGCATGATTTCTACATTAGGTCATTTGCTGTCTGAAATAAACTATGCTAATTACTACATACAAACTTCTAAAGCAGTTGTGTATAGAAAACTTCAAATCTAAGCAGCATAAAACATATTTTATATACAAAATAGGAAAGCATACACAATCCTTTATGAGCAGAGCTCTGCAAAACTCCAGCAATAAATAAGATTTAGCATTAAAACATTTGGTAAAATGATAAAAAAAAGTCTATAAAAAACTTTTAGCATTTTGTATACTTTGGGTCAGTCATTTAAGCCTCACCTCACCTCACTCCTTCAGTCTCCTCTCCCATTACCAACTGACATCTCAGCATTGATGTCGCACAACTTCCTTAAACTAAATTTCCCTAAAACTGCGTTACTAATATTCCTCCCCCGCCCACGACTTTTCCATCAAAATCGACAATGCAACCATCAGTCCCTCCCCTCACGCCAGTTTACTAGGTGTAATCCTAGACTCGGACTTGTCATTTCAGCCTCAAGTCCAATCGTTGTCAAAAGTTTGTAGACTTCACCTCCGTAACATCTCTAAAATTCGCCCCTTTTTAACAAATGAAACCACCAAGCTCCTCATTCACTCCCTCATTATCTCTCGCCTTGACTATTGTAACTCCCTTCTCATTGGCCTGCCTCTCCATAGGCCCCTCTTCAGTCTACCATGAATGCTGCTGCCAGACTTATCCACCTTACCAACCATTCAGTGTCTGCCAACCCTCTCCTCCAATCCCTACACTGGCTCCCGATCACTCAGCGAATTAAATTCAAAATACTAACCACAACTTACAAAGCCATCCACAACTCTGCCCCGAGCTACATCGCCAACCTTGTCTCCAAACATATCCCAAACCATCCTCTCCGCTCTTCTCAAGACCTCCTACTGTCAAGCTCTCTTGTCTCCTCCTCCCATGCTCATCTCCAGGATTTCTCCAGAGCCTCTCCCATCCTCTGGAAATCGCTACCTCAACCTGTCTGACTATCCCCTACTCTAGCTACCTTCAGGCGATCCCTGAAAACTCATTTCTTCAGGGAAGCCTATCACGTCTCCAACTAATCTTTTACCACTTCCATCAGCTTATTCACCACAGTTACAACCTTTTGTGCAACCTCCACCCCCCCCCCTTGTTGATTGTAAGCTCTTCTGAGCAGGGCCCTCTTAATCCTCTTGTATTTTATTATATTATAACTGTATTGTCTCCCTTTTATATTGTAAAGCGATGCATAAACTGTTGGCGCTATATAAATCTTGTAATAAAAATAATAATAATAATAATAATAAGCCATTTTAATTGGAAAGGAATATAAAATAACATATGTAAGGTTTTATTGCAGTAAGCACAGTAAATGAAAAATTGATATTTCAATTGTGATCAACCAATTGACAGAAAAATTCTTGCAAATATTATACATGACTGACAACACCTCTTCATCTACTGACATTATTGGTCAAAATCCCGACTGTGTATATGTAGTTTGGACTTTTTGTTTTTAACTTACCACTGAAAACTTCTTTAAGGTAACATCTAAATATATATTTTGCCTAGTATGTACAGTAAATAAAGAAAAAGCAAAAGCAAAAAGAATTTAGCATGACATAACAGGATAAGTTGAAATACATATTAACAAATACAGTACATTGATTTAAAAACTACATTAGAAAGAAATGTCAGTAAATTTTGCCTATTTCACTATAATTCAGCTACATTTTAAGCTGTACAGTTGCTTAGACCTTCTTAACAGCTTGAATAAAAATGGTGTGTACAGCAAGCTTTTCAAGGCATTTGCAAAGCTTTCAGCAAGCTTCAGGCAGCTTTGTTGGAGCTTTTAAAGCACTCGTTGGCTCTAGTTTAAGGATATTAAGCAGTGATCTTAATAGTGAGCTCTATTCTCACTTTAATGCCTAATTTGATGTTTACTTTCACTTCAAATAGTTTATTTGGGCCAAGCTAGCCCAAACAAATAATTTCCTTACTAATAGATGGACCCGTGCTGTATAAAGTGTATGTAGCATCAGCAGAAGTGTGTTCTGGCAGAGGTATGGGGACTTCCTATCTGATGCCAGAACAAAATTGAATCAAGCTGAGTGATGCTCAACCATTCACAGGAAGCTTTGTATTTTATCAATGAATTCAAGGTTTTCACTGATTTACTGAGAGATCATTTCATCATCTGCATGTCCACTGTTGGAAAACAACAGCGAGGGCGCATCTTTTAGTAAATTAAATAGTTATTTTGGGCCACCTTGGCCCAAACAAACTATTTCAAGTAAAAGCAAACCTGAAGTTTGGCTTTAAACTGCTATAGCAGGCTTTAATCAAATTTCAAGTAGTGATGAAGCCTGCAGGCAGCTTTTTTTAAATGACAGCTAGCACTCTAATGAAGATCTGTTTAATATCCTCACAGGCACATTCTGGACCCTTTTGACTTGGGGCAAAATAGAAATAAAATAAAAAAAAAGATTCCCAGCTAAATTTGAATTTTAAGAAGGTTCTTCACCCTGAAAACAAAAAGATAAAAGTCAGCAGCTACAAATCCGGCGCTGTCGTCCCCTGTTCCGGATCTTCAGCTGTCTTCAGGTCCAGGTGCCGGCATGTTTACTTTGGGAAGCTGGCTGTGACTGCTTGTGGCTTCACAGCCACCTTCTCACTGCACATGGGCGAGCCACGCTGCACTTTGTGAATGGTCCAGCAGCTTTCTAGGACCTATGACATGTACAGGGGAAGGAGGAGAGGCCAAAGTTGCACTCAGATCATCATGGCAAAACCAGGTACCCACTCCTCCGCCAGAAAAATTAAGTGCCAAATCTTAAAGAGGAGGGGGGAGGAGGCAAGCAAGATGATCTTCCCCTTTTGGGAACTAATCTCAAAAATTCTCCCTCCTAACACTAACCTCTGAAATAAATATGTATTTACTTTTTTTTCCTATTTTCAGGGTGCTCCAGTCCAGTTACGTGATCTACCATGACAGCCAGGCTGTGGGGGAGAAGAGAGTGTGCTTGACAAAAGCTGGAATGCCTGGGCGCAATGACTTCACCCATAGACTCCCCATCCATTGTTTGCGCTCCCTCTTTTCCCCTAAAGCCGCCACTGGCTGACACGGATGAGTCATCATGTGACCCGACTTGAGCAAACTGAAAATAGGTAAGTACTGTATATACAGTGGTGTGAAAAAGTGTTTGCCCCCTTCCTCATTTCCTGTTCCTTTGCATGTTTGTCACACTTAAGTGTTTCGGAACATCAAACCAATTTAAACAATAGTCAAGGACAACACAAGTAAACACAAAATGCAATTTGTAAATGAAGGTGTTTATTATTAAAGGTGAAAAAAAATCCAAACCATCATGGCCCTGTGTGAAAAAGTGATTGCCCCCCTTGTTAAAACATACTATAACTGTGGTTGTCCACACCTGAGTTCAATTTCTCTAGCCACACCCAGGCCTGATTATTGCCACACCTGTTCACAATCAAGGCATCACTTAAATAGGAGCTGCTTGACACAGTAAGGTCCACCAGAAGATCCTTAAAAGCTACACATCATGCCGAGACCCAAAGAAATTCAGGAACAATTGAGATAGAAAGTAATTGAGATCTATCAGTCTGGAAAGGGTTATAAAGCCATTTCCAAAGCTTTGGGAATCCAGCGAACCACAGTGAGAGCCATTATCCACAAATGGCGAAGACATGGAACAGTGGTGAACCTTCCCAGGAGTGGCCGGCCGCCCAAAATTACCCCAAGAGCGCAGCGACAACTCATCCAAGAGGTCACAAAAGACCCCACAACAACGTCCAAGGAACTGCAGGCCTCACTTGCCTCAGTTAAGGTCAGCATTCATGCCTCCACCATCAGGAAAAGACTGGGCAAAAATGGCCTGCATGGCAGAGTTCCAAGGAGAAAACCACTGCTGAGCAAAAAGAACATCAAAGCTCGTCTCAATTTCTCCACAACACATCTTGATGATCCCCAAGACTTTTGGGACAACATTCTGTGGACCGATGAGACAAAAGTGGAACTCTTTGGAAGGTGTGTGTCCAAGTATATCTGGCGTAGAAGGAACACTGCATTTCAGAAAAAGAACATTATACCAACAGTAAAATATGGTGGTGGTAGTGTGATGGTCTGGGGCTGTTTTGCTGCTTCAGGACCTGGAAGACTTGCCGTGATAAAAGGAACTATGAATTCTGCTGTCTACCAAGAGATCCTGAAGGAGAATGTCCGACCATCTGTTCGTGTACTCAAGCTGAAACGAACTTGGGTTCTGCAGCAGGACAATGATCCTAAACACACCAGCAAGTCCACCACCGAATGGCTGAAGAAAAACAAAATGAAGACTTTGGAGTGGCCTAGCCAAAGTCCAGACCTGAATCCTATTGAGATGTTGTGGTATGACCTTAAAAAAGGCCGTTCATGCTCGAACACCCTCTAATGTAACTGAATTAGGACAATTCTGCAAAGATGAGTGGGCCAAAATTCCTCCAGGACGCTGTAAAAGCCTCATTGCACGTTATCGCAAACGCTTGGTTGCAGTTGTTGCTGCTAAGGGTGGCCCAACCAGTTATTAGGTTTAGGGGGCAATCACTTTTTCACACAGGGCCATGATGGTTTGGATTTTTTTTCACCTTTAATAATAAACACCTTCATTTACAAATTGCATTTTGTGTTTACTTGTGTTGTCCTTGACTATTGTTTACATTGGTTTGATGTTCCGAAACACTTAAGTGTGACAAACATGCAAAGGAACAGGAAATGAGGAAGGGGGCAAACACTTTTTCACACCACTGTACATGCATACAACATTTGGCCTACAGGACACCTCAAACACGTATATGAAAAATGTAAGAGAATTGAATGACATACATTTAAAAACAACACATAATGCATAAATTGATAAACAAAAATACATATGTAATACTCAATACTGATCAAAAAAGAAACCTTTACATGGAACATATGCAATCCATTTTAATATCCAACATCAACCTGAACATTTTTTGCTAACATTCTCAACATGTTTCGCTAGGGAAACCGTGCTTCTTCAGGAGAGGCACAGGAGAGTATCTGGAGATAAAGAGCACATTTAAAAAACATAATAATACATTTAAAATAATATATATATATATATATATATATATAAAAATGAAAATACATTAAACCCCACGTATTCAATTTACAATTTGTTGAAAAGTAGTGGCCAGCTTCCACCCCAGTAGTGGTTTGGCCAGCAAGTAGATTAGATCAAATGTTTTCCAAATATATTCCAAATATATGTTGTAACAAAGACCGGAAATGCAGTAGTCAGAAGGTCCAACTATTCTCTCACCGGGAGCTGTGGAGGAGAGGTAGGATGAACGAAGGATGACTCCACTCTCAGTGAGTGGGTGTCAAATCCAATGTGGAAAAAAAAATCACCCCAAACCTAAAAAATTAACAATTATCTTAATGAAAAAAAAAGGATCTATGTGCATATACAAAACAATAAATATGGTCAAGGAACTCTATGGACATAGAAGACCTCACTCCACAGATAGTGTAAAAGGCATGAAAAAATAGCTATTGTAATTACCAAAGATTAATATGAGTGAACTAAGAATCTCCTGAATAAATGGCACAACTAAAGCTGTTCAAAGTGCAATGTGGATTAAATGCAAGTGACAGTTAATGTTATTGGATAAAACCCTCCAATATATGTTTTCTTATTTGGTATGTGTGTATTTGTTTAAACACAGCAAAACACCTATGAAACAGAAAGAAATGGTGTGTGCAAATGAAAAGATAGCTCCATAAGTATAGCAGACATATCTTGCCTCGCGTGTGTGTGCTCTTTGGTTGTCATCTTGCGAGTGGACACAGCTTCAGCTGTGTTCTGCTTGTGGCTTTTGTCTCCTACCTTTAGCCATGTCTTGTGGGGAGGCGGAGCCTCCAGCCTCCCTCCCATTGATGTAAGCCCATTGGCGGTTTGCCGCCATGGTGAGGTTGGAGGGGTGGGGTCATGTGGAGATCTGGGCTATTTAGCCCAGAGTCTGCCTCTCAGCTGCTCTCCATTGTGGGTGATCTGACTGCCAGATTTATTTTTTGCTCTTCATCTAAGGGTAAATATCTAATTTGTGGGCACTTTTTTGTTTATGTTGATATTTACACTATGCCTGGTTGGCCGTTTTTGGCATTGTTTTTTTCCGCGGCATGTCTATGGGTCTTTAGCCATTTTACTATAGGAGATTTTTTGTAAATTAGAAAGTCTTTTTGTCCTACACTATGCACTTTACATAGTCATCAACTATTGTATTGTTGTCAACAAAATATATACATATTTCATATCACTATATGTCCCTTGCACTCACCATTTACTTTTATTCATTTAACAATTAATGTTGCTCCATTAGTTTTCTCTTGTGGTGTCAATTAATCACCAGCCTTCCATGTTGCACACTCATCTTATGATGTAGCCAGCATCAACCACTCTTCACATGTTTGACATAATATATTAATATTTAATGTCTGCTATACTGCTATACTTATGGAGCTATCTTTTGATTTGCATACACCATTTATTTCACAGATGTTTTGCTGTGTTTAAATATCATATTTATTGTTTTGTATATGCATAGATCCTTTCTTTTTCATTAAGATAATTGTTGATTTTTTCAGTTTGGGGTGATTTATTTTTCCACATTGGATCTGACACCCACTGACGGGGTTCCTTACTGAGAGTGGAGTCCTCCTTCTCTCATCCCCCCTCTCCTCCACAGTTCCCGGTGAGAGAATAGTTGGACCTTCTGACTACTGCATTTCTGGCCTCTGTTACCACATATATTTGATCTAATCTACTACTGGGGTGGAAGCTGGCCACTACTTTTCAACAAATTGTAAGTTGACTATGTGGGGTTTAATGTATTTTCATATATATATATATATATATATATATATATATATATATATATATATATATATATATATATATATTTTTTTTTTTTTTATTATTTTTATTATTTATTTATTTATTTTATGTGTTCTTTATCTCCAGATACTCTCCTGAAGAAGCGAGAATGTTAGCACATATTTTTTGTTGCGGTTGATGTTGGATATTAATATGGACTGCATAGGTTCCATGTACAGGTTTCTTTGTTGATCAATATTGAGCATTACATATGTATTTTTATTATGTTAAAGTTTTTAAATGTATGTCAATACATTTTCTTCATTTTTTTATTTACATGTTTGAGGTTTGACTCATTAAAAGTCCTGTTGTTGTTGTATGCATACTAATTGGGACTGAGACATCACCTCCACCCCCCTCACACCAGCTCCTTCCTTTTCTGTTACTGTATATATATATCTTTCTTACTGAGGTTAGTCAGCATAGTTGTTGGGGGGGGGGGGTGGGGGCATTTTAAATATTTGATGTACCCTGGAATTCCACTTTGACATAAAAGTCAGGGAGTTGCTGTGTCAAAAAGAGATATGCAAAGTAACATTTTTACTTTTATATCTACTCTGCATTCATCTGCAGATCAAAATGATGTGCTTCGATCTGCAGATGCTCTCAGTTAACCACTTAAGCCCCGGACCAATTTGCAGCCAAAGGACCAGGCCCCTTTTTGTGATTCAGCACTGCGTCGCTTTAACTGACAATTGCGCGGTCGTGCGACGTGGCTTCCAAACAAAATTGGCGTCCTTTTTTTCCCACAAATAGAGCTTTCTTTTGGTGGTATTTGATCGCCCCTGCGGTTTTTTTTTTTGCGCTATAAACAAAAGTAGAGCGACAATTTTAAAAAAAATGCAATATTTTTTACTTTTTGCTATAATAAATATCCCCAAAAAATATATAAAAAAACACTTTTTTTCCTCAGTTTAGGCTGATACGTATTCTTCTACATATTTTTGGTAAAAAAAAATTAGCGATTATTGATTGGTTTGCGCAAAAGTTATAGCGTTTACAAAATTGGGGATAGTTTTATAGCATTTTTATATAATTTTTTTTTTTTTTTACTAGTAATGGCGGCGATCAGCGATTTTTTATTGTGACTGCGACATTATGGCGGACACATCGGACATTTTTGACACATTTTTGGGACCATTGCAATTTATACAGAAATCAGTGCTATTTAAATGCACTGATTCCTATGTAAATGACACTGGCAGTGAAGGAGTTAACCACTAGGGGGCGGGGAGGGGTTAAGTCTGTGTGTGTGTTTTTTTTTTTTTTACAGTGGGGGACGTGGCTTTACGTCTGACGTCACTGATTGGCTTTCCCGATGACAGGGAACAGCCGACCCGTGACAGGCAGTGTAGGAAGCGCAGAGAGAGGTTTGTTTACACAGACCTCTCCCCATTCTTCAGCTCTGTGACCTGATCGCGGGACACCAGCGGCGATCGGGTCTGCTGGTCCCGCGGTCACGGAGCTCAGGAACGGGTCGCGTGCGCGCCCCACGGCTGGGCTCTTAAAGGGCCACATACAGGTACGTGATTGTGCCCAGCCGTGCCATTCTGACGACGTATATGGGCGTGAGGCGGTCCTTAAGTGGTTAAAGAAGAAGTATAGCCAAAGCTTTTTTGACTGTACTTCTCCTTTAGATCACCAAAGTGCAGTTCATTCTGCACTCCTGTTACCCGTTTTCAGCCAACAGCGGGCTTTACATCACCCAGCCAGTCCAGGCTCTGGAAAAATCCTGACTATACAGTTTGGATCCACCCAGATGGCAGAACCGGCAACTGGCTCAGCCTCTCAGCTGCAACGCTCCCTCCCCTCCCCAGCACAATGCTCCAGCGAGCACTGGAGAGGCAGAGCAGAGAGCTGGCGACTGACAGTCCCCGCTCTCTGCTCAGAGCAGAGGGGATAACTGAGCGATCGACAGTGTTTGATCGCTCAGTTCTCATGGCAGAGTCAGTGGGGAACAGATGCAGCATCGTATTGACGCTGCATTAACCTAGGTGAGTATAAGGTTTTTTTTTTAATAATCCACATGCTTCTCTTTTAAAGCAACCTGACAAGCAAAAAAAGTTTTTTCTAAATAAAATTTGTCTTTATTTAAGCCCCATATAACCCTTTTGTTGCCCTAATTAGGCATTCCTTTCCCTTCAACTATAATTTTCCTGCAGATTTTTTAGTTTATTTAACCATTAATATTCAAACTTTTGTTTTTTACTTTGTTAATTTTTTGTGTCAAATTTAAAAACGTACAAAATAAAAAAAAAAAAAAAAATACTTTATTTTATTTGTAAAATAACTTTGCAATGCTTTGTGCCATAATCATGATTTTAGTTTCATTTTAAACAAGACAAAATTATATAATAAAAATGAATACTTTTAATCTACAGTAACACCATTTTAAATACTAGTAAAATATGCATGATTTTAGCTTTGTTACTTTTTTTGTATGTGGATTGCAATAAAAATATCATAATATTAAAAATATTTTACCAAGACATCATCATGAAAAGAAGGCATTGTTTGTAAAAAAATAAAAAAGTTATTGCTGAATAAACAGGTTGCTAGCAGAAATGTTAACATTCCTTTGGTCCAAAGGGGGTGTGAGAGGTGAAGTGGGTAATATCTGCCTGTCCCACAGACCACGCTGTGAAATAGTGGCCAGAGGGTGGAATCGCCATGAACAGTTGAGGATGCAAGTGTGTTGGATGCTGGAGATTCTGGTTCTTTTCCAGGAAGTTTTTTAATTTTTTTTTATTTTATAATAAAAAATGGGAATATTCGTTTTTGAGTTTAGATCCACTTTAAATATTTCCCATTTGGATGTAGCCGAGTAAAGCTTGCATAATTGATATTATCTCATGAAAATAACAGTTCTGTTATATTTTTGAGCTACTCACAAGCTTACAAAGGACATTGGCATAAACTCTGCTGAATAAAAGCTAGACATTTTGAAAACAGTTCAAATGTTTATCGATACTATGTAACAAAATCTTTATTGTGTCACATAACATATAAGCGCAAAAATAATCTTTATTAAACATAGCGGATCTATACAAAATAGTGTATACACTGTTGCAAATAAAAAATTTTAATAGTCCTATATATCCTTGGGAAGTGAAATGCTTTAAATCCTTCTCACAGAAAGACCAGAAGTAAAATACTGATATAGCCAATCTCTCTTTATTTCATCCACGCTAGATTCAAGATACATGACAACGCTTTTTTATAGGTGTAAATACTTTGGTGATTCCTGAAAAAGGCTGCTTCTGACAGTTAAACTAACATATTAAGCATGTCTTTTGTGTGTTTGTATTATTTAAATGCTATAAAGAATATGGCTAGTTATACTTTGTGTTCAGTGTACAAAAAAACAAAACGTAAAAAAAAAAAAAAAAATTACCCAAATAAAACTGAATTGCACAGCGACAGTATAAACAATCAAATCGGCATGGCCACAGACATACTTATCATACATTGCTAAAAATCCAATTGAACAAGTGGGGAAAATGCAAGCTATAAAATCAGTAGTATTCTCATATAAAAGAGTTAGAAAGTTATAATTCTTGCAATTACTGCTGAATTACTAAGATGGTTCATACAAATTTGTGACATTGTAAAACATGATTTTATCCTTGTATTTTCCCTAATTATTTCATTGACAAACTAAAAAAAAAAAAAAGTGTTTTACACAATATACACATTTCATTACTTACAAAGAGAAATAAGCTTAGCATTTTTTATATTTTGAAACCCAGGGTATGGAAGGGTTAGTAGCACCATGAAAAAATGTTTTCCAAAACTGCAGCCTCGTTATTTTAAACATACTCAGTGCGTTTCTTCGTGTAGCTGATTTAAAAAGTGCCATTTTGGTACTGGGAAAAAAACTTCATGTGATCCTTTGCGAAAACTCAGGTTTCTCTCTCAGCAGAGGTTAATCTTTTTCTCAGTCCGTTCATCAAAATGCACCAGACAATCCTCAATATGGCACTTTGGTGAGGTACATTTGAATTTATTTAAAACAGTATCTGGTTTTTACTTTATCTACACAGTAGCACCATTGTCACAGAGGACAATTCCGACCTAAGCTTTCTTCCACAGGTAGCCAGTTCTCCAAAACGTTACGTCCTCTTCATACATACTTGGCATCGACTGATGCGTGTTCTCAAGTCGCCAGCTTTAAGTGTTTCAGACTGAGGTTTACTGGAAATGGGAGGGGGAAAAAGTTTCAGTTAAACACATTTTATATGTTAACACTTATTACCACTGATGCACTTGAGTACTTATAAAAATATTCATCAACTGATCAGACTGCATATTATCAATGTTTTTTGTCTACTTGTCCCCCACAACTCTTACGAAGTTTGTGGATGAGGTGTATATTTTGCCAGTCATCCAATGCCCCTCTCTTCTATAGTTATGCGTTATGTGGTCGCAATCAAAAGAACAAGAGTCATGGGTTTAAGCAGAAGCAGCAAGCTTTTTCAAAGAAATTAGTTTTTTCTCAAAGATAAGGTAATGTTGGCTAAAGCAAAAACATTATATGATCATCCCTGGAAACCTCCTGAAGGAACAGCTTTGTGTATTTTCAGTGGGAGCAAATCCATTGGAAGACCAATAAACTAATGCCGCGTACACACGACCGGCCTTTCGACAGACTTGGTCCGGCGGACAATCCGACAGACTTTGCAGCTGAGGTCCGCCGGACTTTCAAAGGAACGGACTTGGCCACACACGATAACTCCAAAAGTCCGCCGGATTCGAACGTGATGACGTAGAATAAGGAAGTTCATAGCCAGTAGCCAATAGCTACTGCCGGACTAGCACACAGACGAACGGACTGTCCGCTAGAAAGCCGAGTCCGGCAGACAAATTTGAAGCCAGTCTTATTTCTAGGTCCGCCGGACTTTTGGTAAGAAAAAGTCCGCTGGAGCCCACACACGATCAAATTGTCCGACGGACTCTTTCCGTCGGAAAGTCCGATCGTGTGTACGCGGCATTACTCTCAGATGTCCTCCCAGCAATTTTACATTAAACTTGTCAAAAGTTTTGTTCCAGCAATACCAAGCCTCCCTCACCAAAATCCTCCAGGAAATTCATCTCCTAGAGATCCAAAACAAATCAGGCACTACTTCCCAAATTTCTGATTTAGGAGCTATGGAATATTTTAGTTCAAGACCATGACTAATACAAGCATTCCCTTAGACTTAGACTTTCCATCGGTCTCATCATTAGCTGAGGCAAACTATAAACCTTTATTAGTGAAACTACAAAAGGAATTGTCCCATTCGTATAAAGAACTGTCATGGGCAGGAAGACTAGCTGCATTTAAGATGATGGTGTTCCCACAGATTCTGTATATCTTTCGTACACTATCCATCCCACTCCCTTCCTCTTATCTAACATTTACTTTTACTAGTCTCCTTAGAAAATATATCTGGCAAAACAAACGTCCTAGATGTTCGTGGGCTCATATGATCAAACATAAAAAAGTTGGAGGGTTTGGCATGGTTAAATTGAAGGATTACTACTTGGCAACACAATTGTCACACATTAAGCATTGGTGTACTTCGTCCCCTGACATATGCTGAGTCCAGTTGGAAGCAGCAATAATGAAAGTACAACACCTTCCCACACTCCTCATGGCTGACTGTTGGAGACCCCCCCCCCCCCAGTTGAGCAACCTGCCTATACTCTGTTATAGCATGGAGGGCCTTGCTGGCTCATCCGGGGGATCCCGCTAAGTCCCAACTACGTTTACCACTTAAAGCGTTGGAAGTTCTTATTCCATATATTTCTGTTCAGAAGTGGTGTGATTGTAATATATCATGGGTGGAGGATATCCTAGACAATGGTTTGATTAAATCTTTCTCTGCATTTTCTGACCAATACAACATACTCTCTTCTGAACTCTACTCATATATTCGAATAAGCAAATTTTTGGGGAATTATCCTATCCCAGTGATCAGGATTCCCTCCTTGATACTCATTTATTATGAATCTCCATCATCTATTACTAAAGGCATCTCCCTTTTTATAATGCTCGGCATTGCAAAACCACAATCTGCAAGTCTGGCCCTATTCAACAATAAGAGGACGACCTGCAGAAAACGGTTACGTTAGAGCAGTAGCTCCAATCGTTTAAGTTTACTGTACCTATGGCATTTCACGATGTACATATCATTGGGAGCTCTCTCAAAAATGAATTTGTCAATGGTACCTTACGCTATACAGGGTGGCACAGTTCTATCCTTCCCAATCACCTCTGTGCTGGTGCAACTGTGGGCAAGTAGATAATCTCTATCACACTCTATGGTCCTGTAAGTGTCTTTTTTAGAAATAAGTATTTGGCCTTATTTTTTCCATCACTGGTATACTTACCGGTACTTCACATAATCCAGCTTTAGCCCTATTAAACCTGGAAATCAGAAACTTTCCACCCACTTTTCGTTTAGTAATCGCTCACATATTGTTAGCATCTAGAATGGTAATAACCAGATATTGGAAAAAAGACAAAGCACCTAACCTGTCTAAGGTAGTTGTGTCTGTCAACCTTACTTATGAGTATGAAAAAAAGCTTTCATTATGTGCTGGTGTATTAGAAAAGTTTGAGAGATTATGGCAACCTTCGTCATCTTGGATTAATGCTTGGCAGTACTTATGTCATTATGATCATTTTGTTTTTTGAACATCATTTGTACTCATACATAAAACCCAATAAAAACTTATTGGGAAATAAATCATTTGTTCCAGTACTCTGGGATGCTAACTTTACTTGCTTGTGGGTATAAATGCCAGAATGAGTAATTTTTAAAGTGGACTGGAGCTCAAAAAGTAAAGACTTGCTATTTTATAGGGAACATCTTGAAGTTTTAATCCTGCATAAAAATGATGCTTAAATATGTACCCTTTTCTTGAATTCCTCCTGAATTCCTCCTTAAAACAGCAGTGCACTTTCCTAGGCATGCCTGTGCCTATGTCTCATAGCTGTACATATGCAGTGTAAAATCATCTAAGGCAGGGATCTCAAACTCAACCTAATCGCGGGCCGCATCAGCAGTATGGTTGCCTTTAAAGGGCCGGTTGTATCTGTGGTGCGCTACATACAGAGTGCAGGGTTCAGGAGTGCGTTATGTACAGAGCTCAGGATTACACAGAGTGCAGCGTTTGGGAGTGCACTACATACAGAGTGCAAGGTTTAGGGGTGCCCTAAACAAAGAGTGCAGGGTTCCGGAGTGCTCTACATACATAATGCAGAGGTTAGAGGTATGCTATGCACAGTGCACAGTGTGACACCCCGACTCCAACCCCCTCAAAGCTTCCTCGCATTTCTTCTTTCTCCTACAGTACCTTCCTGTGTAGGCTGCTCTGTCTCACCTTGCAGAGATCGATCTCTCATTCTCTCTGTAGAGCTGTCCCTGCCATGAGTGCGTGCAGGGATTTATTACATCCGGGAGCCGCTGAGAGCAAAGCTGTCCCTTACAGACACAGTAGGCTTCAGTGTTTACAAGTGACAGTAGGGAGCGGAGGGAGAGAGCCAGAGGTGTGGGAATGGAGTTCTGCCATGTTTCGGTGGCAAAACTGAGTGCAAGGGCCACATGACAAGGCCTAGCAGGCCGTATTTGACCCGTGGGCATTGTGTTTGACATCTATAATCTAAGACAATACTGCCTTTGATTGCTAGTTGATTTGATGATGTCAAAAACTGGACTGCTCACTGTTCACCATTCGGAAGAGAAAGCTATTCCTTAAGACCTGCTGTGCAAGGCTCTATCTGCTTCTACTTCATTTATTATGTGTATCTGTGCTTTCTGAACACATCCTGCTGCTACTGAATATTACTCCATCTCAGTCATCAGACCACAAAATATATCCTAGCAAAGGATGCATTTCAGTCGTGCTTGATAAGCACACTCCCCGTTAACAAGAACTATCACAGAAATAAGGGAAGCAGCCTATACTTCCAGAGTTAAGTCTGTAACAATATGTTAATGGAATTAACTTACCTAAACATTTCAGAAAGGTCCACAGTAGCAAGCCAGAAACTGTATGAGTTGGCATAGTAATTGCAAGTACCACGGCCGTGACATTCAATGAAAGGAGCAGAGCGGAATTCCTCTAAACATGATCCAGGAGATGCTAAAGCTTGTCCTGAGCCTTCTGAACCTGCACTTGTATGCTAGGACAGTGAATAAAAAAGATAAAAATGTATGAAATGAATTAAAAAATAACTGCATAACTCTACTTATTCAGTACAAGTAACTGTAGATAAATAACTAGACTACCCATAAGCCACAGACACATAGATGGTTTTATTCCACCAAAAAACAGCAGTGATAAAAACATAACATGTATACAGTTTACAGTATATACCACATTTTTCCAAAACATTTTTTCACATGTACCAAAATTGGTACAGCTTCAATAAAGATAGCAATGGTATCCTTAAACTTGGATGAAATTTCAGTCAAGTCTAAAGCACCATACACACGCTCGGATTATCCGAGGACCAGGTCCGTCGGATCATGTCCGTCGTACTTTGTCCGATGTTGGTTTTGCGTACACACGGTCGGACAAAGTTGTCGGAAAATCCGATCATTCTGAACGTGGTGACGTTCGTTGCGTACGACGGGACTACGTAGAGGCTAGTAGCCAATAGCTTTGGTCTTGTAATGTGATCTGAGCACTTTGTCCGTCGGAATTCGCTACACACGATCGGAATTGGTGTGATCGGACTTTGTTGTCGAAAAATCTATCCAGCAGGAGATGGTGCCTACACACGGTCGGAATTTCCGACAACATTGTCCGATAGGACAGAATCCATCGGAAAATCCGACCGTGTATATGGGGCTTAGGAATGGGCTTTTTCACAATGGTGGTAACTGTTACTAACTATGAAAAGTGTTCTGCCGTTGATCACTTTTGAAAGAGCAGTATAGCAGAGGATCACTGTACTTTATTATGGAGGGAGCTTTGGTCACTACTGCCGACTGAAATAATAAGTGTCCAGAGAAGGAAAAACGGCATAGAAAAAATGGCTCCAAATTTCAGTGACTCTGAAATATGACTGGAACCCTCCATTCAAAGTTTCGCAGGCCTTTTTTCATTTTTTTTGCTAGTATCCAATCATATGAAGGTAGCTGCATATAACCAAAGATGTAAGACTAAAGACCCTGTGCAACTAAAAAAATATCCTGCCCTTCTGGGTATGGAGGAACAGCTGACTCTCTCTGCATGCCCATGTTACTGCTTAGTGGCAATCACTAAGCACCAGTGCTTCGACTAGTGCAACTTGGAGCTTCCACAGAGCTTCCATATCTCAGTTCCAGTGGGTGACTGAAGTGCCAGGGGAGCTAAAGGAAGGTATTTCCTGTAGGGGGGAGGAACATAAAAGTAAACCTCTTGCACTGTCCTGTGTGGGCAAAACACAGGTTCACTTTAAAGTGGTTGTAAACCTCAGACATGAAATATTAAAAAATCATATCCCTCTATAATGTGTACTTGTCTCAATTAGGAGCACTAAGTGTCATTTCTGTCTGCTGCTTTGTTCCTCTGCTATCAGCATTAGTCACTTCTGACAAGTTTTCCTGGCACTAAGTAAGGGTGACAGGGGAGGGATGTCCAGCTGATTGACAGCCTCACTCACAGTTTTTGTGAGCTGTGTTGATGGAGGGTGTGTCTCCTCCTTCCAATCAGCCCTCAGGGCTCTCCTCACTGAGCACTGCAGAGTGTAATTTGAGCTCTCCATCCTTTTTTTCTGACAGCTCAGAGAAGCTTTATAAATTCAGCCATTTGAACAGCTGTAGAGAAGAGAGGTCTGCAAGTATGTCCTACAACTTATGTAGGATGGTTTGTTTAATCTCTGTGTATCACCTCAGGCCATTCTCTTCACTGGGTATATGTAAGGGTTTACAACCACTTTAAGCCTGGAATTTCGCAACATACTTACATATCAAAATGATCACAATACATTAAAGTAACATTTCAAACTAGATGAGACACAATTAAAAGGAAAAGGGTTTACAACATACCATCATGAATGAATAGCCAATCCAGAGAGAGGACCACCCTTGAGGACAGGGGGGAATCTGAATGGTTTGGCTGTGAATGGCAATCACCATGGCAGGAGCTTCACAAACAGTGCACCTGTAACAGAAAACCTAGGTGAGTGTGAAATCATACAGAAGATAATCAGCCTCATTCAGCAGCATTTTACAGATGGGTAAAGTTTAATGGACTGCTCACACTTCATTAGTATTATTACCTTTTTTCACAATATGCCTCAGCTGTAGGCACTGATTGGCAGTGATGGGGCTGCACTGATAATCTCTGTAGATGTCCCCTGTCAAACTTGCCGGTTACTGCATGAAAGGAATGCCGATAACCGGCAAGTTTGTTTACATGTGATCAGCTGTGATTGGACACTAAGGACACAACAATCACAGAACGCGCCAGATGCATGCCACAGGGGGTACGTGGAGTGTGTGGTTCTGGGAGGACGTCCATGGATGCCCTCCCAGAACGAGAGAGTCGCATTGTAGCCATCTTTCGGCTATAGTGTGGGCATGAACTGGTTAAAGTCTTGAAGAGGAAATGGCTACAACTTAATTTCAATGCCAAATTTCACTGACTTTGTGGAACTCCTGGACTCAGCAATACATTTTGCACAACTAGAAAACATACTTGTTTTATGTTACAAGATCTTTACTGTAGCTGACCTTGGCTGGCAGTGCTTAGTCTCCAAGTCATATGGATGGCTGGATCGTAGGCCAAATGATTCAAATGCATCAGTGGTTTAGCCATATGTTGACAAAGGTGACTAAAAAAAGCAATATGCTGGATTTGAGTCCAAAGCCAAGGGGTATTTTTCCAATACACAATTTTGGTGCCAAAATTAGTCACTGCCAAGATCTTTCCCAGACTGGATGTTTTAGTTCTTGGCTACAATTGTGTACATAGATGACCACTTATACTTTTTTCTTTTTAGTAGTCCTAATACATTCACTACAAATATCACAGCTACCAGTGCACTTATTCTACTATAGGACTACATAATAATCCCTTGTCCTGCTAGCTTGATGCAGCTTGAATTTTTTTCAGCATGTTTTTCAAAGTGGTTCTTATTACATAACAGACATTATTTCCTGTTTTATGTTCTTTACACTCGCTACGTACAAAGAACATTACTATGTATGCTTAACCATAGTGATATCTGCAAAATTGTACATGCGCATGTACATTTAGCTAGCATGTCTTAAAACGTAAACAAGAATCATCATTTTAAAAGAAACAAAATTGTATATTATTTTAGGGCAGGGGTATGCAATTAAAAGACCTCCAGCTGTTGCAAAACTACAAGTCCCATCATGCTTCTGCCTCAGTGTCATGCCTGTGGCTGTCAGAGTCTTGCTATGCCTCATGGAACTTGTAGTTCTGAAACAGCTGGAGGTCATCTAATTGCATATCCCTGCTTTAGGGGAACCCTTTCTCTTCCCAAAACTGATATTTCAGTGTTGTGTAGCTCTTTAAATGATGTGCTGGCTTATACCTCATAGACTTGTGAGATATCTTTATTGATGTTCCTAATCTACAATGCTACAGAAGCCACTGCAAAGGTGTCACACTGTGATGCAAAGCAGGTGAAGCATATGGAATATAGTTGAATTGTATGTGTATTTGAATCCAAAAACGTTTTCTTTGGTTTTGGATAGACTAGGGAAGGAACATATCTCCCGTTGGGTCTTTGCTGCTATCTGGGGACGTTGCAGGAATTTAACCTCCTCTCACTTTCTGTTCTTATGGCAATGATTTCCCAGACAGGAAGTAAAAGAAAATATAAACAGGGACACAGACAGAGATACAATCATAACAGGCATCCCAGACTTCCCCTACTCTAATAAAGAAAAGCATTTTTTCAGGGGCTGGATGTCGGGACACATCGGCCGGTTCAATAAAAAACATCTGACATTCGACCCGTGTGTATGTCAGTCCGGCAAAAGCCAGACGTTTGGCCAGCTTCTGTCAGACGAGCATACTGGAAGACCAGCAGCTGACCAGCTTCTGATCAGCACTCTCAGCCAATGGCTCCAACTGGAGGTTTCAGTTTTTTGGGTTGAACGAAAAAAAAAACTATTAGTGTGTACCAGGCTTTACTCTCACTTGCTGTTTGGTAAAACGTTGTGAGCAGAACAGTATGTGTGGTGGAATCTCTCTGTGGGGAATGTAGAGTAAAAATGTGACAGGAGTCTAATCCTTTTCTAATCTATACAAAGCAAGGAAGAAAGGTTTTGGCTGGACATACACTTTAAGCCCCATACACACGGTCGGACTTTTTCATGGATTCTGTCCGATCGGACAAGGTTGTTGAAAAATCAGACCGTGTGTATGCACCATCGGACAGTGTTCGTCGGTTTGACCGACGGACAAAGTCTTATCTCCTGCTGGAAATCTTTGCCGTCAACACGGTCCGATCACACCAAATCCGATCGTGTGTACGGTTGTCCGACCGGACAAAGTGCTACGCATGCTCAGATCACATTACAAGACCAAAGCTATTGGCTACTAGCCTCTACGTAGTCCCGTCGTAGGCAACAAACGTCACCACGTTCAGAATGATCGGATTTTCCGACAACTTTGTCCGACCGTGTGTACGCAAAACCAACATCGGACAAAGTACGACGGACATGGTCCGACGGACCTGGTCCGCGGATTGTCCGACCGTGTGTATGGGGCTTTAGTGGTAATCAAGGTGCTAATACAAGCCGGCCGGCACACCACAAAGTTTTAAATGCAAAACATTACTGAAATAGGTCAGGGTCTTTTGATGTTTTTAACATCTGATGTAATATTTATGTTTTTTATGGGTGTTGTAATAATTGGGAGCATCTAGTGACTTATTTATGGCTGAATACTCAACATTGTGCACTCCAGTTACCTTTGGTGGTTGCAAGACATTTGGTCCTGTGTGAGCTGTTCAATTACAAAGTGCTATAGAGAAATCTTGCATTTCAGCAAAAGCTTCCCTTCTACTTTAGCTTGTCAGTGACCTGTATAAGTGAAAAACTTTAGGCAAACAATATCTATTCTCTCCCCTCCCTGACAAATAGATTGTTTCTACCTTGAAAGACTGTGTTTGTACATGTCAGTTACCCGCTAGGCAAATAGTGTTGAGATGTGAAACCTACATTGTGAACCCTAATGGAAGGTTTATAGCCAAAACCTGCGGTCTGGTTATTGCTCATTCTGACTCTTAATGTAAAACCCAGCAGGGAACCATGACACTACTGGCTGGCTCAATGGTGGTGGTGATGCATAAACCCAACAGAGAGATCTGTTCATTGAGCTGAAGCGCCAATACATTTTTCCAACTACATAGGTTGGTACTTCTGAATTCCATTTTTGGACAACAAAAATCACCAATTGTAACATGTCTGCAAACAGCAGCGGAGTTCCAGTCATTTGTGTGCTTATTAAAAGTCAGCAGCTAAAACAAGTGGAGCTGCTGACTTTTAATAAACACACACTTACCTTTCCCATGGTCCAGCTGTGCACTTACCCCAGCAGTTTTCTTCCTCTCTCTTCCCTTGGCGGCACCGGCATCTCTACTATGGGCACCCAGCTATGACAGCTTGCGGCTTCACAGCCGGGGGCCAACATGCGCATGCACGCGCGCCGCTGCGCTCTGTAACTGGTCCAAAGTCTTCTAGGTCCTGTCCTGTGTCCCAGAAGACTTTGGGAGGGAGGGGGAAGGAGAACTTCCACTTCAGATCGCCTAAGGCGACAGGAACGGAAGTGGCTGCGGGTACCTGTCAAAATCGGGTACCTGCTCCCCCTCTCCTCCCCAAAAGCTCAGTTTCACCATCAGGAGCTGGGGAGGAGGCCTTTTGGGTGGAAATAGGCAAGACGAAAAAAAGTAAAAATCTCACCGGCTTATATATGGCTGAATGTCTCTTCCCCTTAGGGGCTCCATGTTTGTTGGCATCAGCTCTGGCGTGGAGAGCCAATAGGAGTAATCATTTCTTGATGCAAAATTACACACATTGTTGATGTTGCAGAACATAAAAGGCATAGTGCTGAAACGTCGCAGGCAGCTTCCAGCAGTACCTAAGAAAATAAACCATTGTAATATGTCTTAAATTGCAATCTGAGAATTATTCCAAAAAATTCTGAAAGTTACATATAGACACCATACAGAAAAATAACATGTTTTTTTGCACCACCTTGGTTCTTAATCATAAATTCATAAATTCTTATTGTTTTTCATTTTGCTTGAATTGAAAAATGTTTATAATCTAAATTAAAGCCCAGTACACACTAGTAGTTTTTTTTGTTCAACCCAGCAGGGCTGAACGAAAAAACAAAACTGACAGCCTAAGGAGCCGCTGTATTAAAGTGATACTAAAGGATCATTTTTTTAAATCTTGTTAAAAATAACAAATATGTTATACTTACCTGCTCTATGTAATGGTTTTGCACAGAGCAATCCAGATCCTCTTCTCAGGCCCCTCTTCGGTGCTCCTGGCTCCTCCCTCCTTTTGAGTGCCTCCACAGCAAACAGCTTGCTATGGGGGCACCGAGCCGAGCCACCGCTCCCTGTGTCCATTCAGACACAGACCCGCTGCCTTTCTCTCCTCAATGGCTGCTTGTCTTTGATTGACAGCAGTGGGAGTCAATAGCACTGAGCTGCTGTCTCAGCCAATGAGGAGGGGAGTCCCGAGCAGCTGAGACACTCCTGCAACATCGCTGGATCTAGCTGGACCTCAGGTAAGTAATAAGGGGGCTGAGGGGAGCTGCTGCACACAGAAAACTTTTTAACCTAATGCATAGAATGCATTAAGATAAAAAACCTTCTGCCTTTACAACCACTTCAACTGACATTAGAACAGCGATCTCCCATGCTGTTCTATTGAGTTCTGATGGGGGACTTCTCCCCGCCAGAAGACTCCGGTCAGCGTTCTCAGCCATTCACTGGTCAGGAACTGATTGGCAGACCTTTTTCATCATACCCAAACGGCCAGCTTCTATCGTACCGACTGCAGTACACCCGGGCCGAACCAGTCGATGCCACCCGACATACGGTCTGTGTGTACTAGGCTTGTGTCTCAAGAGTTGTTTTCTTTATATTATTCAAGAAGAGAACAGTCCCCCTTGGGAAATGGAATTTCGAAAGTGACCAAAAACACCAAATAATAATATAAAAAATATTTTATTACAAGGAATATAATATAATTGTAAAAACCTTGTCATATAGACAGGAATACACAATAACATGAAAATGAAAATGGTATTGATACATATACAGACATTTGTAATATCTAACACGTTTCCGGCTTGATGGCCTTCTTCAGGCTTTTTTTTCCAAACAGAGCAAAATGTCTATTAAAGAAACATATATATCATTATATCATAGAAGCAATAAACAGACATCGGTGTAGGGCATAAAAAGCAAGTAGATGGCAATAAATATCACGTACCAGTGGTATCAATAGATTGTACATGAATTGTACATGAATATAGGAGCCCTTGGGCCCCATATAACAGAGGGCTGGACGGATGTGACTCAATTTCAGATAACCCTACAAAAAGTATGGGTGTCTCAGTGAAGGTCCAAATAGGGGGAGGAAGGTCACAAAGAAAAAGTCAGATCTGAACTGATCTGAAATGTAAAACGGAATGTAATGATACTCAATGTACTTTGTAATCAAGGCCTTGTAATCAAGTCTGTTTATTGCTTCTATAATGATATATATGTTTCTTTGATAGACATTTTGCTCTGTTTTTTAAAAAAATCCCTGAAGAAGGGCATCAAGCTGGAAACGCTGGGTTCATCAGAGATATTACAAATGTCTGTATATGTATCAATACCATTTTCATTTTAATTTTCATGTTATTGTGTATTCCTGTCTATATGACAAGGTTTTTACAATTATATTATATTGCTTGTAATAAAATATTTTTTATATTAATATTTGGTGTTTTTGGTCACTTTCAAAATCCCATTTCCCAAGGGGTTTTCTTCTTATACAATCGGGATGTGGTGACCTCAAACACATGATCCCGCACAGGTTGGAACCTATTTTCGGATATACCATGCTTGTTCACAACATTGGTATGATCTCAACACAAGATTTTTAAAGCGCACACCCTAATTGAGCCGCACCTAAAAATACCTGTGCTGAGAAGACAAAGGATACATATGTAAATGGGATAACCCAAACATACAAATTAAAAACATTTAATTGACGTAGACATCAATACAAAAAGAAACAAGAAAGAAACAAAAAAAATGAGAAAAAAACAAAAAATGTCACCTATGTCCAAAGTAATATGAAAAGGAATAAAAAGTAAAAAATGGATAAAAGCACAAAAAGAGAGACAAATAGAAAATATACGTGCTGTGGTATAACCCACACATATATAGTTGACACATGTATGAAGATGCATACTGTACTATGTTTAAGCATTTGCCACATTCTATATATATAAATCTACATCGGGTAAGATATATGTCCATTATTATATCGCAATACACTTGCATTGTACTCCTGTGTATCAACTACGGACGAACCATATTTTGTTGCATAAATATAAATAAACAGAACAAAATAATAACAAAGTATCCTATAAAGCAATGGCAAGGAACATAATGCAGCAACCCTAAACACTTTGTATAAAGAAGGAGAGATGTAAATAATATCTCTATCCAAACATGAAGATAGTGAATCAAACGTGGAGTATGAAATGGAGGGGCATTGTGTTGGAATGGTAGAATGCAATATAAAAATTATTTTTTGTTAATGTATAGCCTCAAATCAGGGGAAATATCACATAGATGAAAGCAATGAAGGTAAAGGTGTACTATGGAAAATATGAATTTAACCCTATAAATTGCACGATAGTAATTATGTGTGAAAATCCTCTGTGGAAAAGGTAGGGCAGTTGATAACTGGTTAGCTATATCCCACAATATTGAAAATGATATATAGTCATCAACATGAATCAAGGAAAAAGAAAAATGTGCAAATAAATTGAGAAAAGACAAATTAACCCAAAACGAAAGAGATGTAATACTGGTTAAAAAAGACAAATATATGTGTATATATATATATATATATATATATATATATATATATATATATATATAAAAATACACACATACATAAAAATAAAATAAAAAAATAATAAAAATGAAATGAAAATAAAAATAAGAACAAAAACAAAAGTAAAAATAAAAATAAAAATAAAAAAATATGAAAATAAATAAATAAAAATATAATTGAAGGTAAAATGAGAACCAGGAGATGTAAATCATTTAGATGAAAAAGAGACAGTCTAATCATAAAAATGTGTAATGTCCCATTCAAAATTCAAACCATAAGGTATGCGTGTTTTAAACTGAAAAATCCAAAAAACCTCCATTTTGCAAAGACGTTTGTTCGTAGATTGTTTTTTCTCAATGCTATATAAATGCTCTTGAAATCTATCTCTCATTCTCCTAGTAGATTTCAAGAGAATTTATATAGCATTGAGAAAAAACAATCACACCTTTACAATATTAGGAAATGTGCTTGTCCGACTGCTCTTAAAAATCTATAGCCACCTCACGTCACAAATACTGCACAGCAGTACTTAGCAAGGTAACACCGCCTACAAATGCATAACTTGTAATGAATGTATTACAAACAATCCATAGAAACAAGATTTTTAAAACACTTTACATGAACTGATAAAATTACTTACATTATGCTGAAAACATTTGTAAAGGAACAACATTAAACATGCTATATTTCCATTTGGATAGCAGATGACCAAATGTAAGCAGACACTCTTTATATCTATTATAGTTTATTTGTTTAGAATCATGCAGCTTCCTTACCCAGATCTTGACCATGGGCTCTTTCATTTCCTTGTACATAGAGAAGAGAATACCCATCATAGATTATGTTAGTTCCCTGAGGACAAGGTGGCGAATCTGTAGACTGGCTGTGGCGGGTAATAAGGAATCCATGAGCTACAGATCCTAATCCAGGAGAGCCGGGAGGACCTTGCAATCCATCTGGACCTGGAGGGCCTTGGTTTCCTCTTGATCCTTTTAATATTAAAACAAATAAACTTAAAAAAGTTGTTTAAAGTGGAGGGCCACCCTAAAAAAAAAAAGCAGCATTAATATTCTTAAAAAAAATCAGCATTTTCCTACTCCCCGGTGATCTTCGGTCTTCTCTCCTCCTCGTGTTGTCTTCTGGGTAATGGGGTGCGCTGTGTTCTGGGAACTGTGTGTTTCCTAACGCAGCGCGTCCCATTCACAAAGCGCCGCGCGACTCGTGCATGAGCAGTAGGAAACGGGCAGTGATGCTGCAAGGTTCCACTGCCTGTTTCCCCTAGTGAGGATGGCGGCACCGGGACCCGAGTGGGCGCCCTGGAAAGGTAAGTGTCCTTATTAAAAATCAGCAGCTACTTTTTTTTTAGCTGCTGACTTTAAAAAAAAAAAAAAATTCCCGCTGGAACATCCCTTTAAAGTAAAACTCAATCCAAATTAATTTTTTTGGGGCCCTAGGCTACCTAGTTCACCTAGCGGTAGTGCCGGCCCTGGGGATTTCACTTTATTTCCCATAGCAAAGACAGGATGCGAGAAGAAATCTCTCCAAAGTAAGAGATTTCCCAGGTTGTCACCAGAACTAGTGTATCTATTGGAAGATTCCTGTTCTGGTGACAACTCAAAATATGGGATTTTCTTGCACCCTCACTCTGGGTCATAATGTTTACCAGGACAAATATAGAGGGTTCAGCTTTCTAATGGGGCCACACAGCACAAAACAGACAGGTGTTCTTATTACTCTTCACGTTATCCAAAACTAAGGAAAAAATTTTTTTTGCCCTTTAGTTAGTTATAATTTAAGTATCTTTTCACTGGGGGTGGACATACTTAAACAGGGGAGCGTAAAATCTACATAGAAACCAATCAGCTTCCAGGTTTTTCTGTCAAAGCTTAATTGAACAAGCTAAAGTTAGAAGCTGTATGGTTACTATGCACAGCTGCATCCGATTTTGCACTCTCCAGTTATAATAATGCTGGTTATACATCGCCCAAAATCAGTAAAAAATGCTCGGTTGCAGGAACTGGCAACTTTTGGCCCATGTGTACAGTTCCTTGTCTGTCAGTTTAATGGAAGCACCACTAGATGAATCAGAAGACATTTAACTGATTCATTTTGCCCCAGTAGAGCACTGCCCGTCCCACCCCAAAAACCCATACTTCTTTAATATGGGGATTATGCACACAATCCCTCCCACAAAACAGTGCTTAGTGCCTGAACAACAAATTGCCTTGCCCTAACAGTCATGTGGGAGGTGGGTTGATCCAGAGGAAGGCAAAAAAAAACCCCAGCAGAGCATGCTCCAATCTGTTACAGCAGGGGAAATAAATCCCTTCCTGATCCCCCAAGAGGCAATCGGCTTTTCCCTGGATCAACTTTACCTATAAATGTTAGTACCCCGTTATGTACATTTAGGAAAGTATCCAGGCCTTTCTTAAAGAAATCTACTGAGCTAGCCAGAACAACCTCTGGAGGGAGTCTATTCCACATTTTCACAGCTCTTACTGTGAAGAAACCTTTCCGTATATTCAACAACATTGTATGTTTGTTTTGCTAGTCACCCTACTTATCTGTTTATATGTACACTGCCATGAAAAAGCCACAAAAACAATATGCAGAGAACCATCAGCTGAATATTAGTAATGCTTTTACCTTTTTGAGCAGTTAGGGAGAGATTTACTAAAACTGGTGCAAGCTGTGCATGGTAGACAATCAGCTTCTAACTTCATCTTGTTTAATTAAGCTTTGGCAATAAAACCTGGAAGCTAATTGGTTTCTATGCAGAGCTGCACCAGATTTTGCACACTCCAGTTTTAGTAAATACCTCCTTAGTGTCTATTTGCTCTATGAAGCTATACTCAACAATATGAGCAAAAACGTACCTGGTTGCCCCTGTGGACCTCTGTCACCTTTGCGTCCTGCCTGCCCTTCAAATCCTGGAAGTCCATCTCTGCCAGAGTCACCTGATGGCCCTAAAGGACCTTAAAAATGAAATGATGATAAGTAACAAAGTTACATCCAAAGTAATAACTATACCTGTCAACCAGTTTAGTTACAAGAAAGTAGTCATAAAAGAAATATGGGGGCTGCCATTGCTTAACTGCTCCTGTTAGCTGGCTATCTCTGGCTTCGGTACTTTCTGAGTTACTACCCCAGAACATGAATGCAGATCAGCAAACTCAGAACTCTTTATATATGAATACTTGCTCAAATTCAGTGGCTTACAAAGTATTTAAAGTGGAAGTAAACCCTTCCACATGACTTTGGCCTACAGGTAAGCCTAGATTAAGGCTTACCTGTAGGTCCAATAAATATCTCCTAAACCTACATGGTTTAGGAGATATTTAGCGATGAAAAGGCATCGCTGTCTACGGCGCATGCGCCGTAGACAGCGGCGCGCAGGCGCACTGAGGGCGCACTGCATATGCCGCTCTCACGGCAATATGCCGATCTCGTGCGCATGCGCGGGAGTGACGTCATCGCCGCTCCAGCGAATGATAGCGCTGGAGCGGCGAGACCCGGAAGTCACTCCGGCCCTGCATGGCGGCGAGGAAGATGGAAGATAAGGACGGCTTCGGGGGCTTCGTTTTCAGGTAAGTTTTTCATAATGAGCTAGTATGCTATGCATACTAGCTCATTATGCCTTTGCCTTGCAGGGTGTCTTTTTTTTTTTTTTTTACAGAGGCTTTACTTCCTCTTTAAGGCATTGGACCTGCATAACAGTCAGGGAACACATGTTTGCAGAAAGGTCAGCAATAGCTATTTCTGTAGCAGTCTATACTGCAGGCTTCCTTCAATTGTAAAAGTTTCCCCACCTACATCAGGATGAAACATGTTTGACCCAAAATACTGTAACTTTTATAAGCCACTATGAATAATAGGTAAATATATAGGGGATAATCAATACTTAATTTTATTTCTTGCACTGCACTGTATGAGGAACTGTGCAAATCTTCACGAAAATCTTCATGCAAAGAAATTATGAATAATAATTAAACAACACTAATAAAATAAAATTTCTAGGGGAATATATTATTTGACATCCCACAAAGTATTACCTGGTGATCCGGGGTTGCCTGGTGGTCCAGGAGGTCCTGAGTTTCCTGGACGCCCTGGTTGTCCAGGTGGTCCCTGTATTGTCTTGATCTCACCTTTGGGACCAGGTGGTCCTGGAAGACCTGTTAATCATAAAGATAAAACATATTTATCACTCAGTATTTGATAACTGTTTTGTCCTCTAGAAAAAGACCATATGAATATAAGGAGATAATTGCCAATAATATAATACAGAATGAAAGTTCTCACCTGGAAGACCTGGGCTACCTAGATCCCCTTTACCACCAGCCAGACCAGGAGGACCACCGGGCCCTTTCATACCTAAAAAATACAACAGAGCAGAACATGACTACAGTTGCTTTTCATCTCTTTTAGCCTAATGTTGTATTATTAGCCACAACAGGCGATGCAATGCAATGTACATAATATACATGTGACAGTGCTGTCAGCTACAGCCTCTTGTGAACTGGGAAGGCTGGGAGCAATGTAACTCAGCACCTATCATTGTCTGCTTCTAACAGACAACTCATATAAATAACACAAAAAAGAAGATCTAAAAGGGGATTAAAATATCACATTCCTCCAAATAATAAGGCTTATATAGAGTGCTGTTCAAATTTAGCTTAGTGTTTCTCATGTTTGGCTTAGGTCATTGTCTCCTAGGCCAAATATTTCTATTATGATATGTGAACACTTGGCGTACAGGGGGATGTGACTGAGCCTGTGTGCCCATCCAGAGACCCATTATTATTACCTGGGAATCCTGGGACACCCGGAACTCCCTGATCTCCTTTCATTCCATTTAAACCTGGTCTTCCAGGATCACCCTGTAAATAAGCATAGCATTTTAGAATAAACAATTACATTCATTTCCTTTGGATTAAATGATGAGCACTGGCAAGGTAGTTGTGACAGTCTTATTTCTTGACTATATGAGAGGCACAATTCACATTTTCTGATTTGTAGCAAAGCATTCCTATTCATTTCACTTCATATTCACACTAAATAAAATTACCAGATAGTGACAAACTCTAGCTTTTGTGTGGTAAATATATCAAAAATTGATGTAGACTTTGGTTGCACCCAAAATTCAAGTGGATTTGGCATGAAAAATCTAATTATTATTAAGGTTATGCTACAGCAAAAAAGCTGAATCACAATATATAGTTATGGCAATATTTCACTGCAGCCTGTTTGATTTCTTTTCGCGCTGCTCAAAGTACAGGTGAAAGTATATCCCTGTGTCCAAGACATATATACATACACATTACATTACATATATATTGTGCATTAAAACCAGTCCATGCCCTCAAGGAGCTTACAATCTAAGGGCTCTTTCACATGGACGTGTCCGTGTACGGAGCCCGCTCTGCACAGCGGGGGATCGCTCCATCGATCCCCCGCTGAGCAGGAAGTTGACAGGCCTGTCTCTGCACTCTGTGCAAGGACGGACCTGTCGGAGCGCCGCTCTCCCCTATGGGGGATCGGATGATGACGGACCGCAGAGTCCGTCGTCACCCGCTCTGATCCGCAGACGGATGGAAAAATAGGGTTTTCCTCCGTCACACTTTTTCGGATCGGAGTGGGTCAGATGTCAGCGAACATGTCAGCGAACATGTCACCGAACATGTCACCTCTGACATCCGACTCTCCATAGAGGTCTATAGAGTGTCCGTTCAGGTCCGCCTAAAAAACTGACAGGCGGACCTGAACGGACCGTCCGTGTGAAAGAGGCCTTAGGTCCCTAACTCACATCCATATACACATACTAGGTCCAATTTAGACGGGATCCAATTAACCTACCTTTGAAGTGTGGGAGGAAACCCATGTAGCCACAGGGAGAACATGCAAACTCCAGGCAGGTAGTGCCATGATTGGGATTCAGACTGATGACCCTAGTGCTGCTAGGTAGAAGTGCTAACCACTTAGCCACTGTGCTTTAATTTAAAGTTCATGCACCAGGAAGATTGAATATTTAGTGAATGTCACATTGGATATCACGTTGGGTTTTCAGCTCTTTATGAAATTAATTTGCTTAGAAAATTTGAATGCAAGAATATGTTAGCAGCATACTGATGTACAAGCAGGATTAGCTGCTATACATCCATAGGCCAAAGATACAGTAAACATGTAATTTATAAAGCACAGATACTAAAGAAAAAGGAAGAGGTCAATAGAAAAATATAATACAAATACACACTGAAAAAAACTGAAGTGAAAATACATTATTTTAAAGCAGAACCCCAGGCAAAAATAAAAAGATAAAAAAGTATAGCCCATTAAAAGATAAAATAACAAACACAGCTTTTGCTACAGTATTAAACTTTAATCCAGAGGTTTCCCCTGCAGTACTTTTATTCTACTGTGTCCTCAGTCTAATGGCCAGCATCATTCAACCCACTTCCTGGGCCATCTTGGACTTGGTCCACTTCATGGGCCATCTTGGACTTGGTCCATTTCCTGGGCCATCTTGGACTTGGTTAATTTCCTGGGCCATCTTGGACTTGGTCCACTTCATGGGCCATCTTGGACTTGGTCCACTTCCTGGGCCATCTTGGACTCGCTGCAGCCTGTGACTTGACTTACAGAGCTGCATTACTTGTGTCTTTTTTTGTCTGTAGTTAAGTTTTAAACTAATGTATCTTAAAGTGGGAGTAAACTCCCTTGGTTGAATTTTACCTGTAGTAAGCCTATAATAAGGCTTACCTATAGGTACAGTAAATATCTTCTAAACATGCACATGCACTCTGAAGGAACGGCATACCCGTGACCTTCCTTCAGAGCCCTGTGCTGCCAACAGCAGCTCGTTATCACTGGTTCATCATCGTCGTTATCGCCAATGTCATCGTGGCATGTCCATTCAAAAGACCAGAGCCAACCAACCTGGAAGGAAGACGGGTGAAGATTGAAGCCCTGTCAGCGGTGACAGCGCGCCGATGGAGGACTTTGTTTTAAGGTAAGTTTCACGTAATGTACTAGTATGCAATGCATATTAGCACATTATAACATTGCCTTGCCGGAGGAGATTAAATTTGTTTTCCTTACCAAGTTTACTACCGCTTTAACCTGTTGCTGACCGGTGCAGCTCTTGTGGCGGGCCGCCGTCATATGACGTCGCTTGCTTTTTGGCCACCAGGGGGCGCGCGCACGCCGCGGGAGGCACGCGCGTGTGCCCGCCGCGTCGCCGGGGACCCGATGCGCGTGCCCGGCGGCCGCGATGTCCGCCAGGCACCCGCGATTGCCCGGTAACTGAGCAGGACGTGGATCTGTGTGTGTAAACACACAGATCCATGTCCTGTCAGAGGAGAGGAGATCGATGGTGTGTCCCTTGTACATAGACACCGATCGGTCCCCTCCCCCAGTCAGTCCCCTCCCCCCACAGTTAGAATCACTCACATAGGGAACATATTAACCCCTGCAGCGCCCCCTAGTGTTAACCCCTTCCCTGCCAGTCACATTTATACAGTAATCAATGCATTTTTATAGCACGGATCGCTGTATAAATGTGAATGGTCCCAAAAATGTGTCAAAAGTGTCCGATATGTCCGCCGCAATGTCGCAATCATGATAAAAAACGCAGATCGCCGCCATTACTAGTAAAAAAAAAATAATAATAAAAATGCTATAAATCTATCCCCTATTTTGTAGCCGCTATAACTTTTGCGCAAACCAATCAATAGACGCTTATTGCGATTTTTTTTTTACCAAAAATATGTAGAAGAATTCGTATCGGTCTAAAATGAGGAAAAAATTTGTTTAAAAGAAAAAAAATTGGATATTTATTATAATAAAAAGTAAAAAATATTGCGTTTTTTCAAACTTGTCCCTCTTATTTTGTTTATAGCGCAAGAAATAAAAACCGCAGAGGTGATCAAATACCACCAAAATAAAGCTCTATCTGTGGGGAAAAAATGATAAAAAATTTATTTGGGTACACCGTTGCATGACCGCGCAATTGTCATTCAAAATGCGACATCGCTGAAAGCTGAAAAATGGCTTGGTCAGGAAGGGGGTGTTTGTGCCTGGTAGGCACGTGGTTAAATTACTTTAGGCGGGGGATGACTATATTGGTAGAAGTTTCACGATTAAAGGCAGTTGTATTCAGAAAATTTATAAACTCGTTGCTGATGTAATTTCTTTTTAATGTACTTTTTTAAGCATTAAGCATTATAAAAGACATTTTGCAGAACATACTGGGAATTCTTACAAGAAAACTCATTGCTGCCTTCTTGATTGTGTAACTAAGAATCCATATGGTTCCATTTGAGCTAGCAGAGGGGAAAGGCTATGACTCCCCCAACTTATTCATTTGCCTGTGTGCTGTGAACAGACTGCAACAGCAAGAGAACAATCAACACCAGTTTTTTTAAAGCATAGCAGTAAAATGACTTGCAGAAGTGGTAAAGAAAAGCTGCAAATGCACCACCTGCTGGCTGCAAGTGGCAAATATGAAATATTCATATATAACGCTTCATATTTTCCCAGGTAGAGAATAATTTTTAGTCATGAGCATTATAAAAAAATAATTAAAATCTACACAAAACAGTACAGAATGTCATTCTGTTACAGTAAAAGCTTTGCATTCAGATCTTCCCGAATCTCTGCTGAATCAAGTGACTATAAACAGCGGGTGCTTTAGGGCAGCCCAGCTCACTACATGTCATGTATAAAAAAGAGCGAACATGTTGGTCTTATGGCAGCATCATCTTGAATCTAAACGCATTAGGGTGTGCTTCTCAAATATGTTTTGGTATGTATAAAAAAGAGACACTGAATGAAGCTTGAGTTCAGTACAGGTTTTTTGAGGAACATATGTACAGCAAAAGCATACAGAGGCTTACCGGAACACCTGCGATTCCTGGGTCTCCTTTAGGTCCTGGAAATCCAGGCTGTCCAGGTATACCAGGATTTCCTTTATCCCCTTTGGAGCTTGAACTGCCAGGGGGGCCACGGGGTCCTTCTGGGCCAGGTGAACCTTTGTAACGTTAGAAATAAAAAGTTAGACTCACACAAAAGCATTAAAACAAAATTGAATGTGAAGAAATTGGAAGATATGTAAAGTATAGCTGCTTATTTGTTTTTTTTTTTTGCATACTACCTGATCATATTTCACTTCAAATTTGAATTGCTATTTTGTAAGCAAAGCATGATTACTGCTAATAATATAAAATGTGACTATGTGACTGCTCCCATACCATTGTTTCAAATATGGTCTATGGCTGAAATGCATTAACATTGTCCTGTGGTTTGTTTTACAGTGAATGGAAAACACCACATTACACTATGAAGGGCATCAAAATAAAGTGTGTGTGTGTGTGTGTGTGTGTGCTCACATGTATTGCTGTACTGTAGTACTGCTGTAGCAAATGTTCAGGTAAGGCATGGCATCTTAAGAGTAGAAGTCAATGCAAAATGTTTTTTTAGTTCTAATCAGTGTGCTTACCTTTTATGTAGCTAGCATTTTTAGTTTATTATACACAAAGCCTCAGGCTCAATCTGAGTACTTGTTCCTATGCTTGTAATGGTGGCACCATAATTAAATGGTAGCGATTTTGGTTCTACCTGTGCCACTGGAGGTAAAAGCATTCAGCAACGCCTCTCTCCCCTGCTTACAGAGTACCTCCATGTGTCACACATGTTCTGCAAAGAAAATCGCTTCTCAATGTCATGTGACCAAGATATATTTTATCAGCTAGACCAGGGATCTCCAAACTACGGCCCTCCAGCTGTTGTGGAACTCCACGTCCCATGAGACATTGTAAAACTCTGACATTCACAGACATGACTAGGCATGATGGAACTTGTAGTTTTTTAACAACAGGAGGGCCATAGTTTGGAGACCACTGAGCTAGACCATTGATGTCGAACCTTGGCACCCCAGATGTTTTGGAATTACATTTCCCATGATGCTCAACTACACTGCAGAGTGCATGGGCATCATGGGAAATATCGTTCCAAAACATCTGGGGTGCCAAGGTGCCATCACTGAGCTAGACCTTCTGCAGCCACATCTCCTCCTAAGCTACATCTTTTGAAATAGAAAGCAGACCAACAGGCTCATGTGGCCTGATATTATTAGATATTTTGATGGTACTTATAAAATGTATAAGTAAAGATTTCTAAAGCACCTACTGAACTGTGCCTTTAGACTAGTGCATTAACTTCTGGTTTAAAGCATTCTCCATTAGAGTATAATATATTGTATGGATTAAATCCTGAACAGCCCTGAACAATGTAGCTATTGTAATATAAGTCAGTCTGACCCAGAGACATGTGGTTGCTACTTGTCGCTGTTATTTTATCTCTAGAAACTTTCAATTTTTTTTCTCTCATTGTTGTTCACACTTTAGAAACCTCAAAACGTGTTGCTGAAATACACTACATTTTCTGATATGAAAAAATATGAAAAATGCACCAATCTGAAAAAAGTATCATCTGTCAACAGTCATGCAGCCTATTTGAATTGAGTCACCCATGAAATGCTTTACTTTGTCACTATTAAATGATGACAGTAACTACCAGATCTCAATTATTTTGATGCAAATGTTAAGTTCTTTATCAAGGATTTTATTAAATCGTTCTGCTTAAACATAGCATTCTTCATTTCAAAGTCTCTTTACTGAAACATGGAAATTAGAGTGTTTGTATTTACAAGCACCATTTCTTTAAAAAATAAGAAAAAAGATACATTTATTTCATCCAAATTTCATTAATAATGAGTAATGTCAAAGGGTTCTCTATCTTTAGCAGACAGAGTAAAACCATCCCAAGAGTCTCCACTCTTGCCCTCTTCCCTCCCAATTAGCTATTCCCTGTTTGCATTCCCAAATGCTATGTTTTTCTCAAGTAATTTATCACTTTTTTCATGTATGAATCAGTGAGGGTTCAAGCAAGGAGACTAACCCCACTCATCGGATTGCAGTCCTAAATTTGAAAGAAATTCAAAATGTACTTTCAACCCTGTAAATGGTTCACTTCACAGAAGGGACCATGGAAAGGCCAAACTCACATCCTCCACACACCAAGACCTCATGAGAAACCCATGGGTGAGTCTAACCTTACACAAGAATCTCAGGCAGTCGGGTACTGGATATCAGTGGCATGGAGGTGTAGGCTTATGGTCTCTTCTGTGGAACTGGTAATTTTGTGTGGGTAAAATACAGGTTCACTTTAACTACAGTAGATCAATAAAAAACTATATAAGTATGTTACTGTAATTTCAAAAGTTGTTTTCAATCTTTTCAAACATACAGTTTTTATTATAAAATACTAGGTCATCCTTCCATGAAAGTCCTTGTTCAGGAATGTCCTGTTATGAGGTGACAACAGTGCTCCTGCATTATCACCCTGTCACATGCATCTTTAGCTGGGACTAAAAGCGGCCGTGCAGACAAACATTGCTCAGGTGTGGCAAATTACTATTACTTATTAATCAGAAAGCTGGTCCATAGCAATTATATGCAGCTAACGCTGGAGTTCATGTATGCGGAAATTTGCTAAAAGAGGTTGGGGGATATCAGCATCACTGAAGAGCAAAGGATAAAAAAATGTGAAATTAGAATTTTATGAAAACGGAACACATGGCAATTGTTTATGATACTTAGGACTTTAGCAATCTAAATGTCATTCAGCGAGGGATTCGATTAAATAAATCTTGCCCGTAACAATCTATAACGTGTTATCTGAAATCAGTTTTCCAACAAAACTGCATTAATTAGGACCAGTTCTGAGCTGGGGTATAGAGGTACTCCATCACTCAGAGTGGACATATCTTTGTTGGGAAGCTGTCATGTATGTGGGCTCAATCCCTGGCCCCATACAGCCGGCTGCAAGGAGATTATCTTGCTAAATGAAAACTAAGAGGGCAGTCATAGTGACAATGTCATTACCCAAATATGGCAATGCCCATATTTGGGAAATTACTTTTGTAACTGGCTGGGTGAAGCTTCATGCAGAATTGAGAGACTGACACCCTATCAGGTCCACCTTGCTGTTGATTGGCAGCACACAGCAGAGTCCATCTTGCTGTTGATTGGCAGCACACAGCAGAGGGGAAGATCTATAGCAGCTTTGCATTCTGGGAAAGAATATTATGAGTTCTGGGCAAGGAGAAAGGGGAGATCAAGATCACTGCTGTGGGGTATATCTGGCATCAGTGGAGGGAAGATTTTGTAACTGTAAGTAGCGGCAGGACATGGGACACACTTTCCTAGAATAAATCTATGTCCCTGTTGCTGTGTCTGAAACAAAGTTTTTAATTAAACTTAAGCTTTAACAATGTTTCATGCATAGTGTCCTGCATTTTCAGTAAAGGACTTTCAGCAAGCACCCATGTGTACATGCAATGTGTGTCACATGCAGCCTGGTACAGTTCGGGTGGGGGCGGGGGCGTTCGCTCGTCCCCACCCCCTTTGCTAACCTGACGGGCTGCATGCTCAGATAAGGGTCTGGTAGGGATTTCGGAGGGTACTCTACGCAGTTTTTTCTGCATTGGGGGTTTCCCTTAAAACCATGCCATTTTTCTTTTTAATTTGGCGTGGAGTTCCCCTAAAGATTTATACCAGACACAAAGTGCCTGCATTGTCGGGATCAAAGTCGGATCCCCGTTCATTGAAGTCAGACGTCAAGTCGCAGGGCAAAGTTGGATCCACAGTCGTACGACTGTCGTGTCGTACCAGTGTGAACCCGGACTCAGAGCTTGAGAGCAGAGCTAATTTTATAATTAAATGCACCCTAGTCATCATTTAATGTCTTACCGAAATAACAACAGATCTTCATGTCTGCATAGTTCTTTATATCTCTGTAAGTGAATCCTACATTTGGTGAAATGTGAATTTCCTAATACTTGTTTTCCTGAGCACTTGTATGAGAAAGGCATGTGAAAAGATAATAAAACAAGGAGCAGTCTGTCAGTCCCCTAATAGAAAAGCTTGTATTCAAAATAACTGAATTCATTACCAATTTGTCACTTTATAACTCTGAACAACAGAATTTTAATTTGTAATTCAGACTTCATGGAAGAAGCTTTCAGCGTGTCTAGGGTAAAGTGCCCTAGTCATGTCAGAGTGTGACAGGAGACACTTCATCTCAGGGAGAAGAAAAGTTAAACAAGTCAGTATGACCATTAAAAAAGAACCATCACTTCGCATCAGAACAATTCCTGATCTGGTTGTTTCTGCAAAATCTGAATGACCACAAACTGTATTACATGGTATAACTTAAATTTTTTTGTCTTTACACACCATAAGGTACTAAGACATCAATCCATGTATACAAAAACTGTACAGCATGCAACAAGATGGCACGGGTTAAAAACAAACCTTGAGGACCTGGGAGAGGTTCACCAATGCCCAGTGTTCCGGGTTAAAAAGGTCACACAACAACACGACACAAAACAAAATCACTGGTTAATACACATTACAAAGAAACATCAACACCAAAAGTTGTTCACAACAGCAGAATTCCATTGTCATCACATGCATGCAGAATACAGCACCATTGTCCTCAAATGTAAAGGAGGCAGAAAATACAAGGTTATTTCATTCACAATCAACACATTGAACATGATAGCTGGATAAGCATTGACATCTGATATCAGCCATTCACTGACACCGGTGTGAATTATGAATTAATTTCAGAGCAGAACACTTCTTTCATGGGAAAATTAATTTGCAGACCTTAGGGAAAGCATCCGGTGTTGAAAACAAAACTGACATACATATTTTAATAGGATTTGCAGCCCATATAATGGAGGAGCTGGACTGAGGAAGTGTTTAGTAATGTCATGCATTTCTTATATTAACTGTTGTATATCCGGTCACACTGCTAATAATCAGGTTTCTCTGTAGCAGAATAACCAACAGATTTAGTAAGCAAGTATAATATGCAAGTTTACGTAAGTTTAATGTTCCCTGTTAACCTCCTAGGCGGTAATCCCGAGTCTGGCTTGGGTTCAGTTTTTTCTGCTAAGAGCGGTAACCCCGAGCCAGACTCAGGGCTGCATTGCAGGATACAGGGGGGGAAGTTACTTACCTTTTCCCCTGGATCCTGCGATGTCTCCCCGCTGTGTGAGCGTGCCGTCCGCTCGCTCGATTCACACAGTGCCGAGTGCCGCTGATCTCCGTTCCCTGCGACGTTCAGACGCACAGGAGCGGAGATCGCGCCAAATTCAAAAAAGTTTAAAAACACAACACACATACAGTACTGTAATCTTACAGATTACAGTACTGTATACAAAAAATACACATGCCCTTTGTCCCTAGTGGTCTGCCCAGTGCCCTGCATGTCATTTTATATAATAAAAAGATTTTTTTTCTGCCTGGAAACTGGAGATTGTCCATAGCAACCAAAAAGTGTCCCTTTATGTCAAAAGTGGTTTTAGACCCGCTAGAAAACACCGATAAAAAATTAGAATCACAATTTATCATCAAACAATAAATTTAATGACAGCGACTATTCTGCAACTGAGCAAATTTCAGTGTTTTTGATTTGGTTACATTATTGAATCATTTTTATATATATTTTTATTATATTATAATTTATGATTTTGTGTTTCAAACTTTATCATACCCGGGATGTCTACTAGACTCTGGTTCGGACAGATTTAAATGAGTTATTCATAAGAATTGCATGCCTACAATATAAAAACGCCAAATTTCCATGCAAAATAATTGTACCGCTTTCAGCACAAAATTCCAGCCAGAATCATACCGCCAGGGAGGTTAAAGCCCAAGAAGGCAGACGTTATATAAACATTTAACCCTACATCCTTTAAGCAAACACGAACAGAAGCACCAGCTTGAGCTGGCAATCTGGCAAATTAGGCATTTGCAGAAGAGTTCATGTATGTATATAATATCATAATAGGCTGGTTTGGACAGGACGGGCCTTTCATTGCCATTTAACAGTGTACCCAACCTAAACATCTGGCCCGGTATGTCAGATAAGAACTCATGATGGATAAGAACTGAAAAGTACGAGTCTATAACAAATAGTACACTGCATATATTAGACCAGCTAAATAACAAACTAAGGTGCAATGGGGGTGGCGAATCACTTACAGCAGTGATTCCCAAACCAGTACAAAGGGATAACTAACAGGTCAGGTTTTTCCTGATCTCTACAACAAAATCACAGGTGACACTTGAAATTAAATGTGTTAATCCATGTCATAACTATGCAAGTGCTTGTAAGTCTGGACACATTACCTGTTAAGCCTGGTACACATTATGATTTTTTTTCTGGGTGAACGAAAATAAACTGTCAGCTCTGATCGGAGCCGCTGTACTAATGATCCAAATTTAGTACAGCGATCTACCCTGCTGAGCTATTGTGTTCTGACAGGGGGACACCCCCCCCCCCCACCAGAACACTTTCATTAGCACTTTCATCCATTGGCTGAAAGCGCTGATCGGGAGCCAGGCAGCTGCTGGTTTTTCAGCATGCATGTCCAACAGAAGCCGGCCAAAAGGCTGGCTTCTGTCGGACCGGCTGGTATACCCACAGGCCGAATTTCGGGCGGTTTTTACTGAACTGGCCGATGTCTCCCAACATTCGGCCTGTGTGTACAGGGCTTAAGTGGTTCTTAAGAATTGGAATTCGAAACCATGTGCTTAGGGCATAGGGTCTGAACTAGGGGTTTATGAAAACCAATTGATATGAACTTAATAGATAGACGCAAAGCATTACATATGGGACTGGAAAACTTAAAAAAAATAAAATAAAAACTATTGAAAAAGAATGATCTACATTACTGAACATGAAATCAATGTGGGGACTTAAGGTCAGTAATTGTACTGCCAATGCAAATTTTGAATGCACCAAAAAGCCCACAGATATTTGCTTACATAAATATGTAAACTGCTTATTATTTGGTTCTCTACTTACTATTCTGTTCTGTTTCTAGCTATCTACAGTAAACTATAAGTAAAACCTAGATATTGACTTCTTTTGAAGTCATGCTAGTACCTAATAGGTCTGGTGGTGATAGTCATGGTGATTTTGAAATTTTGGCAAAGAAGCTATGGGGACATACTGGGCAGTCCATTGGGAAGAATCTGTAATCATGAAAATGGTAATATCCCCTGGTCTAGACTGTCAGGTGCAGCACTAAATTTTCTACATCCACTGCTGCTCTTGCTGCTATATTCATCATAAACATGCTCCCACCAGTATTTTCTCCATTCACTCCTAAGGATAATTAAACAATGAAAGACAGATTACCACCTTCAGCCTAAACAGACAGCAGTGGCTGCAAAGACAGACTAAGTCCTAGTAAGATATTCAATGAGGACATGTACACAATGTTATGATATATGATTTGCCTTTTAAGACACACAAGAGAGCTGTCTGGTGTCAGAGAGTCCCTGGCACCACATCCCTGAGATCAAATTGTATAGGATTGGCAGGGACAGGTGCCAACACGCGTAAATATATAAAATATACATTTTATTATCAACATTAAAATTGTAAACATATCATATAAAACCAACAAGGATTATCCTTACGGCTTTTACAGTGATGGTGCAGTAACTTCATCTCTACATGTTTCACCAGGCTATGGCTTCTTCAGGAGACTGCATAAACTGCATACATATTCACTGCGTTGATGCACTGGAGTTTATCTAAACCCACACTATGGGTAAGGCACCGTCAGGATATTTCAAGAAGATATCAGTGGGCCACAGGGGAGGATATGGATCACAGAAAATGCCTGACACTAAGTGGGAAACGGACCATTCAAAACCGCATTTCTTTGATACACAATAGTGTGAAATAAAGCCAATAACTGACCATAAGTGAGATAGAGGATCCCCAGATGTTGCCACACATATCAAAGTAGCAGACCGAAGCAGAAAAAAAACCCTCTAAGGGCAAGGCCATGGCTTCAGTCTGCTACTTTGATATGTGTGGAAAAATCTGGGGATCCTCTTATGGTCAGTTATTGCCTTTATTTCACACTGCTGTGTATGAAAGAAATGGTGGTTTTGAATGGTCCGTTTCCCACTTGCCTATCGTAGCAGCAGGCATTTTCTGTAATCCATATCCTCCCCTGTGGCTGACTGATATCTCCTTAAAATATCCTGATGGTGCCTCACCCATAACATGGGTTTAGATGAACTACAGTGCATCAATGAAGTGATTATTTATGCAGTTTATACAAAGTCTCCTGAAGAAGCCGTAGCCTGGCAAAACATGTAGAGATGAAGTTAATGCAACATCACTGTGAAACCCGAATGGATAATCCTTGATGGTTTTATATTATATGTTTACAATTTTAATGTTGATAATAAAATGTATATTTTTATATATTTATGTGTGTTGGCACCTTTAAAATCCAGTCTCTACCAATCCCATACACGTTTAAGACCCTTGTTCATATGTAAATACATAAAACACAGGTCATTATATCCACCTGTTCTTGTATCTATACTAAGCAATATAAATAGGTATAGGATAGTACTTATCCTCTAACTGATGGAATTACTAAGTTAGTGTTTTTTTCTAAAAATATATATGATAGTCATATTGTGTGGCATGTATATTTGATTGAGCATAAATACATTTTGTTGAAAGGAGCACATATTTTTGCATTCTGTTTCTTTTGAAAGATATCTAGTTTATCTAAGAAGAATTGAAAATGCTGGCACCAGCACCAGCCTGGACCAATGTCACCATGTACTTTGTACAGCGCGACATGAATAATGGATACCTTGCATTGTGTCTGCCCTATCAGTAATGCATTAATAAGGTCAACTCAATAAACAGTATGTCAGTGACTAGTTTATAATACATTACATATTTGATCATAACACAATTGAAGCAAGGTTTGATAACACATTTAACTAGTGACTCAAACATGTATGTATATATAAGATACAGATTTAAGCCCAAAAGGAGAAGGAGGGTAACCTGGTAACTGCAGATCCTCCTGAGCTAGAGATGCATTGTATTTTAACCATTGTTTTCAACCAGCCAGTAATTCTGCAATTAATTGGCAGAAGGCTTCATGTATACAAATTCGATGAAAGCAAATAGGAACTCTATTTGCTAAGTTTTTTTTATTTAATGCTGGATATTATATGGAAGGGTTAGAAACTCTGAGGTTTTACAGCATCCTTTTTTTTCCTGCATTAAAGTAGCAAGAGTAGAGAAGAGGTATCAACCACTGTATGACCCATGGCCTTTGGCTATCTTCACCTCGTTATAGAAGCATATTAAGAAAGTAGTTAATAGAAGACAGAGGCATACTTTCAAAGGGGTGTTGTTTGACAGTCTCCTAAGAGGTCAATTAAAACCTGTACAGTCTAATATTTTGCACTGCCTGCAAAACAGTCAAATGTACATACACAAAAAGTGCCAATTATAGAGTTCAATTAACCCAATAGCAATGGGTGAGGAGGGCTTCAACTCTACTAATCATTATCTGAAGCAGACAGTATCTAAAAATAGAATTTTTGGATTCATCGTAAAAACCTTTTCTCTAAGTTTGTTGAGGGACAAAACGTGATCATAATTAGGCAACCCAGGGCTATACTCCCAAATACAGGAGAATTGGACACTACCAAACTGAAGCCCTGCCCGCTTGAGGCTATAACCCTTCCTATCTCATACATGCTCAGTTGTAGCAAGCAGTCTAATGAGAGAAACATAGTATCTGAAGGTAGGTAGCTGCGTACCCCTATAAACGAATAAACTGGTGAGTTAAAAAAAATCAGATTTTCTGTATTGTCCTTTCGGGGACACAGCTTGATGGTAATTAAACAATCTAGTGATGTCCAATAGTAGACCAAACAGATGGATGAGCATATCAAAACAAACACAGGTGAAGCAGCCCAACAATAAAAATAATCACAAACAGAATATTTTGGCCAAAACTAGCATCTGTTCAGGCAGACACATGGACCTTATAAAACTTAGAGAATGTATATACACAATACCAGGAGGACACAGTCTTACAGACACAAAGGCCTAAATAACGAAAAGCCAGTGAGTACCTGCACTAGTGTAGTGGGATTTACCAAGGCATTTTACCTCCCAATTTACAGGCTTGCACAGCAACCTGTCAAATCCATTAAAAAGTTGTAGAATGTCTGTTAGGACCTTGTGGAATAACAAACATGATATCTGTCTGTCTTAAAGAAGCTGTGGCTGAGAGGTAAACACTGATGGTCCTCACCACATCCTGGCAATTACAAGATGTATTAGAAAAAAGAAAAAAAAGAAAAGAAAAAGGGTTGGGACTTTATATGAGGCCAAATAAATGTGCCTCCATCCCCAATATAGAAAAATCTGAGAGAACAGGGTTTGGGACTTTATATGAAACATGCAGCCAGGGAGACATCTTAGCATATTACTGTGATAGTGTTTGGTAAATAAACCAACAATAGTGACCATATTTCTAAACATGATAACCAATCATTGTAAAATGGAAAAACTTTATTCCTCAACATAGTACATACTGACATAATAACATAATCGCATAGTAACACAATGGTAACATAGTAAAAACACATCCGACTTATTGCTGTGTATCTCCCAATGTGGACATATTACTGGTAACAGTCATAAGTAATATAGCAAGGGGGAGCATCTAATATCTCAATGCGTTTCGTGGCTACAATGCCACTCTTCAGGAGAAGATGCAGAAGAGATATCTATGTTAAAGGAAATATTAAATTAGGTAATTCTATAGAGAAATAGTTAATATAGAGGAATGCATCCCTCACTTGTACTTACAAAACATTCTGGGCATGGGTATGGAAAACTGGGGGTTAACCCCAGTTCTCCCGGTCTCCCAGATATCCCGGTTAACCCCCAGTTCTCCATACCCATGCCCAGAATGTTTTGGAAGTAGGAGTGAGAGATTCATTCCTCTATATTAACGATTTCTCTATAGAATTACCTAATTTAATATTTCCTTTAACATTTCATAGATATCTCTTCTGCATCTGCTCCTGACGAGTGGTATTGTAGCCACAAAACGCATTGAGTTATTAGATGCTCCCCCTTGCTATATTACTTATGACTGTTACCAGTAATATGTCCACATTGGGATCATACCAATTTGAAGTATGTTTTATTATGGAGATACACGGCAATCAGTCGGATGTGTTTTTACTATGTTACCATTGTGTTACTATGCGATTATGTTATTATGCCAGTATGTACTATGTTGAGGAATAAAGTTTTTCCATTTTACAATGATTGGTTATTACGTTATTATGTTTAGAAATATGGTCACTTTTGTTGGTTTATTTACCAAACACTACCGCAGTAATATGCTAAGATGTCTCCCTGGCTGCATGTTTCATGTAAAGTCCAAAACCCTTTTCTCTCAGATTTTGTACAAGAGGTATTCTTGGGGTGAACTGGTGCCCAACACAAGGAAGGTAACACAATGTCCTCATTAAAGTGGATAGTCTCCAAACAACCTTGTCTTTATGTAAGATCAAACAGGGCTACAATGCTGATTACTCTGAAACCCTTTGGACCAAAATGATGGCCACAAGCAAGGCTACCTTATAGAATAGTAAGGTCAAGAAGATGCCATGAATAGGTTCAAAAGTAGCTCTTTGTTAAACTTTCAATGCTAACTTTAAAACCCAAATATGGAGCAGAGCTCTAACAGGGTAAGCAACATGTGTAACCACTTGTAAGAGTACGAATCTGTAATAGATTAACAAGAAGCACCCATCTGTCAGTTATGCAAGCTTCCAAAATCTCCACAGTAGATTGCAGGCTTGGGTCCCTTGGTTTGCCATGGGCATTAAGCCAGAGCGCCTTGTGGATGTGGACAGGAGAAAGGATTACCTGAGATCTTACCTAGTTGGCATCCAGTGCCAAGTCAGGCAGAAAAGTCATCTAGTCAATGTAATCAATAAATACATTTCTTGTCAGTGGGATCCCTTAAGGAATCACTTAGGAGAAATGTTTTCTTTTGGCTGGGTATTTCCAGTCTTTGTAGATAAATCATGGAATAGGAGATGATGAAAAAACGTCTTAAGGGGAATTTATTTTATTTAAAAAACCAAGCACAGACACCATGTTAAAAGAAGTGGAATGCACACCCTTTTTTAGATTCCACTGGGAAAGGTGTTGGTGGGATCTGTAAGAATTGCAAAAGACACCATCTTTTCTTGAGCCAAGCTTGACCTTGCACACAGTGCAAACTAGATCCTAATTAGAAGAGTCACCTGTATAAGTGATATAGAATCTATGACTTTTGGCCACTTATTAATGGAGTTGGTGCTCTAGAACCACCAGGATTGGCTCAGTTGCCACAATGTTGTTAGTGAAAACTGTATATAAAAAATGCCTCACTGAATCTCTTCACTAAAAGTGGTGACAGAGAGGTGTCTGACTGATTATAAGATTCTAAAATATACTGTACTGTGTAGCCACCTCACATGAACCATATGTATGAGCACAGAATACATAGATCTATCTTGTGTCAGACATGTCACATGACGCTTAGAGGTCCCTGCATTGGGAAGGTGACACTCGATTCTGACAATTCTGCAGGTCTTCTACATCTTACAATGTCTGCTTCTGATAACTCCTGTCCAGCTCTTGGAATCGCCTCTTTACTAGTTCTAATGTTTCTACTATACTATATTTTGTTTGTGCTAATAGCCCTCACCTGCCTCCACCGTCCATTGGGGATTCATCTTTGGAGATGTTGCAGCTACTAATGCTCCATGCAAGGTGCAGACCTCAGGGCTTTATATGGCTGGGATCAGCTCCAGCGAGAGGAAGGAGAGAGTAGGCTGGAAGCAGAACAAAACAGTCGGCTTACCAGAGATGTGACTGTATACAAAATGCTGTTTCTTGTTTAGTAGTGTTGCAGAGTGTGTGGAGAGAACTGCCTCACAGAATCACTTCACTTAGCAGAAATAACAAAGTTAAAGTTGCTAGTGTGCATGTTCCTTCTCTACTGTACTGTGTCACAAGTCCCGGCCAAGAAGAAAAAACTGCCGGAATTTAAAAATTTACAGTTGAGTAAAAATCAGTGCCTAGCCATCAAAACAGAAAGTATAGGCCAAGATCAAAAATAAAAAGATGGGCACGGTAAACATTCCTACCTCCACCTTGCTTTTTTCACCTGCATAAGATGTTCATTGATCATGTAGTTTGATGGTGTAATTTGTTGCCCTGTACAGCACAGCCTATAATAGAGTAAATCTTCACATTCCTTTTTCAGTTTGTGTTGAAACATGAGGCATGCAAAACAGCACTGTACAGGGTAATGCATGACTTCTGTCTGTAGTGTGGGACCTGACATTTCCTGTAAGGAACTACATATGCTGCAATCCCTGGGTCTCTCAGTCAAGTGCTGGTGCCGGTGAGAGCTACATAGTTATTAGATCCGACACAGACATAAGCAGGCAGAACATTCACAAACACACAAAGAGCTCACTCATGCAGTTTTTCATTACATAGCATAGAACTCCCACATTTGTGCAACACAGAGGGGGTGGTGAGGCATGCATTGGATGCTGTGTGACTTTAAACAGGAAATTGCCCCATCCCCCTTGGTGCTCAGATACCAGCTAGCTGAACCAATGCATGGACATGGGGAATCTATCAGATATGACACTACAAACTGAAGCCACGACATATGAATGAGCCCATCATTACAAGGTAAGGAAAAAATCAGTGCAGGGAAATATACTAATACTAAGAATCACTTCACTTAGCAGAAATAACAAAGTTAAAGTTGCTAGTGTGCATGTTCCTTCTCTACTGTACTGTGTCACAAGTCCCGGCCAAGAAGAAAAAACTGACGGAATTTAAAAATTTGCAGTTGAGTAAAAATCAGTGCCTAGCCATCAAAACAGAAAGTATAGGCCAAGATCAAAAATAAAAAGATGGGCATATTTATCGGCATGGTAAACATTCCTACCTCCACCTTGCTTTTTTCACCTGCATAAGATGTTCATTGATCATGTAGTTTGATGGTGTAATTTGTTGCCCTGTACAGCACAGCCTATAATAGAGTAAATCTTCACATTCCTGTTTCAGTTTGTGTTGAAACATGAGGCATGCAAAACAGCACTGTACAGGGTAATGCATGACTTCTGTCTGTAGTGTGGGACCTGACATTTCCTGTAAGGAACTACATATCCCTGGGTCTCTCAGTCAAGTGCTGGTGCCGGTGAGAGCTACATAGTTATTAGATCCGACACAGACATAAGCAGGCAGCACATTCACAAACACACAAAGAGCTCACTCATGCAGTTTTTCATTACATAGCATAGAACTCCCACATTTGTGCAACACAGAGGGGATGGTGAGGCATGCATTGGATGCTGTGTGACTTTAAACAAGAAATTGCCCTGTCCCCTTGGTGCTCAGATACCAGCTAGCTGAACCAATGCATGGACATGGGGAATCTATCAGATATGACACTACAAACTGAAGCCACAACATATGAATGGGCCCATCATTACAAGGTAAGGAAAAAATCAGTGCAGGGAAATGTACTAATGCCTAGTTAAAACAATGAAAAAGTTTGAAAGTGAACAATACCTTTAAATTTCTGTGCCCAGCATGAACATTCATACAGAAAGGGAAAACAGCAGAGAAGAAAAAATGTATATTCCCTTCATATGCAGCCTGGCCAGATACATTAGCTTTCTGAAAAATGCAGCCTGAGATTACACACAGCATATGAACTAAAAAAGAGAAAATATAAAATCTTCAATACAGCAAGATCACTCACAATTCAGAGATGGGGTGAGTGGAGAACTGCCCAACTTTGGTTCCAATAACTGCAAAGAATCCATAAACATACTGGCCGGACCTAAAAAGTAGAGTCCTGTGCTAATGGGTTGTCACTGCTGAGAGCAGGACCATTGCAGAGAGAACACAGTACAGTTAATGATTTTGGAAAACTTGCTTGTTGGCTAACTGGAGAGACTTCCAGGATTTCCAATATCCTGCCTGAATCTACTAGAAGCTGTTGGTTTAAGTAAACAATATAGCAGAAAAGAAAAAGACATCTTAAGAACACTTATGAACTCCTAAGAACACTTAGCAAAACTGAGCAGGTGTGAGGAGGGAGAGGTTATGGCCTCTAAAGGCTGGCCTTCAATTTTTCTATCTGCCTAGTGTCCATTTCTCCTGTAAGCAGCTGTATAACCCTATGTTGCATAATTATTATGAAAGTGTGCCCCTCAGTAGACAATATATAAAAATCTTTCTACATGAGCTCTACATATGTTAAATTTTGTAAGGCATTTGTGTACATATTAGATGGTACAAACAGGACATGCTTTAGAGCCCCACATTTTACATAGGAGCCAAGAGATCAAGAGAGTTTTTCTTCCGACGGATGTTGACTCAAACTTGTCTTGCATACACACGGTCACACAAAGTTGGTCTGAAATTCCGAACGTCAAGAACGCAGTGACGTATAACACGTACAACGAGCCGAGAAAAACTAAGTTCAATAGCCAGTGCTGCTCTTCTGCTTGATTCCGAGCATGCGTGGCACTTTGTGCTTCGGAATTGTGTACACACGATCGGAATTTGCGCAAACGGATTTTGTTGTCGGAAAATTTGAGAACCAAATCTCAAATTTTGTGCGACAAAATTCCTATGGAAACTGTCCGATGGAGCCCACACACGGTCGGAATTTCCGACAACAAGCTCCGATCGCACATTTTCCGTCGGAAAGTCCAACCGTGTGTACACGGCATAGGAGTTTTAATTTGTATGCAATCAGGCAGGCCCTTGCACTACATGGTTTTGGTAAATCTGAAGACAAAAATCTGCAGAAAATGTAATAGTGTGTATGGAGCCTAAGTCTGACCATGTTTCTATGGCATAAAGGGCAATTTTAGACATCAATATGAGTATAGATTTTCATATTTGCTCCTCCAGTAATGTCAGCAGTGAGCAGGCCAATTTGATGCACAGGGTGCATATTTTTAAAATATTAATTATTTGTATATCTCTATTTGAAGTAATGGGATACAAAAATATTTGCTTTTATATTATGTGAGCTTTCTTCAGTTTTCAACTTTCCTTTTACCTGACATTGAAAAATATAATAGCACTGCATTATATTACCAGATTACAATTGTGAAAAATATTATATTCTAAAAACTGTATGTGGTTAACCCATGCAACAAAGGTATTTATTATGATAATTTTTATTTATTATGCCCTAATATTTATTTTATAACCTTTTATACACTCAGAGCAAACTGTGCAGTAAACGTGACAGTAGCAGGGATTGGAATAACCTGCTAAGTCCCCTTTCTCACTTATACGACTTGTCCCACGATTTGGGACAAAGTAGCATGACAAGTCGTTCCCCATGATTTCCAATGACAGCCATTCATATTAGTACGACTTCAAGACGATCCGAATTCAAAGTAGTCCCTTCACTACTTTGGTCCGATTTTGATGCCACTTACACAGGCATTCCTTGAAATCGCTGCAAAATTGCGGCAAAATCGTGCGGCTTTGAAGTCGTACAAGTATGAAAGGGGCCTAAAAGTGAGTGCCACCAAAAAAAAAGCCAAGGCTGTAAAAGAAGAGCATGTAAACTTACCTTTCTGACAGCCCATGTCTTTAAACTCTGCTGCTTTGCTGATCGGTTACTGCTTTGGGTACTGAAAAATTCAGAATCTATCAAACACCTGCTCCCCCACTGCACATTGAAAAGGTGGGATGAAACATGGCATCAGGAACAGGTAATTAACACATCAGGCATTGTTGAATGCCCGCAGCCTGCAAGGATCAGCAAAGTGGTTTGAGTTTAAGGACAAGGGCTGCTGGAAAGGTTTGTGTATATTTTTCTGCATCATGGGCCTTAATTACTTTTCACCCTGTGGTGACAGGATCGTTGTAAGCAATTGTAGCAATGGTTTAAACTAGGGGTCTCCAAGCTTTCTAAAGAAAGGGACAGTTTACTGTAAAAACAAATAATAGTGCGCTGAATTTCAAATACCGTATTTATCGGTGTATAACACGCACTTTTTTCCCCCCTAAAAATCAGGGGGAAAATCGTGGGTGCGTGTTATACGCCGATCTCCCACCGATTCTGAGGCTCTCGGCCATTCTCGCAGCTTTCGGCCGCTCTCGGAGGCTTTCAGACACTTTCATCCATTCTGAGGTTTTCGGCCACTGCCGGCCGTTCTAGGAGGCTTTCGGCCATTCTAGGAGGCTTTCGGACATTCTCGGCGGCTCTCGCAGTCCCGCGTGAGCCGCTGGGAATGGGCGAGAGCTGCCGAGAATGACCGAAAGCCTCCGAGAACAGCCCGAAAGCCGGCGAGAGTGGCTGAAAGCCGATGAGAACTATCGAGCGCCGCCGAGATACACAGGACATCCGGCTCTGTATCTCGGCGGCGCCATTTTTAAATTCTGCAGGTGGAACTGGGGCAAGGCTGCAGGTGGAACTGGGGCAAGGCTGCAGGTGGAACTGACAAGGCTGCAGGTGGAACTAACATGGCTGCAGGTGGAACTGACAAGGCTGCATTAATGGGCATTTAAATGTAAGTTTTTTTCCTTAAACTTCCCTCCTAAAAGTTTTTTTCCTTAAAATTCCCTCCTAAACTTGGGGTGCGTGTTATACGCCGATAAATACGCTTCATAATAAACTCCAGTGAGTAAGTGACAAAACGTGATCTTAAAAGATATATGAAAAAAAGTCCACATGCACAATAATATAAATAAAACTCTTGATGGCTGAAGAGACATGAATAAACTCAATCCGTGCTCTGTGACAGTCTCTCCAAAGAATAAGTGCTGACAGGTAATCACCACCACCTCCGTGTGCAATGCCTGCTCCCCTCAAATAAAAAACCCCTTGGGTCTATTGGCACTTTTAATAATAATCCACACACGGATCAGCTTGATCGCACATGGGTTTTCAGCTATTGGCTCCAGGAATACCAGGACTTCTCCATAAACAATTTCTTTCTCCAAATTTAATTTCTATTTCTTTGCTTCTGTAAACCATCAAACAACAGCCTTAGGCAAGTTATTCTGTGCAATGCAAGAGCAACACCGAATCTGGGCAATAAGGGGTTAAAGTTGAAAACTTTACTGTCCTTCTGACTTTAGGAGGGCTGGACAATGGCCATTGGGAGTAGAAATGGTCCTGGCATCAGTAGGAGTAAACAATAAGTCTTTGGTGTCCGTGGGAGGAATACTGCCCATCATTGGTATCAGTGGAAAGAATAGTGCCCCATCATTGGTGTAAGGTGATGGAATCGTGTCCATCATTGGTATCAGTAGAAAGAATAGTGCCCCATCATTGGTGTAAGGCGACGGAATAGTGTCCATCATTGGTATCAGTGGAAAGAAAAGTGCCCCATCATTGTCAGTGGGAGTAATAGTGCTCCATCATTGGTGTCAGTGGGATGAATAATGCTTCATCATTGGTATCAGTGGGTGGAATAGTGTCCCATCGTTGGTGTCAATGGGAGGAATAGTACCCCATTGTTGTTGTCAGTTGGAGGAATTATGCCCCATTGTTGGTGTCAGTGGGAGGAGTTGTGTCTTGAATCAGTGTGAAGAAAAGTGCTACAAGGGCCTGATAATGGCGAGCAAAGGGCCGCATCCAGCCCCCCAGCTGCAGTTTGGAGACCACTGGTTTAAACCATGTGAATAAAAGGAGAGTGTTGTAAGTACACCCAGCAACTATAGTTTGTCCCAATCGCTGTGTTTTTTTGGACAGCTTGGCTAGCATGCAAATGTTACGAAAAACTATAAAGTATGACATGTGAAATAAAATAGAAAAATCGTATATTGAACACTATAATTACATGAAATAAACACATACAGTAATGAAAATGCATTATTCTTGGTTATAGTTCTTTTAGTGTTTGTTTTAATAATTATATTGTGGGCAATAATGCACAAAGTTACCACAGGAGGCACACAACTTCCACATGTGGTGCAACTGGGTCCCACAAGGACTAACAGTTTATAAGCCTCTATACATAACTGTTTTAAATATAAACCTTCTACCATGATACATACAGATCACCACCACAGAACTTCAGATGATCAAAAAAAAGAAAAGTGCAGAGACTTTAATGTGTGTTGATTTACTAAAACCGGAAAGTGCAAAATCTGGTGCAGCTCTGCATAGAAACCAGCTTCCAGATTTTCTTTTTTTTTTTTGGTTAAAGCTTAATTGAATAAGCTAAAGTTAGAAGCTTATTGGCTACCACGCACAGCTGCACCAGATTTTGCACTGTCCAATTATAGTAAATTAACCCCTGTGATTTCTTTGAAACATGTCCTGCTCATTCCATGTAAAGGGCTTGGGACACAAATAGTATTCTTATAGTAGGGAAAAAAACATAGTATTCACCCTTTGTTACTTTTTCTACAGAAAATATTTGTAGTCTTTGGTCACACTATAGATGTTACCTGATCTCCTGTTTTAAGGTAATAATGGTCTAAATACAGAAATCATGGATGACAACTACCTGTGCCCCAATCTTCTTAAAATCTATGTATGGCCAAAACATTTTTTTAGTTTAAATATATGGAAGGGTTAAACCCCTTTTCAGTTTATTATTTTGTTTTTTTTTAAAACTATAAAATTTCCCTTTCTGTCTTGGTGACACTGGTCACTAGGACAAACAGAGAGGGTGAATTTCCCCTGCAGGGACACGGATGGCAAAATATAACAAGAATTCTAATCTTAACCACCTGCCGCCCGTGCTATAGCTGAATGACGGCTAAAGCGCGGGCCTTTCTTGCCAGGAGGGTGTCAACAGATGTGCTCCCATGCATGAGCTGCCTGTGCGCGTGCTCTGTGATCATGAGTCAATGAGACTCGGCTGATCACAGATCAGAGTAAGGGGCGATCCTGGCCCCTTACCACGTGATCAGCTGTCAGCCAATGACAGCTGATCACGTGATGGAAAACAGAAGATCAGTAATATGCTTTTTATTTCCCCTCATGCTGATAGCGCGTGGGGAAAAAAAAGCCATTCACTGGCTTCTGGCAGAGGGACATCAGTCCCGAACAGGGAGAGGCACTGCTGCTATGCAGTGCCCTTCAGTGCCACCTGCCAGTGCCCACCAGTGCCATCTACAGGTGCATACTAGTGCCGCCTAACAGTGCCACCTACCAGTACCCACCAGTGCCACCTATCAATGTCCACCAGTGCCACCTATCAGTGCTGCCAACCAGTGCCCATCAGTGCCTCATCATCGGTGCCACCTATCAGTGCTGCCTATCAGTGTCACCTACCAGTGCCCATCAGTGCCACCTATCAGTGCCGCCTATCAGTGCCATCTATCAGTGCCCTTCAGTGCCACCCATCAGTGCCGCCCATCAGTGCCACCCATCAGTGCCACCTCTCAGTGCCCACCAGTGCCACCTTATCAGTGCCTATCTGTGCAGCCTATCACTGCCCATCAGTGCAGTCTATCACTGCCCATCAGTGCTACCTCACCAGTGCACATCAATGAAGGAGAAAAATTACCTGTTTTCAAAACTGTTTTTTTTCTCAACATTTTTAGTCTTTTTTTGTATTTTTTTTAGCAAAAAATAAAAACCCCAGTAGTGATTAAATATCACCAAAAGAAATCTCTATTTGTGGGAAAAAATAATATATTGGTACAGTGTTGCATGACTGCGCAATTGTCATTCAAAGTGCGAGAGAGCTGAAAGCTGAAAATTTGCCTGGACAGAAAGGGGGTTTAAGTGCCCAGTAAGCAAGTGGTTAAACTAAAAACATGTTTTGACTATTCATGCATTTTAATTATGATATCGAAGACGGGATTCACAAAAATTATTTGGCAAAATAATTCTGTTTAGTATGTGACAAGATTATAATAGATTCTGTGCGTTACAAATAACAATTAAAAACAATTACTTTTTGGTATATGATGTATTGTAACATTTAAGGCCTGGTTTCATTATAATTGTAATAGCTAGAAGACTCTCGAAAAAACTGGTGAATTAGCTTGATAGCATATGAGAGCTTTATATCACTAGGACATCACACTTTCTTTTACAGGGTAAAATATCTATGAGGCATTCAAAGCCAGCTTACAGTAAATTAACTGCCATTAAATATCAAATCCCGAGGCCTAAAAATCCATTCCTATAAAGACAATAATACATTTGCATTTTGCTGTTGCTTTGATTTCACAATACAAAATAAAAGGCTTAAATTATGTATAATGTAAGTTTCACACATACATAGAAATACTTCTCATGTATGGCGCAGAATCATAAAATTTTGTATAAATAATGCACGCAGATTATATAGACTGATTATATAGCTCTCCTCTATATAAGTGTAAGTATTGTATGCTTTATCATTTATTCATATCGGCTAATCTAATGCCGCGTACACACGATCGGAAATTCGGCCAGCAAAAGACTGATGAGAGCTTTTGGTCGGAAAATGCAACCGTGTGTAGGTTCCATCGGACTTTTGCTGGCCGAATTCCAGCCAGCAAAAGATTGAGAGCATTTTCTTAATTTTTCGGTCGGAAAAAGTTCTGCTCGGAAATTCTGATCGTCTGTAGCAAATCTGACGCGCAAAATTCCTATGCATGCTCGGAAACAATTTGACGCATGCTAGGAAGCATTGAACATTATTTTTTCGGCTCGTCGTAGTGTAGTGCACTTTATATCAGTGGAGTGCACTTTATGTATTTACCTTTATACTGGACTACCGTATATACTCGAGTATAAGCCGAGATTTTCAGTCCTTTTTTTAGGGCTGAAAGTCCCCTTCTCGGCTTATACTCGAGTCAGTGCGGTCTGCCTACATGAACAGCTTGTCATGTAGACAGAGGGCACTGTTCAAAAGCCGCGCCGCCTCCTCCCGCCCGTCCGTGATAGGCGGACACTAATTTTCCCAGCAGTACAGTGTTCCGCCTATCACGGATGTTCTGTCATTCTCATCTCATGGACGAGGATGAGAGAATGTCCGTGATAGGCGGAACACTGCACATGACTGCTGGGAAAACCGAGTGTTCCTCCTATCACGGACGAGGAGGAGGCGCGGCTTTCAAACCTGCAATGGCGCCTGGCGCCTCAGCGTGTGCGCTGATCGGCAGGACAACCGGACAGCGGCCCCCGAGGGACATCGCACACCACACACCGGACAGCGGCCCCCGAGGGACACCGCACACCGGACAGCGGCCCCCGAGGGACACCGCACACCGGACACCGGACAGCGGCCCCCGAGGGACACCGCACACCGGACAGCGGCCCCGAGGGACACGGGACAGCGGGACACCGGACAGTGGCCCCCGAGGGACACGGGACAGCGGATCGATCGGCACAGGTAGGCTGCACTGGGGACACGGGGGGTTGTATAGGACACAGGGGACATGTAGATGGGCATTTGCTGACACTCTTTTCCACTTACAGTAGCTGCTCCATTTCCCCCCCTCGGCTTATACACGGGTCATTAACTTTTCCCAGTTTTTTGTGGTAAATCAGGGGCCTCGGCTTATATTCGGGACGGCCTATACTCGAGTATATACGGTATATTGGATGCACTTTACCTATTGCATTATATTGGATGCCCTTTATCCATCTCTGAAGCATATTTTTATACACGGTCACAGTAATATTTATTTATTACTCTTATATTTGGTCAATTAGATAGATCACTGAGGTTATGCGCTAAGTCACGTACATTTATGTATACACTTTTTTTTATTTGGCAGACTTGCCTTACTATATAAATCTGTACAAAAGGTCAAGTCGGAACTTTACTATTCTTGAGCTGCCAAAAGACTTGTACAACTCTGCAGATTTCGGTACACGTTGGGTAAATGAGATTCCCGACAGCTTTGGTCACAGCTGTGTATGGCCGTTTCATTCCAGGGCCTGCACAGGAAATCTGTGTGCCTCGTGTTGTTCCACTGACTAAATCATGTACTGTACTTTTGAGTTGAAAAGTATGCTTTATAACTGACATTAACTAGGTAATTTGCAAAACCTAATTACAGCAATTACAGGAGCCTAGACAACTCTAAGCAGGGAGAAGCTATGGCATGATGCCCATTTGTGCAAATTTGATATTTCCAAGGTGACCTAAAATTTCAAGAGGAACACACACTTTGTACTCAGTCAATTGACAGAAGTAGATGGTTTGATTTAAAACTCTTCAGTTTTGATAGCTGCACAACATTACTCATAATACTAAGATATAAGGTACCCTGCTTCTGTATGCCTTGTTCTAACACTGAACAGCAGACACAGTTCAAAGCAGTGTTAACAGGGGTCAGGCCAGGTAACACCTAACTCCAGTTTATAGAACAGCCTGAACTAGCTGTGATTTGATTTGGTAATTCTTTAGGCCCCTTTCACACTTGTGCGACTTCAAAGTCGCGCGATTTTGGCCACGATTTCAAGGAATGCCTGTGTAAGTGGCATCAAAATCGGACCAAAGTAGTGCAGGGACTACTTTGAAGTCGGAACGACTTGAAGTCGTACTAATATGAATGGCTGTCATTGGAAATCATGGGGAATGACTTGTCATGCTACTTTGCAGTCCCAAATCATGGAACAAGTCGTATAAGTGTGAAAGGGGCCTTAACCAGATGGTTACTCCTGCTTGTATTATTATTATTTTTAATTTAATATTATTATTATTGTTATTATTAGCATAATAAAAACAATAAAAATAATAATTATTAATTATTAACATAATGATTTCCAAAAAAAATAACCTGGAAAACGTTAAACCTGCTATTATCTTGAGATTTAACACTCTACATTTACATGCAATATTCTCAGATTTAAGGGCTGACCTTCAGGGCCTGGAAGTGAGATCACAATTCAAATATCCATATCCATATTGATCATTAGACGTAAGAGGGGGAAACATCAAGATTGTTAGAAATTTCAGCAATAATCCCACATTCTGGTTACATATCAACTTTCTTGCAGCAAGTCCCAAACGTACCAAATGGAACCAAACTATTATCAGTGCTTTCATAGAGTAAAACCTTGGCTAAAATTGGAGCAGACCAAGTCTGGCGCTTATAAGGTTTGTCAGTAAAAGACTCAGGTATCCACTACTAAAACATATCACAACTTCATAAGGATGCTGCAGAGGGGGCATTGTGTCCTAACACTGTCTGAAAATTACAGTAAGGCTGGATTCACATCTATGCAACACTGGTGTTGCATACACACGGTCGGACAAAGTTGTCGGAAAATCCGATCATTCTGAACGTGGTGACGTTTGTTGCCTACGACGGGACTACGTAGAGGCTAGTAGCCAATAGCTTTGGTCTTGTAATGTGATCTGAGCATGCGTGGCACTTTGTCCGTCGGAATTCGCTACACATGATCGGAATTGGTGTGATCGGACTTTGTTGTCGGAAAATTTATAGAGCAGGAGATAGAACTTTGTCCGTCGGACAATCCGATGGAAACTGTCCGATGGTGCCTACACACGGTCGGAATTTCCGACAACATTGTCCAATAGGACAGAATCCATTGGAAAATCCGACCGTGTGTATGGGGCTTAAGGCTGGATTCACATCTATGCAATTTTAGTGCTTTTTGCATTTTGCAGATTTGCACTACAGAACCTGTTCCATAGGAAACCATGTTAAATGGACTGTAGTGCAAATCTGAAAAATGCAAAAAGCACTAAAACTGCATAGGTGTGAATCCAGCCTGAACTAGGGTTTCCAATGGTGCCTTTTAGGAAGGGGTCTTCCTTATTTTCATTAAGATCACACCACTCCCCATTTTCTTCAAGGAGCATTTCCCAAAATGTAAAAACACCAGCTCTAAAGTCTAAATAAAGCATTCTCAAAGCATGTAAACATGAATAAGCACACAGACGACGCAAACTGGTGCTGCTACTGATATGCAAATTTCAAGTTTTCTTTCCAAAGGTTAATAGTGAAGTCTTCCTCTAATTCCTCTCTGCAGATGTAGGCCTATTTGCCTTGCAGAGAACAGTGACACAACTAGGGCTGAAACAACGAATCGATTAATCGACAACTAATCGATTATGAAATGAATCGATTACTATTTTCATAATCGATTAATCGGCTAGTAACATAATGGGGTTAAAAAAAACTAAAACGAGCCATTTATAGTACAAAAAGAGCAAATAATTGCTACTGTAAATATTACTTTCACAGTTCTACAGTAAAAAAATGAACCCCTTACAGCAGTGATCATCTACTTTTTTTTTGTACTATAAAGGGCTCATTTTAGTTTTTTTAACTCCCATTATGTTACTAAAGGTCTCAGGCCTGGTTGTGATTTTTGGTGCTTTTTGCAGAAACGCACTACAGTTCATTTACATGGTTTCCTATGGGACACGTTCACATCTATGCTTTTTTCAGCCGCTGCTGTTTGGAAAGGGTGAGGGGCTTTTTTTTAACGCAAATTGGTGCTTTTTTGGTTCAATATACTTCAATGGAGAAGCTGCAGAAAAACATGTAATGCGTTTTTGCAGCAATTTGTGTTTTTTAATCTGCTCAACAACTAATTGGCCAAAAAAAGTATATCTCTTCTGTATGTTATTCTCAGAGTGGATTAAATATTTTGCTCCCTAACCATATACAGGCATACCCCACTTTTAAGTACACAACAGGGTTTATTTACTAAAGCTGGAAAGTGCAAAATCAGGCTCACTTCTGCATAGAAACCAATGAGCTTCCAGGTTTTATTAACAAAGCTTAATTGAACAAGCTGAGGTTAGAAGCTCATTGGTTTCTATGCAGAAGTGAGCCTGATTTTGCACGTTTCAGCTTTAGTAAATAAACCCCATTGTATACTTAAAAGTGGGGTATGCCTGTAGTTGGTTATTTATATTTACCACTGCATATAGATATTTAAAAATAAATTGCCTTTTTTTTTTAAATTACATATTAACTAAATTATACACCACGCTTTTTTTTAAGGTTATTAACCGATTAATCAAAACAATAATCGGCCAACTAATCGATTATGAAAATAGTTGCAGCCCTAGACACAACCATCACAGAAAGGCCTGTGCTATCTTTGAGGTGCAGGCTGTAACTGACAGCCTGTCTTCACCATCTCTATTCTGTTAATGAAAAACTATGGCGTCACCCAGGGGCGGACTGACAACTCATGGGGCCCCTGGGCAATAGGAGAATATGGGGCCCCCAGGCAATCTGAGATTATGGGGCCACACAGTATACACACACACAGTATACAATATACAGTACACACATACATGTACACACAGTATACACAGACATGTTTCTATTGGCTGAGAAGGTACTAGAGAGGTGGGGCAGCTATAATCTCTGGATTTTTAGACCAAAAGAATGTCGGTAAGGGACATTTCAGAGACAGATGTAAAAAAAACACAGATTTTTACATACTGTCCCTGGTTTTACTGAGGCTGGCAACCCTGCCGGGGCCCCCTTGTGGCCCAGGGCCCTCGGGCAGTGCCAGAGTGGTCGAATGGTCAGTCCACCCCTGGCGTCACCCAATAGGAGAATAATTGTGTCTCTAGGAGGGACCAATTGGAACAGAGTTTTTATTTACTAATTATACACTAGTGAGTTTATAGGCTGTCATTTATATTTGTGGCAATGGTTTCTGTAAGCATTGGAAATGGAAAAGATTGCCTTAACATTCCTCTTTAGGGGTGTTTTATCAGCTATATAAATCCTGCTCTAATTTTTTTACGTTTCTGTAAACAGAGCAAATTCTGATGTTAGGAAAGTGCCTGACTTCACCCTGAAGTATAGCTCATGCAACATTTTAACAATATGTCCTATGGACCTGCAGAACAAAGGATTGATCCGCTGACTGATGTGAAACACTGATAATAGCTTGCTTTATCCACATTAGCACATGCACAAATACACAATACCAAAAGGTTCTTTCCCACAATACATGCAATAAATAATAGGCTTACAAGGAGAGCATGACTGAGCAGGGTTGTGCTAGAGCTTTCTCACTCAACACAGTCACTGTTGGTTATGTATGAATGCAGATGGCCAGGTTGCTTATATAGTATACACAAGAAGTGACATATGAAATGACTACAATTAGCACACCACCTCAATGCTATGAGTGTGCTTATGTTAGTTTTTAATGTCATCTCTCTCTTTTTTGCATCCATCTAGCTTCATTTTGTATTTTTGTTTGAATGAAGTTGGGAAGATCAGGGTTTTCCTTGCCTATGTAAGATGGGTATACAAACAGGCCCAATTTGGCGCCAATCTGACTTAATATCAGTAGCATCTGTCATATTCTCCTTGTATAAAGTAAATCACAGACACATGAAGACGCTGCTCACAGGTACAGGATGTGAGATGAGAGACTGATGATCAGTGGATTCCACCATCTAATGCAATGGTATGGAGACAATGGAGTGCAGGAATGAAACTCGCAGAGATAGGGGTCCAAATTTGCTCATGCTCCAGTGCCCCAATTGTTTTGATTTCAAAGTGTAGAAGGCAATGAATTTTGCTGACACACGTGCTCGCTATGCTGACTCACTTGGTGACCATAAACATACAAATTCTGTTGCCACCGGCTGTGCCAAGGCTATTTTGTGTGCTCACTAGCTCATTTCAGTGACATCATGCTGAAAAAACAGTGCTCAATTATTTTGCTACCAGCTATTAGCTCTTCAGAGTAGGAAGTAATGATCCAAATAATTTTCATATGATGAAAAATTATTTTTAAATAAAAACATTGAAATAGATTTTTTTTTTTTGTCAAAAATCTATCAATCTGATGTCCAGAAAATTGTCAGACAACAGTAAGGCCACTTTCACACTGAAGCGCTTCTAAACTGCCAGTAAAAACACTGAGCGCTTTCGAAGAGCTTTTCAGGCGCTTTTGAAGAGCTTTCCATTCATTTCAATGGGGAGGGGAGTTTTTCACAGCCCTGCCAGCACACTGCCCCAGTGTGAAAGCGTTCATTGATTTTAATGGAAATAAGTTTTCGTGAGTTTTTTAGGCGCTGTTTTTAGCGTGAAATTGCCTGAAAAGCGCCTCAGTGTGAAAGTGGTCTAACCGTGGAAGAACTTATACAATTATTATAATCAGTTTTATGTGATGCTTAGATTGCATGTTTGGTATGTAAAGTGGACCTCTGAGTCTAAAAAGCGGGCAGCAAAAGTAAAGTTTACATAAAGTGAATAAAGCATTTTTTTACCTGATCTTCCAGAAGGTCCTGGTGGTCCAGGATTTCCTTTGGGACCTGGTGTGGAAAGTCCTGGGAGACCTGGTTGTCCTGGTGATCCTGGGCTACCTGGACTTCCAGGATAACCACTGTCTCCTTTTAGACCAGGAAATCCAGGAGATCCGGGAGATCCAGAAACACCTGGCTCACCCTTTGCACCTGCAAATACACAAAGAAAAAATCATATATTTAAATTGAAAGGTTTAGACAGATCAAAGGCACAATTAACATATGTGTGCTATGTACAGAAACAATGAGACAAGACTCATTAAGGCTCCATTCACACTAGCGCGTTTTTTGATGCATTTTGCAGAAATGCAGGGAAATTTTTTAACATGGGTTCCTATGGAACATGTTCACATCAATGCATTTTTGTGCCTCTGCGTTTTTGGAAAGGGTCGGGGACTTTTTTTCATGCAAAATGCAGCGTTTTGCATGTAATAGAAGTCAATGGACCCGCATCCAAAACGCAAGTCCCGCGTTTTTACCGCGATTTTGCAGCGATTTGCGTTTTTTTTTTTTTACACTGTATATAGCTGGTTGCTGAGCAACCACAGTGTAAAAATAAAAAAAAAACGCAAATCGCTGCAAAATCGGGGTAAAAACGCGTGTCCAAAAACGCGGCAAGCACCGCAAAAAGCTCAAAAGCAAAATGCATAGATGTGAATCAAGCCTTACAGGTCTCCTTGACTAATTATGAATATTATGACTAGTAAGTGCATTTAGGCCTAAGGCCTGATTCACACCTATGCATTTTTAGTGCTTTTTGCATTTTTTCAGATTTGCACTACAGAACGTGTTCCATAGGAAACCATGTTAAATGGACTGTAGTGCAAATCTGCAAAATGCAAAAAGCACTAAAACTGCATAGGTGTGAATCCAGCCTTAAACAGTGATATGGCATAGGGGATGCAACTAGCAAAACTATGAACCTTACTACATTGCAATGGTGTGAGGGCAGTGTGAGCTGAAACAAAAGTACTGCAAAGCAATCCACTGCTTCCACAGCGCAGCCGACATTTCAACTGAATGAAATGTCTCTGTGACAGTTCAATAAATTTAATTTAAAACAAGAAAAAAGTGAACAGTGCAAAGCACAGAGATCCCACCGGACCACAATACACACCAGTCGCTGCGGTACAAGCAGCTCTGGGGCTTTGTTCACACAAGGTGTAGAGACGTGAGTTTTTCTGCACCTGTTTCTGCAAGGGTCAAAGAAGACAATTGTGCCTTGTTCGCACCACAACACTGGTATCATGTATGTATTTTTTCTGCACAGAAATATGAAACAAATAGGTCTCATTCATACCATATGTGTATAAAAACTGATGGAAGAAACATGCAGATTTGACTTAATGAGCCTGTGTAAAGCCCCATACACACGGTCGGAAAATCCGACCACCAAATCCATTGGATTTGGTCCGACGGATTTAGTCCGACACTGGTGTTGCATACACACGGTCGGACAAAGTTGTCGGAAAATCCGATCATTCTGAACGTGGTGACGTTTGTTGCCTACGACGGGACTACGTAGAGGCTAGTAGCCAATAGCTTTGGTCTTGTAATGTGATCTGAGCATGCGTGGCACTTTGTCTGTCGGAATTCGCTACACACGATCGGAATTGGTAGGATCGAACTTTGTTGTCGGAAAATCTATCCAGCAGGAGATAGGACTTTGTCCGTCGGACAATCCGATGGAAACTGTCCGATGGAGCCTACACACGGTCGGAATTTCCGACAACATTGTCCGATAGGACAGAATCCATCGGAAAATCCGACCGTGTGTATGGGGCTTAAGTGCAATCTGCTTGATTTTCCCATCAGTTTTTATGCACATATGGTGTGAACGAGGAATGAAGAGTCTCTTGGTGACCATTGTAGCTCTACAAACAATACTGGGAGTTGTTGTGGCTGCAGTGGACTTCTCAGAAATGCCTTTACACAGCTCCCATTTTTCACTTAACATTTTCCCAGTTCTCATAACATCAATTTGTAAATCAAGTTCTTGCATTTACTGTAAAAATATATATATTTTTTTAGGAAATGGTCACATCATTTGGATGTTATTTCACAAGCACTATCTTCCCTAATAGGACATGATTAAATGGAATGATGGCATTTAAATATACGGAATGGTGATTGGTGAAATTAAAGAAGACCTAAGCTTAAAATCTATAGCTTGTCTGTTTAACAGGTACCTATTAGCACAGTTCAATGTGATGAAGAAAATTGGTATAGAAAAATATACATTTATGTCAGTAGGGACAAGGGGAATAGGAATAGTAACTGCTGCTCCACAAAGACACTAAGCAATGGATAAAAAAGTGGGCCTGGGCAAAATAGCAGGTGTAGGCTTTTTACTTTAGTGGTGCATTATTTACTACTGACTTGTTTCCTGCTGTTTGCCTGAGCATAAATCTGCTTTTTTTTAATGTAGAGGAACCACTGAAGCTATGAATGAAGCAAAGACTTTACCTGGACTTCCAGAAAGTCCCGGCAATCCTGGTGATCCAAAACCGGGTAATCCTAAAACACAGATAATAACATTTAGAAAAGCTGATGACATATATTTAAATATAATCACACAAGATAATCACAGACCTGATTCGCCTTTTAGACCAGCAGGTCCAGGAATTCCATCTCGACCAGGCTGACCTTTTTCCCCTGAAGGTCCTGGTGGCCCAGGACGTCCAAGTTCTCCTACAAGAATGACACAGTATAATCAATAAAGTATAATCAATAAAGCTATGAACGAAGCAAAAACTTTACCTATGTATAGTATACTATTTGCTTATAAGAAACCTTGAATAGAATTAGGACACAGCTTTACAAAGTCATAAATACAGGTCATTGGGTCCCATAACAAAATATTGATGGGGCTCCCTGGTGACCTGCAGTCTTAACTGTGACAATACATCACCGTTCTTAACCACTTGCCGACCGCCCCATGTAGATATACGTCGGCAGAATGGCACGTACAGGCAGAACCACGTACCTGTACGTGCCATTCTTTAGGCGGTTGGGGGGTCCGATCGGACCCCCCTCCGCCGGCGGGGACGGTCGGCATCGCTTCAGGAGCGATCCGGGACGAGGGGACGGCCAGTGGTTTCTGGCCACCCCCTCGCGATCGCTCCTGGCGAATGAAAAGCTTCCCCTTCCTGTCTATTGTATAGACAGGAAGGCGGAAGTGATGTCACGCTCGGTGCGCCGGTCTATGTGACCGGAGACGCCGAGCGGCGAACATGTTAAGGTTAGTGCACAACACTACACTGACACCAGTACAGTTAGGCACACAAAACACCCCCCTGTCACCCCCTGATCACCCCCCAGATCACCCCCTCCCCCCCCAGTCACAGTGTCACTAATTGCAGTGATCATTTATTTACTGATCACTGCATTTAGTGTCAGTGTGACTGTAATAACTGTCAGGGCAGTTAGTTTTAGGTCCTAGGTAGCCCCCTACCCCCCCCTAATAAAGGTTTAACCCCCCTGATTGCCCCTAGTTAACCCCTTCACCCCCTTTTGCCAGTGTCACTAAGTGATCGTTTTTCTGATCGCTGCATTGTGTCGCTAGGTAACCATTTTTTTTTTATTTTAACCGCCATGTTTTATATAGGTTCATAAATAGTTTTATAGGTCAGGTACCCCCATATTACAACCTAAATAAAGGTTTTAACCCCCTGATTGCCCCTAGAGTTAACCCTTTCACCAGTAATCACCGTATAACTGTCACTGGTGACGCTGGTTAGCCAGTTAGTTATTTCGTTATTTAGGTTCCCCGTCAGGTTTTTATATAGCGTCAGGTACCCCCATATATTACCTAATAAAGGTTTAACCCCCTGATTGCCCCTAGTTAACCCTTTCACCCCCTTTTGCCAGTGTCACTAAGCGATCGTTTTTCTGATCGCTGCATTAGTGTCGCTAGGTAACCAGTTTTTTTTTAGGTTAACCGCCATGTTTATATAGGTTCATAAATAGGTTTATAGGTCAGGTACCCCCATATTACAACCTAAATAAAGGTTTTAACCCCCTGATTGCCCCTAGAGTTAACCCTTTCACCAGTGATCACCGTATAAAATGTCACTGGTGACGCTGGTTAGCCAGTTAGTTATTTCGTTATTTAGGTTCCCCGTCAGGTTTTTATATAGCGTCAGGTACCCCCATATATTACCTAATAAAGGTTTAACCCCCTGATTGCCCCTAGTTAACCCTTTCACCCCCTTTTGCCAGTGTCACTAAGCGATCGTTTTTCTGATCCCTGCATTAGTGTCGCTAGGTAACCAGTTTTTTTTTGTATTACTGTTACGGGTGACGCTGGTTAGTTAGCTTGTTTTTTATACTGTCAGGGCACCCGCCATTTATTACCCAATAACGGTTTAACCCCCTGATCGCCCGGCGGGTGATATCAATTAGGTTTTAGGGTCAAATAAGGTCTGCGTCGCCCCAGGTTAGTGCCAGTACCGCAAACACCCACGCGCAAAGCATACACCTCCCTTAGTGGTATAGTATCTGAACAGATCAATATCTGATCTGATCAGATCTATACTAGCGTCCCAGCAGTTTAGGGTTCCAAAAAACCGCATTGTTAGCGGGATCAGCCCAGATACCTGCTAGCACCTGCGTTTTCCCCCTCCGCCCAGCCCAGCCCACCCAAGTGCAGTATCGATCGATCACTGTCACTTACAAAACACTAAGCACACATAACTGCAGTGTTCGCAGAGTCAGGCCTGATCCCTGCGATCGCTAACATTTTTTTTGTGGTAGCGTTTTGATTCAGTCGCTAACAGTCAGGAGCTTTTTTACCTGTGAATCTCAAAAAAATAAAAAAAACAAAAATAGTTGTCGTTTTATTGTTCTCTCTCTCTCTCTATTGTTGCTCTTTTTTTACTCCATTCTATTCTGCAATGTTTTATTATGTTTTATCATGTTTTATCATGCTTGCTTTTCAGGTATGTAATTTTGTTTACTGTGTTTTAGTGTTAAGCATTTTTTTGTTTTCAGGTGCGCCATTCAGTTGCAGCGCGGATTTATTTATCTTGACAGCAACAGCGTTTGCTCCCACGATACATAAAGCCGCGACTCCAACGCTGTAGGAGGTGATTTCACCACCACAGTTAAAAAAAAGAGCATATATGCCGAAGCATGGGGGCAGCAGGGGGCGGGGAGGAGCGATTGGCTCCTAATGCCACGTACATACGGTCGAAATTCCGACCGTGTGTACACGGCATAACTTTTGCGGGAGGATGCCCCCATGCATCGGCATATATAAATGGTGCATGTATGCCCATCATTAGAAGTGGGTGGATGAAGGGAGGTATTCTAATGGTGGGCATACCCACCAATCAATCTCTTTTTTTCGTTCAGCCAAGAGGCTGCATGAAAAAAAAAAAAGATTACAATATATGTCCAGTATGTTGCTGGACTTTGAATGGTTATACCAGAATGATGCCTGCAGGTTTAGGTATCATCTTGGTATCATTCTTTTCAGCCAGTGATCGGCTTTCATGTAAAAGCAATTCTAGCGGGTAATTAGCCTCTAGACTGCTTTTACAAGCAGTAGGAGGGAATGTCCCCCCTCCCGGATATAAACCGCGCCATTGGGAAATTGGGAAAGCATTTTATCACACCAATCTTGGTGTGGTCAGATGCTTTGAGGGCAGAGGAAAGATCTAGGGTCTAATAGACCCCAATTTTTTCAAAAAAAGAGTACCTGTCACTGCCTATTGCTATCATAGGGGATATTTACATTCCCTGAGATAACAATAAAAATCATAACAAAGAAAAAAAATGGAAGGAACAGTTTAAAAATAGAATAAAAAAGCTAAATAAATAAAAAAAAAACTAAAAAAAAAAAAAAAAAAAGCACCCCTGCCCCCCCTTCTCTTGCGCAAAGGCGTACACAAGCGTTGGTATGGCGTCATATGTAAACAGCAATTGCAGCATGCATGTGAGGTATCACCGCGAAGGTCAGATCGAGGGCAGTAATTTTTAGCAGTAGACCTCCTCCGTGAATCTAATGTGGTATCATGTAAAGGCTTTTAAAGGCTTTTAAAAATGTATGTAGTTTGTCGCCACTGCGTGTTTGTGCGCAATTTTAAAGCATGTCGTGTTTGGTATCCATGTACTCGGCCTAAGATCATATTTTTTATTTCATCAAAAATTTGAGCAATATAGTGTGTTTTAGTGCATTAAAATAAAAAAAAGTGTATTTTTTCCACAAAAAATGCGTTTGAAAAATCGCTGCGCAAATACTGTGTGGAAAAAAAAAATGCAACACCCACCATTTTAATCTGTAGGGCCTTTGCTTTAACAATATATATATAGTGTTTGGGGGTTCAACGTAATTTTCTTGCAAAAAAAAAATATGTTTTCATGTAAACAAAAAGTGTCAGAAAGGGCTTTGTCTTCAAGTGGTTAGAAGAGTGGGTGACGTGTGACATAGGCTTCTAAATGTTGTGCATAAAATGCCAGGACAGTTCAAACCCCCCCCAAATGACCCCATTTTGGAAAGTAGACACCCCAAGCTATTTGCTGAGAGCAATGTTGAGCCCATTAAATATTTTTTTTTTTTTGTCCCAAGAGATTGAATAATGAAAAAAAAAAAATATATATATTTTTTTTACAAAAAGTTGTCACTAAATGATATATTGCTCAAACATGTCATGGGCATATGTGGAAATACACCCCAAAATACATTCTGTTGCTTCTCCTGAGTACGGGGATACCACATGTGTGGGACTTTTTGGGAGCCTAGCTGCGTACGGAACCCCAAAAAACCAAGCACCGCCTTCAGGCTTTCTAAGGGAGTAATTTTTTTATTTCACTTCTCACTGCCAATCACAGTTTCGGAGGCCATGGAATGCCCAGATGGCATAAAACCCCCCAAAATGACCCCATTTTGGAAAGTAGACACCCCAAGCTATTTGCTGAGAGGTATTGTGAGTATTTTGCAGATGTCGCTTTTTGTCACAAAGTTTTGAAAATTGAAAAAAGAAAAAAAAAAATTTTTTTTCTTTACTTTCTTCATTTTCAAAAACAAATGAGAGCTGTAAAATACTCACCATGCCTCTCAACAAATAGCTTGGGGTGTCTACTTTCCAAAATGGGGTCATTTGGGGGGGTTTTGTGCTATTTTGGCATTTTATGGCCTTCGAAACTGTGATAGGTAGTGAGGAGTGAAATCAAAAATTTGCACCCTTAGAAATCCTGAAGGCGGTGCTTGGGTTTCGGGGCCCCGTACGCGGCTAGGCTCCCAAAAAGTCCCACACATGTGGTATCCCCATACTCAGGAGAAGCAGCAAAATGTATTTTGGGGTGCAATTCCACATATAACTATGGCATGTGTGAGCAATATATCATTTAGTGACAACTTTTTGAAGAAAAAAAAAATTATTTTTTATTTTTGTCTTTATTCAATCACTTGGGACTAAAAAAAAAAAATATTCAATGGGCTCAACATGCCTCTCAGCAAATAGCTTGGGGTGTCTACTTTCCAAAATGGGGTCATTTGGGGGGGTTTTGTACTTCTCTGCCATTTTAGCACCTCAAGAAATGAAATAGGCAGTCATAAATTAAAAGCGGTGTAAATTCCAGAAAATGTACTCTAGTTTGTAGACGCTATAAACTTTTGCGCAAACCAATAAATATACGCTTATTGGCATTTTTTTTACTAAAGACATGTGGCTGAATACATTTTGGCCCAAATGTTTGACTAAAATTGAGTTTATTAGATTTTTTTTATAACAAAAATTAGAAAATCTCTTTTTTTTTCAAAATTTTCGCTCTTTTTCCGTTTATATCGCAAAAAATAAAAATCACAGAGGCAATCAAATACCATCAAAAGAAAGCTCTATTTGTGGGAAGAAAAGGACGCAAATTTCGTTTCGTTACAAAATTGCATGACCGCACAATTACCAGTTAAAGTAGTGCAGTGCGAAATTGAAAAAAGACCTCTGGTCCTTAAGCTGACAATTGGTCCGGGGCTGAAGTGGTTAACATATGTATGTGGGCTTTAAACCTATCTGGTCCATGATAAGATGCCTTCAAAAGACCCGAAGTGCCCCAATTACACACTGCACTCACCAGGTGTGCTCACAGGGTGTGCCGGGTGTGCCTGGGCACACCCTAATCACCCCATGCCCTAATCCCACCCTAATCACCCCATGCAGTGCCGATTCCCCCTGCTTTACGTCTCCCCCTGCAGTGCTGCCAGCTTACCTCCTCTCAGGAGCAGGGAAAGGGCTGATAAATATGTCATTAGGTGGCCTTCCTTTTCTGAATGAACACAGTAACTTATATGTACCGATCTCATCTGTCTTTATTCTTAACTGCAGCATAGTAAACTATGTTTACTGGAGGCTGCAGAGAAAGGGACTGGGGAATCTCTGTCCTCAGTTTCTTTCTCTGTCTCAAAAATAAGACATCAGGGGTCTGTTTAGACCCTTGATATTTCACCAAAGCCCCCCAGGGCTCCTACATTTTAAAAAAAAAAAAAACGAATAAAAAATAATATTGTAAAAAATAATTACAATATAATAAAAATAAAAAACTACTGACACCACCCACTGCCCCACTGACACCAACCTTTGCTCTATTGACAATGTCCACTGCTCTGCTGATATGCACACATGTGAGTTTGTTCTCTGGGGTGCACACCCTAATGCAATAAGCTGCGCCCCCCAAAAATGCTCACCAGATGTATTTGACCCCTTGTGTTACCAAATAAGTCAAATTGCGACATTTTAAACCAATTTTTTAAGTATTTTTTATGGTTTGCCATCTTATTTCTGAGTTTTCTGGTCCAAAAAATTGTGTTCCTTTAAACACGCTTATAAACGCAAACACGGCTAAACGCGGGTGCTGCGTTTAGCCGTGTTTAGCCGCGTTTTGCGTCTGAAACGTGGAAAAGCAAAGTGTCTGAACCCATTTTTTTGCTTCTGGAAAAACGAGGTAAAAACAGGAAAAAACAAGACTGTGTACATGGACACATAGGATAACATTGCATGAGTTCTGCCTCTGAACGCACGTTTAACAGCGCCTCGTGTGCATGGGGCCTAACTGGTCACAATGGGCAAAATAAAAAATTTTCTTTTCATATACAGTATGTCCAATTTGTTCAGATATTGGAGTTCATGACCTAGATTGCTTAGTGCTAGCAGTTTCCTACCCCTTGGTCCCGGTGGCCCTGAAGTCCCAGGGTTTCCTGGAGGTCCATCAAGTCCTTTAGACCCTGGAATACCTGAAGCACCTGAAAATAAAAAGTAAACAATAGTGATGACAAACTATTATTTTGGTAACCTTAATTCCAGAACTGTGCCAACAATTGATAAAATAAAGCTGTACCTGTGTAATACCTGCCCACCAAAAATTGAGCACTACTTGCCTTTATCACACTTTTATTTGAATGTATGTGGACTTTTGGAGTTGAGTCTGTTCATTTCTGTTTATATTAATGTGGGTTAGGGACCTTAGATTTGAATCTCCTTGAGAGCAGGGGCTAATGTGAATGTACAATATATATATGTAAAGTGCTGCATAGATTGTCAGTGCTATGTAAATTCCAATAATAAAAAAAAAAAAAAAAAAAAAAAACGTGATAATTTAACCACCTGTCAGGGATACTAACTGCAGGCATTCAAAAGCAGGGATGTCCAGATCAGGCATAGCTACACTTAGGAAACTGAGATCATATATATGCTTTAACCACTTGGTGTCCGCGCTATAGCCAAATGACGGCCACAGCGCGGACCTGAATTTCCGGGAGGCCATCATATGATGTGCTCCCCTTCGCGTGCTGTGATCACGAGTCACTGAGACAGATCCAAGTAAGGTCCCGACCCCTTACCATGTGCTGTAAACAAAAGCTCGGTAATCGTCGACGAGCTTATGTACAAGGGACATTGGTCCCGTAGAGGAAGGAGGCACATCTGCCTCATCTGTGCCCACAATTACTACCTACCAGTGCCACCTGCCAGTGAGCACCAGTGCCACCTATCAATGCCCATGAGTGCCACCTATCAATGCCCACAAGTGCCACCTATTAATGCCCACCAGTGGTGCCAATCAGTGCCACTTAGCAATGCTGCCTATCAGTGTAACCTACCAGTGCCGATCAGTGCCCATTATTGCCACCCATCAGTGCCCATCACTGCCACCCATCAGTGCCCATCACTGCCAGCTATTAGTGCCACCTATTAGTGCCACTTCTCAGTGCCCACCGGTGCCACCTATCAATGCCCTTCAGTGCCACCTCTCAGTGTCACCTCTCAGTGCACACCAGTGCCATCTATCAGTGCCCACCAGTGCTGCATTATCGGTGCCCATCAATGCAGCCCATCGGTGCTCATCAGTGCAGCCCATTGGTGCCCATCAGTGCAGCCTCATCAGCGTACATCAATGAAGGAGAAAAATTACCTGTAAATTATATAATTTTTTTTTTAATTCAGTCTTTTTAAAAAATGTTAACAAAAAATAAAAACCGCAGAGGTGATCAAATACCACCAAAAGAAAACTCTATTTGTGGGAAAAAAATTATAAAAATGTAACATTGGTACAGTGTTGTATGACCGCGCAATTGTCATTCAAAGTGCATCAGCGCTGAAAGCTGAAAATTGGTCTGGACAGGAGGAGGGTTTAAGTGCCCAGTAAGCAAGTGGTTAAGCAAGTTTATTAACCACAAGCTAACTAAAATACAATATATATTATCACAGGGTAAAATTGGGAATGCCGTGAACGGGGGAACCAGGACTGGGATCAGCTGTGAGTGGTGGACATAATGGGCAGAGATTGCGCTGTTGCATGCCACAGGGCGTTTATGAGAAATAACAGATTATCCGTCCGGCCATACTAGTACAATAGGCCAGATGGGAAGTGGTTGAATAAGTGTTAATTTACCTGAAAATCCTGGGGAACCCGGATCTCCTTTACTGCCTGGAACACCTGGTAATCCTGGTAATCCAGGGCTTCCTGCTTCTCCTTTACCTCCAGGAGTGCCAGGAAAACCCCCTGGCCCTGGGTCACCCTTTAAAGACAAATGATAATAGTCACTATATTTGACACCAGCAAATATGAAGACATTTTTGGAGGAGACTTAGGTTTCTCCGTAACCCAGTTATGACACTTTAAGGCAGTTTAGGATTGTGTAATTACTGTTATAACTGATAACCAGCTGAACTCTATACTGTATATAGAAAATACATAATAATGAAGCTGTGCATTCATTTAAGCACCAATAAATGTATTTTAATGCAGTTTAAGCAACTGAATTTGACTTGGTATCAGTCTCTTTTAGTCACTGTACAGCAGAGCTCAGGCAGGTACAGAGGGAAGCAGCACAAGGATCAAATCTGCTTTTCTTCAATGCTCGTGTACTAGCAAGGAACATGCTGATAGGGGGAAAGTGAAGAACGACAGAGAAATTAGCTCATCAGTCTGCTGCCTCTCCTTTTTTTCATCAGTAACTGGTTAGGAAAGTGCCAAAAACTATAGGTGTCACTTAACTGCAGCAGAAAAATATCAGCTCATCTTTTTAGGCCTGCAATGGGAGGCCAGTAAATCAAGTAGAACTTTTAATTCAACCTAAGCCTGGTTAACATATTACAGTATTTTTTATACAAAATACCTTACAGTAAATGAATACCTTCTGTCCTTGTAAGCCAGATGGACCAGTGCCTGAAAGTCCTGGTTCACCTTTTTCACCTTTAGATCCACCAAATCCTGGAGGTCCTGGCGATCCAGGACGCCCTGACTGTCCAGGAAAGCCCTTTTCGCCCGATGGCCCTGTAATGTAAAAGTTGCATAAAGTAGCGTTTAATATCATAGTCACAGATCATGAAACACATTGTCAGTGTCTAGTGACTGTAACAAAAAAATTGTAAGATATAGTTGTAACAGTGCAACAGTGTACCTCCTTCTAATTAAAGCGGGGGTAAACCCGCTAAAAACTTTTTTTTTTTAATACACCTGTTTTATACACCTGTAAAGGAAAAGGCATAATGAGCTAGTATGCACCGCATACTAGCTCATTATGAAATACTTACCTTAGAACGAGACGTTGGTAACTCACCTGGTCCACGCCCGAGGTAGCTGACATGTTGACATGCGCTGTGAGTGGCTGGAGCTGCGATGTCGTCACTCCCACACATGCGCACGGGAGACTTCTTCCTGGAAAGGTTCAGATTCTGCCGGCCTTTCAGCCGAGAATCCCCCGTGCGCATGCGCCGCCGCAGTCAGCGGTGCATTGCACGGGGAATATCTCCTAAACCGTACAGGTTTAGGAGATATTTTTTTTTACCTACAGGTAAGCCTTATTATAGGCTTACCTGTAGGTAAAAGTCAATTTTATGACTATACAACCACTTTAACAATGCATAAAAGATGAAACTGGCTTTTCTTTAACATCAAACTTGTGAGTTTAGATTTTTGTCTGATATTCTTTTGTTTGTCCAAATACTAATAGTAGCTGTAAATATATTTTTAATGCACTACTGCTAAAAGCTATAGTCATGCAATCCTTAGCAAGTGATTTCTGATGGAAGATGCAATGGGGGTTATTTACGAAAGGCAAATCTGCTTTGCACTACAAGTGCAAACTACAAGTGCAAAGTGCACTTGAAATTGCACTGAAAGTGCACTTGGAAGTGCAGTCGCTGTAAATCTGAGGGGTAGATCTGAAATGAGGGAAGCTCTGCTGATTTTATTATCCAATCACGTGCAAGCTAAAATGCTGTTTTTTATTTTCCTTGCATGTCCCCCTCGGATCTACAGCGACTGCACTTCCAAGTGCACTTTCAGTGCAATGAATGGGTACTTTTGTTTCTCATGCACTAAAGGGAAATTAACTTTTTCATCAGAGAAGAACATTCTACATGCATACAGAACTATAGAATATAATTGAAGTAGATCTTCCTTCAATACCTACAGAGTTATAATAGTAATCCTAATAGAAGGCACGAATGAAAGAATAGTGCTGTAAAATGAATAAAATACTTATTTTTTCCAAAGATAAAATTCTGCTCCAGGTGCTTTCAGGGCAATGTTATCTACTAAGGACCATTGTTCAAACCATCCTCCTTAGAAGAGATCATGTGACCATATGCTTAGTTTGGCACTGCAAGTAGCCCAGAGCAGCTATTTTCCCAAGAAAAGGTAAGAAATTTTGCCCTTCTAAAACACCATATTTACTAATTCTAGCATTAATATGACTATATCTTGAAGCCTTACAACAAAAGAACACCTACCAGGAAGTCCCATCTCCCCCATGTTCCCTTTTGGTCCAGAAGACCCGGGTAATCCAGGTTGCCCAGGAAAGCCGCTATCTCCTTTAGGCCCTTTGAATATAAAAGACACACTTTATTAAAATGATATTCCTGCTCAATATTTCTAAACATACAAATATGCATGTATGCCAGTTTGTGTTGTAATGCAGTTAGGGCAGCGTTTACCACATAGCACCCATGGGCCAGTGTGGGATTCCAGGATGGTATTATTTGATTCACTGCTGCGAGTAACAATCATTATCTTTTTCTTAGTAGGTTCCTGAACAATGATCTACATAGCTTGTTGGACCAATGCATGAATAGTGAGCCTCCTATAACAAGACATGGGGGTTGATTTACTAAAACCGAAGAGTGAGTGAAAAATCTGGTGCAGCTGTGCATTGTAGCCAAACAGCTTCTAACTTCAGCTTGTTCAATTAAGCTTCGGAGAAAAAAAAAAACTGGAAACTGATAAGTTTCTGTGCAGATCTGCACCAGATTTTGCACTCTCCAGTTTAAGTAAATCAACCCCCATGTCTTGTTATAGTTATAGTGTGTTGTTTTTTTTTTTTTGTTATGTAGTTTCCGAGGGTGCCCCAGGTATTCAAAATCCTAGTCATGCTCCACATCCTTTTACACTGTTTTGAGTTTTTAAGTGTAAAGTTGGACAGATAACGTGTTATGGGTATTGTTAAAGTTTACATATTACTTATATTGTTTAAATATTGATTGGTTTTGTGTCTAAAAGAAGTTCCTATAACATTTTAAGTTGTCAGTAAAAAAATGTTCCTTGTAAGTACATTTCTATGTATTATTATTATGTATTTACATTTTAGTGCCCCAGGACGACATCAGACTTGTGACGAAACGTGCCAGCAGGAGCCACGCTGTTCAACGCTCCGCGTTCATATCGTAGCCGGCTGGCTGGCTTACTATCCATGTCTGTTACAACTTACTTACATGTAAGTGATACTGTTTTTATAATAAATATTAAACTGGTTTTACCTATGGCAAGCTTTTCCCTTTCTTTGGGTTGCCATGAACATGGGAACTGAGGACCCTGGATCATTTTGAGCTCCTATTGTATGTCCATCTGCTTGCAAGAGGCGTTTGGAGGTTGTTTCTGGTTGGAGTTGCTGTTTGCCATCCCTGGAGACCTGGCTGGGTATTAGCCACAAGCGATTCAGCTTGTGGTAGCTGGTAAGCGTGCAATTCATGTGGTAGAGGCTACACTTTGCATGTTGGTTGTGAACTTGTCATCTGCACGAGGAGGACTCCAAGGCTCCCCTTTGTCTATCAGCATCAATATCAGAATTTTTGTTCATGTTGCTGATTTCTTGGGACTCAGTAACCCATGGTGTTGACTCACATACTGTTACTTATTTACCGTATTCATGTTATAATTTGTCACGTATTAGAATTGTTCACAGAGCGCAGCTCTCATATTTTATTGTTATTTTTTTGTGTCTATCTCACTTAGAGCTGCTGCAGATTTTAGGGTTTATAGGACACAGCGCAGTTATTATTTTTACACACATTTTTATGAGGCTTGAATTTCATTTAGGATTTATTTTGCTGGGGCAAAAATGTACTCTTTCCTTTACAGTGACATCCTTGAAAAAGTACAGAGAGGCACCAAAGATATGTCTTCCACAAAAGGACATACGCACACTGTTGTTCTTCAGACTAACATTTTAGCCAATGTGTCCTCCCAATGTGCACAGATAGGGGAATCATACTAGAAATAGGACAGACGATAGCCATAATCAACACAGTAGAGTAGGGCAGCAGGAATGAGTACCAAAGGATCATTTGGGAATGACTCTGATGCATTAGTCATATGCTAGTTGGTACACACAAGGCTTGGCAAACAGACATTACAGAAATCACAGGTTGCAAAGCAGGGCCTTTCGGGGAAAACAATGACTTGGAACAAGTTTCCAGTCTCTTGTCTATGGGGTTCCTAAACTTTAGAATGTCCTCATCGGGAATGATCAGAGTCCACAATGGAAGAGATTCTTCTATAGGGTATGGCTCAGCAAATTGCTTGGGAGGCAAATATAGCTTCACAGGAGTGGACCAACCATCATAAAAAAAACTCTGAAAGAGAAAATGTAGAAATACGTTTGTGGCCCCTGCGTTCTGAGTCAGCTATCACGGCAGTCATTTTGTGCATAAAATCTGAGATAACCACAGAAAAATCCTCTCTGGATAATGCAGAGGAGGGAGCAATGCTGGTTGGAAATGGAAGAGAGTGTGCGGATTACAGCAGGGGATGATAATCTAGATTGTTGGCATCCTGTCCTTGAGAAGGGACCCTCCAAGTCGCCCCGGCACTGTTAGTGGATCGTGACCTGAAAAGGCCTGCAGGACCGCTTCATTTGAATGCTGCTGCCAGACTTATCCACCTTACCAACCGTTCAGTGTCTGCCAACCCTCTCCTCCAATCCCTACACTGGCTCCCAATAACCCAGCAAATTAAATTCAAAATACTAACCACAACTTGCAAAGCCATCCACAACTCTGCCCCGAGCTACATCACCAATCTTGTCTCCAAACATATCCCAAACCGTCCTCTCTCCGCTCTTCTCAAGACCTGCTCCTGTCAAGCTCTCTTGTTTACTCCTCCCATGCTCGTCTCCAGGATTTCTCCAGAGCCTCTCCCATCCTCTGGAACTCACTACCTCAACCTGTCCGGCTATCCCCTACTCTAGCTACCTTCAGGGGATCCCTGAAAACTCATCTCTTCAGGGAAGCCTATCACGTCTCCAACTAATCTTTTACCACTTCCATCAGCTCATTCCCACAGTTACAACCTTTTGTACCACCTCCCCCACCCTATTAGATTGTAAGCTCTTCTGAGCAGGGCCCTCTTAATCCTCTTGTATTTTATTGTATTATAACTGTATTGTCTCCCTTTTATATTGTAAAGCGCTGCCTAAACTGTTGCCGCTATATAAATCCTGTAATAAATAAATAAAATTTGCTCTTATGATTTGCCATACTGTCTAGCATGTAGAAGTGATATTTTGCCAGAAGGGTGCTCACAATTCTGCTTGACCAAGGAACTGTAAACAGCGGCAAAAAGGGCAGAACCTTTTGATCCTCACGAGGCGCAGACTGTGAATCTCCTCAGGCAGAAGAGGCAGAATAATGGCATGTGTATGCATACAGGAAAGTGCAGCACAGGTGCAATACAAATGGCGCATTCAACACATTTAAAGTGGATGTCATAATGTAGAGAATACGATTTCCTTTCATTTGAGCCCAGTCTTGCCACACAGATTTACTCCAGCCCTGGGAAATCCTCTTTTATTGTTCAGTTAGAAAGATCTTGACAAAGTGCTAAAAACTTTGTCAAAAACGCCCCCTTGCTGTGAGTGACAGGTGATTTACATATCTCATGCACTAGCCTAAGAGAGGCACATCCTGTGTAATTATAAAAAGTGAGAAATCCACCCCTCCCCCGCATAACAAATCCTGTGATCAATGTATCCTCAGACACACACACTGCACTATAACAATCATCAGATCACTGCATGTTCTACTCTGCCCAGCTCTGACTACATACATCTCCCCTATATTCTTCTTGCTGTTCACTCAAGAATAAATTTATTTTCACTCTGGTCTGTGCCTCTCTCAGGCTAGTGCATGAGATATGTAAATCACCTGTCACTCACAGCAAGGGGGCGTTTTTGACTGGGCTCAAATGAAAGGAAATCTTATTCTCTACATTATGACATCACATTGGGTTTACATCCACTTTAAGAAAGACTCACAGCCATGATTCTAGAATGTCCCTGCGACACATAAACTGGGTAAATAGTAGGAGACCAAGTAGCACATTATCCAACAAATGTTGTGGCACATTCTAAGTGGTGAGGACACATACAAGTGCCACAGAAAAGAATAAGCAGAGCTTTGACCCCTTAGGGGAATACAACAAGAAACAAAGTACACATTTACAGCAGTGGTGGTCTGGAGAGCACCCTGCAGCAAACAGACAGCAGCAAGGTACCACAAAGTACCAATGCAAGACCCAGTAAGGTAGGTCACACTCAAGACAGTCTTTGACCCTTCAATGGCATACTTCCAAGGATCATGTACCTAGACCTCTAAAACACTAAGCAACTAATGCAGGACATTAAGTGCCTGGAAAGTGCCACAAGCAGAGCCCATCACCCGAAGGTCACATTACAGCCAGGCCCAGCATCTTCTTCATGGCTAGGTCTGGGTACAGCCCTCAAGGCAGCACCAAGGATCAGCTGATCTGGAAAACTGCAAAATAAGCTCTTATAGCTCTCTAACAAATGAAGGATCTTGATAAAAATATCTTATTAAAAAATTAAAAAATTTCAAATAAAATGGGATTCCTGAAACATGATGGGAGTGGGAGGGGTTATACTGGTTGATCAACAAGATTTTTATTGTCAATGTCCAATTCTACTGAAGGTAGTAGTAAAACCCAGTAGTCTCAGAGTTATGTCCTTTAATGAGTAATTAAGAAGTTAATTCGTAGCATTACTTATTTGCCCCATTTACAAAAAGTTACCAGGAAACAAATAAAACGTTTATAACAGCACTACACATTCCCTTTAAGATAAGAATAAGATACTAACCAGGTAAACCTGAAGATCCTGGGGGCCCACTTTGACCTGGTGTTCCTGGATTACCAGGCATACCACTATAGCCTTTTTCTCCATTTAATCCGGGTGCACCTTAAAAATAACAGAAGCTTTAACATTATCTAGGTCTTTACAAAGTAGGGGCTACATAAGAAATTTACAGTTAAAGATTATTTTTTTCCAACCATTTATATGTTTGACTTGATCTCAATCACATATACAGTATATCTAAAAATATAAAAAAAAATCGAATGATAAAATCTAGAATTACCATCTCTCCCAGGATCTCCTTTACTTCCTTTACTTCCAAGTCCTCCTCCAATAACAGTTCCTGGTGGGCCTTGGATTCCACGATCTCCCTTGTCCCCCTTAAAACCAGGGTTGCCATTTAAGCCGGGTTGCCCAGGAAATCCATCAAGACCTAAGAAAGGAAAAGGGGTTACACTCATGAGATCATAGCATTCAAGCATATTTGTGTCTAAATGTTTACTTACAAACAATGAGATTAAAGTGATTGTAAAGACTTGTTTTTTTTGCTATAAAAATCACAAACGTGCTATACTTACCTGCTCTATTGCAGTGGATTTGCACAGACCAGCCCAGGTCCTCCTCTTCTCGGATCCCTCTTCTGTGGTCCTGACCCCTCCCTCCTGTTCAGTACCCCCACAGCAAGCAGCTTGCTATGGGGGCACCCGATCCAAGTCACAGCTCCCTGTGTCCATTCAGACACGGAGCCCTGACCAGGCCCCACCCCCTCTCGCCCCTGAATGGCTAGCTGACTTTGATTGACAGCAGCAGGAGCCAATGGCACCGCTGCTGTGTCTCAGCCAATCAGGAAGGAGAATCTCGGATGGCTGAGACATGCGTGGACATCGCTGAACAGAGAGGGACCTCAGGTAAGTGTTAGTAGGACTGAGGGGGGCTGCTGCACACAGAAGGCTTTTTATCTTAATGCATATAATGCATTAAGATAAACAAACCTTGTGCCTTTACAACCCCTTTAAGCTCTGTTTGGCATTTCAGGAGCTAATTTTTCTCTGCTGCAGTTAAGCAACATTTATAGGTATTGTCCTCCCAAAGCTGATTTCTCTGACACTCTACTCACTTCTCATATCAGCAAATACCTTGGTAGTTAACAAGCACTGTACACACTGATTTGCTCCTTGTGCTGCTTCTCACTTGCCCAGTTGAGCAGGACAAATTAAAGTGGATGTAAACCCCAATTTTATTTTTTTAAGTCATAATGTAGAGAATAAGATTTCCTTTCATTTGAGCCCAGTCTTGCCACACAGATTTACTCGAGGCCTGAGCAATCCTCTTTTATTGTTCAGTTAGCGAAATCTTGACAAAGTCTTGAAAACTTTGTCAAAAACGCCCCCTTGCTGTGAGTGACAGGTGATTTACATATCTCATGCACTAGCCTGAGACAGGTTATCATCAGATCACTGGATGTTCTACTCTGCCCAGCTCTGACTACATACATGTCCCCTAAATCACTTGTATGTCTATAGTCTGCTGACTGTTCACTGCATCCCATGATGAGAAACATCCAGTCAAAACACAGTAAAGCTGGGAGAGCTGGAGGGGAGGGGGATGTGAATTGTGAACTTTTTACACAGGATGTGCCTGTCTTAGGCTAGTGCATGAGATATGTAAATCACCTGTCACTCACAGCAAGGGGGCGTTTTTGACAAAGTTTTCAAGACTTTGTCAAGATTTCTCTAACTGAACAATAAAAGAGGATTGCTCAGGCCTCGAGTAAACATGTGTGGCAAGACTGGGCTCAAATGAAAGGAAATCTTATTCTCTACATCATGACATCAAAAAAAAAAATTGGGTACATCCACTTTAAGGTATTTACTCTGCCTGAATACTGAAAATGTATTAATGAAAGCAGAGCTGCAATACTGTTGTCTTTTATATTTTCCTAGATTTCCACATTCACTGGCTAAAGATAAATTCTTTTGCAAAGTGAACAGACTATGCGGCAACTCATGAGTGAGCACTCTGCATCAATGTGCAGTCCACTCTCACTCGCAGCAATGGCTGAGCTCAGCATTCTGGTAGAGTGAAAGAGAGCAGATTGTGCATGTGTGGGTTGGGAACAAAGCTGATTGCTCGTTCGTGAGGTGCTGGCACTGTGCACCTTAGGCAGAGTGGAGAAAGGAGCCCAATGGAAAAAGCAGCTTGAAAAGTAAGCATTACTTCACAAATTGGAGTACTGCATAGTAATGCCATGTAATGCAAAGGTGATATTTTTTGGAAATGTCATTAAAGAAGAATTAACCCTTTAATGGAGTCGGGGATGAGTCTGCTATCCTAGCTAGCAAGGGGCTGAACATGCACTGAGGACAGAGTCTCTACTATATGTACTCTCCAGCCCCTACCAACATATGCCATGTGTAGGAATGACAGAATTATAAGAGTGTCCACTACATGTCTTTCTGGACCTGGCTTTGTGCACCTAAACTTAATAATTTGGAGGTGTATCCATATGGTTTAGGCCATATAGTGAAAAATCGCCCAATTTATGCCTGGAGCAACACATATTTCATCATTACTGCAAATGTAAACAATTTGTAAGTAGTTCTGTAAAAACTGCCATGTTTTTAGCCAAGGTGTATTACATATTTTTGAGACCAAGAAGTTTAAATAATATATTCACCTAGGATTTTGTCTTTTTTTTTTTTTTAATATATGTTAGGGCTTGTGTCATTAGCTAACTGCAGCTTACATTTCTGTGCATTCAACCAGCTTTTGAGACTAGTTTGAGATGATTCTGGGATCATTTGTTTTAAATGGTGATTATTTTTACCTTTTTGACCAGGAAAACCAGGATTTCCTGGGGTGCCGGAAGTTCCTGCTGGTCCAGGTGGTCCCATTACTCCCATTTCACCCTTGGTACCTGTATAAAGCAAGAAACTGAAAATAAGGACATTGAAAGGTACGCAAAAGGTATACAAGAAATATGAACGGAAAAATACCGGACATTGTGTTAAACGATGACTTTCAAAAATTGTATTGGCTTTATATTGTAGATACTCCTTTGTTTATTTACTAGAGTAAATAAGACAATAGATCACTCTATGTTGGTCAGGATATCGCCACAATATCCCATTTCCCTGGCTTACCTTTATGTAAGTAACAATTAACGTATTCACAGTTTTTCCTTTATATGTTACTTCACATCTAACGGCGCGTACACACGAACGGATTTTCAGTCGGAAAAATCTTGGATGTTTTTTCCGATGGAATTCCGCTCAAGCTTGGCTTGCATGCACACGGTCACACAAAAGTACGGTGAACTTTCGGCCGCGGTGATGTACAACACTACGACGAGCCGAGAAAATTAAGTTCAATGCTTCCGGGCATGCGTCAAATTGTTTCCGAGCATGCGTAGGAATTTTGCGCGTCAGAATTGGTATAGACGATTGGAATTTCCGATCGAAATTTTTTCCGACTGAAAAATTGAGAACCTGCTCTCAATCTTTTGCTGGCTGAAAGTCCGATGGAGCATACACACGGTCGCATTTTCCAACCAAAAGCTCTCATCTGACTTTTTCTGGCGGAATTTCCGATCGTGTGTTCTCTTTTCTTTTTTAGTTTGTAACAAAAAAATCAGATTTTCAGATTAATTTGGAATGGCTTGTTTCTTAACTGTCACAAAATGTATTTGATAACTATAGGAAAGGATTTTAGAACTCCATGTCCAATATTACAATTTGTTCAAGGCAGATGTCTCATGATCTATGACTTATCATATACAAAAAGTCCAGCAGGGGAATTATGGTAAATACAGACAAAAGTAGTATTTTGCTTTAAATACCATAGGCACTAAATATTATTTTTCTATCTTGAGCTCTAGGAAGATTTCACAGGTTTCAGATGTCCCGTGACTTTCATGCTTTATCCCTGTGACATGAGAGCATAATGTAGTATTACCCTGTAGAAAATTGGGCTGCTTGTCCCAGTTTACCCAAATAAATTACCATACAGCATCAACAGAAAAGCAATAAATACCACTTTTAAGAAAGTTGGTAATGCAATTTAAGATTAAAAATATTTTTGCTAAAAGCACACACCTCAAGATGCTTGCCCATAATAATTACTCACAAAAGCCTCTTTTGTGCCCCCCTGTTCCATTTTACTTGGTTACTGGGGCCAAGCTATCCCTGCCTTCACTATGTTCAACAAGAATGTTTTAATTGGCCATTAGAGTATAGGTTTAAGAGAAGCATTTTTAACTCTCTGCTTTGTAAACAAAATAAACATACTCTTATCTTTATTAAATGCAACGATTCAGAAATTTCAATTATGGTTGCACCAATACCGGTATCGGTGCTGATACTGAGCATTTGTATGAGTACTCCAATTCCACTCCGATCCAATACAAATGCTCCAATATCTAAAACTGATACCTTTATGTTGCGATTTGAGCCCATACAAAATTAATGGGCTCAAATTACACTGCAAAGAATCGCATGTGATTTGAACAGGAATGCAGTGTGATTCCTCTCCGAATCACATGCATATTCCGCCACTGCTCCTGTGTAAACCCAGGCTTGTCATAGTGACTTCAGTCTGGATTCACACAGGAGCGGTGCGGGAAACCCCATGCGACAGGAATTGCACCACTCAAATCGTACCGCAAAGGTATCACTACTCGGTATTGGCGAGTACTTGACCAAAAGTATCGGTACTTTTACTCATCAGTAAAGAAACCATCAGTGCAACAGTAATTTCAATCATATAAAGACACAAATGTTTCTTACCTTTAGTACCTGGTACCCCATCACGACCTTGAAATCCTGGTGGCCCTGGAGGTCCTGAAAATCCACGTTCTCCAGGAAATCCAGGACTACCACGTTCTCCCTGTGGCCCAGGAATTTCAAATCCTGGAGGACCATTATCTCCTTTATCACCTTGTATACCTGGAAATCCTGTACAGCAATTGGATATGTTAGAAAGTGGATTCATAAAGATGGTTACAAAGCAAATAACGTACTAATATATTTTTTATAAATGTGTTCATGTTTTAAAAGAATATTTTCTGAAATTTAGACCATGTTTCAAAAAGTATGATAAACATCAAAATATCAGTCCTATTTGGCTTACATAATAAACATCAAATTGTGCACTTCCCATTTATTTTATATTCTGTATATGGAAGTAAAAAGACATAAGAAAGAGCATGGCGGACATCAGCCATGAGGACTGACCTGAAAGTATTTCCCTTGAGTAGAGGCGATTCAAGGAGGATAAAATCACTTTTTATAAATACATGAAAAGATAAGCATTTGTTACCCCAACACTTCATATTGCTTATATGTGCCTGCTGCATCATGTACTTGTATAAGAAAGTATCCTGTTCTCTTTGTATTGCTTCCTTTGTGTGAAATCTCTGGTGTTCCTGCCAGTCCTTTGCTTTCCTATTAAAAACTGACCATACTAAGCAGGAGAGCACACTGTGGTCAGCTCTCTGGCTATGCTGGGAACTCAGTGTACAATGATCAGACTTGACATGCCCCTGCTGCACAGCCATTCACTGGGAAGCTCAGTGTGCTGCATCTTCTCCTCCAGCTCTTTTGCGGTTGAGAACAGAGGGAACGTGATCATTTATTTAAAAAAAAAGGGAAAAAAATATTTATAATGTATTTTTAAATCTATACAAAAATGTTTTGCCTTTCTTTTCTATTTTAAACTAAATGGGTTGTTTTACAAGGTGATCGTTTACAATCACTTTTTAATCACAGTTAATTTGGTGAAAAGTTGTTAAGGTCACTGCATAATAAAGGTGCACTTGTTTTGCCTGAAGGTAAAGAAGTTTCACCTCTGCATATGGAAAGGTTCTATACAGTAAAAGCTGTGGAAATATGGAATGCATTTCCATAAGAGTTAGTTCTAGCCAAAATTGTAGACTGCTACAAAACAGAAATTTTGAATTACCTGTAAATTCCTTGTCTTGTAGTATAGTACAGGACATAGGGCTTATATTCATAGACAATGGGTTATATGCTGCCATCTTCAGGTGTCTGGACACTGGCAAAAACGTTTACTAGGGCAACCCCTATATTGCTTCTACTGTATATAACTCTGCCCACTCTGTGAGGCTGCAGTTTTTAAACAATATGGAGTGAACAAGACACAGATGAGAGGGACATGTGTCCCGTACTGTACTTCAAGTTAAGGCATTTCCAGGTACCGTATATACTCGAGTATAAGCCGAGTTTTTCAGCACATTTTTTTGTGCTGAAAGTGCCCCCCTCGGCTTATACTCGAGTCAAGCACTTTTCTGCAGCAAAAAAAAAAAAATTCCGACCCGACTTTGGGGCCCCGTATCTCGGGGCCACTTGGGTCTAGGAATCCCAAATTTGGTGTGCCAACCAAGTGGACCTAGCACTATAACATATCCAAAGATGGGGTTCCTAGCACTAAGTGACCCCGAGATACAGGGCCCCAAATCGGTCAACTGTGTCCATCTGCATGGGCACAGTGAGGCTGCAAATGGGCATCGTTGACCCTCTTTTCCACTTACAGTAGCTGCGCATTTCTCACCCTAGGCTTATACTCGAGTCAATAAGTTTTCCCAGTTGTTTGTGGTAAAATTAGGTGCCTCGGCTTATATTCGGGTCGGCCTATACTCGAGTATATACGGTAAGTGAAAATTCTTGTTATCATACAGTACAGGACACATGATCTGTATTCACAGACCATGAGACATACTTAACTGAAGCCCACATCAGCTGAGGCCCGAATGTCTACCTGATAGAACTTGGAGGACATGTAAACAGGGGACCAGGTTGTTGGCTTGCAAATCAGGAATACCAAGGCTTAATGCCAAAAAGCCCAAGAAAATGGCAACAGCCCTGGTGGAATTGGCTTTGATGGCAAAAGGAGGAACCTTTATGTTAAGGGCATAGGCCCTGGAAATTAGTTGTCTGATCCAATTGGCAATGGTGAAGCAGGAAGTCCTCTATGAGGATCTCTGGTTGCAAAAAAAGGCAGTGGCTACCCTAACCATATCCAAACAATATAAGGCAATTTCTCTGTCAAGTTTTGGGACAGGGCAGGACAGAGGGAAGGGAGCAAAATATCCTTATTGAGGTGGTAAGAAGAGACTGCCTTAGGTAAAAAGGAAGGTTTTGGTCTCTGCCCAACAAGAAAAGGCTCTTTTCAAGAGAGAGCTGCTAACTCAGAACCACACCTAACAGACATGATAACAACCAAGAAGGCAACCTTAAAGGGGAGGTCTTCCAAAGGAATGGCTTTAATTAAAAGGTGAGGGTCTCTGAAGAGCAGAGAGCACCAAGCTGAGATACCAAGGTGACATAGGATAAATTGGAGGAGTTATATGAGCACTTCCTGTAGAAATATTTTTAGAAAGGATTGCAAGGCAGGAGGTACAGAAGGGTACTCAGGGCCAGACACTGTCAAGACAAAACTGAAGAAAGGCCAAAATATGATAGATAGAGTATATCCTAGAGTCAAGCCTTATGTTCTTGCACCATGAAAAAAGAAGCCAAAATTATGAGGGAGTTCAATTTCCTTGCTCTGAGTAAGCTAGGAATAACAGAGTAAAATATAACCCTATCCTTAGGACTTGGGTTTCAACATCCATGTCATTAAAGCCAGTGACTGAGAAGCAGGATGGAACAAGGGGCCTTGGGTCAGTAAGTCCAGTTTGTTTGGAAGAAGCCAAGGCTCATCTGCCAGAAGTCTGCGTATGTCTGTGTATCATGTTCTTCTGGGTCAATTTAGTGTAATGAAAATTACTGCAAAAATGTCCTTTATCTTGCATAGCAGTTGGTGGATTTTCACTGAAGGTGAGGCATAAACAAGCTGGAATGGAGTCCAAGGAAAAATCAGAGCATTTTATGTGAGAAGTCTAGAGGATTCTTTGTCCCAGATATTGGCCTACTGTTGAACCTGGAGGTCAAAATATCCACATTTGGTTTTCCCCACCTTAAAGAGATTTTGAAAGATCTTGGGGTGCAGAGACCACTCTCTGAGAAAGTCCGCCAGCCATTAGTCCACTCGAGGAAAGTGGATGACCGAGAATGCTGGAATGTGAGTTTCAACCCAGGAGAGCTTTAGACTTCTTTCTTTTAGGGCTACTTGGCTTCTGTTGCTCCCAGATGATTTATGTAGCTCACTGCTGTGGCACTGCCCAACTGTACTCTACCTGGCTGACCTTGTAAAAGAAAGGTCCAGTTGTGTAGAGATAATTTGATAGCTCTCAGCTCCAGAAAGTTGATGGGGAGTTTTCAATTTTGTGGGGACCATAGGGTAGATTTACTAAAACTGGTGCACACAGAATCTGGTGCAGCCATGCATAGTAATCAATAAGCTTTCAGGATTTTTTTGTACAAGCTGAAGTCAGATGCTGATTGGCTATCGTACACAGCTGTACAAGATTATGTGTGCATTCGTTTTAGTAAATCTCCTACCACGTACCGTGTCCTGTAAAGAAAATACTCTCCAAATTCCAGGGAAAGATTGAGATCCACCATGCAAGGGCGAGCTTTTTTTGGCTGGACAGAAGCAAGGCTGATCCAAGGATTATATTTGCTTGTTCCATGTTTTGAGGATGTTGGGTTGAAGGAGTCTGAAGTGAAATTCCACAAAAGGAACTTCCTTGAAGGAGACTACCATGAGACCCAGAAACCTAATGCAGAAGCAAATTGAGGGGTGTCATTGTGACCTGAGGGTCTGAGAACTGAACTTAGGAAGGAAATCTTTTCCTGAGGGAGGAAGATTCTGTCTTGGACTGTGTCAAGAATATAGGAGTTTTTCATGCACGCAGCTCACGCTCCAATTTTTTATTAACCCCCATCAAGCAGCAGTAAAAAAGGAGATAGCTGATGCGTTTCAGAGGTGCAGAGTCTTAATCTTGCTATGCTATCTCTTTTTTTACTGCTACTTGCTGAGGATTAATGAACTATTGGAACTTGAGCTCTTATTGGAACTATTGGAACTTGAACGCTAATATTTCTACAGTCTTTGGATACATGCATGATCCAAAGCCCATCTCTGCACCAGTAATTCCCTAGATCTAGATGGACAAATTAGGTTTAGCAGGTTTGCATTTTATTTATTCATTTGTTTGTCCAATACTAGTTCCAGGTACTTCAGATGATGTGGGGACTGAAGTGCAGACTTTAGACAGCTGATTATCCTTCTAAAGGTTTGAAGGAACTAAATGGTCCTCTGCACATTGGTAGCCAAGGTAGTGCATGAGAAGTCTTTCAGTAGGTGATTGTCCAGGTAACCCATGACATGAACGCCCTGGGTTCACAGAAGCGCCGGAAGCAGAAATTTTGTGAATGTTTTGGGTGCAGAGGAGAGCTCAAATGTCAGTGCCACAAATTGTAAGTGCTGGTCTCCCACAGCAAAACTGTGGTGTGATGGAAACATGCAAATATAGAGATAGGCACCCTATTAGATTGTAAACTCTCATAAGTAGAGCCCTCCTAACCCTCTTGTATTTTTTCGACCAGTTGGCGATAGTCTGGCAAATGGGCATGGCAGCAATTGCTAGCTGAGAGGCTGGACCTGCAAGAGCAAAAAAAGGCGTCCTACAAGGGCTTTAAAACGCCTATCAACAGAGTTCTTAAAGTAGGGAACATTCTTAATAGGAACTGTAGGCTGTTTATTGAGAACTGAAATGGCAGGATGTCAGAAACCATGAATCAGACTTAGACAGAAGTACTGTTAAATCACACAGCCAAAATGTCAGGGAGCCAGAGATGAGCGTAGTAGAACAGCAAGCAGGATCTGGAGTCAGAAGGAATGTCAGCCAAGCAAGTCTTTAACAGGAACACGGAGAACATATCTAGAAATGTGACCAAGGCGAAGGCAGAGATCATCTGGGCTGGACAGCTTAAGTAGGCAGGACTGACGAGCAGGATATCATTAACAGGTAAGTCAGTGTGGAGAGAAAGGAGCTGGCAATTAGCCGTCTGCTGAGCGACCAGCTTTGAGAGGGAAGGGCTAAGCCCAGCCCTGACACAAGATCCACTACCAGGAACCAAAGTCCATAAACAGGAAAAAAGGCCCAGACTTTGTCCATCATGGTGGGTATACCCCCAAAGAGGTCTTCAGGGTCTGGGAGCCATAGTAATGGACCATGGCCCTGGACTTGTATAGCACCCTGCAGCTAACTTTACACATTGCACCTTGTGCCATGGCGAGCACCTAATGCAGGAAGCTAACATAACAGGCCAGCCCCACGCAGTGGAGTCTGGGTATGGTTACCAAGGTACACATGTAGGGCACCCAGTCCAGAAACTGCTAGGTAGCGCAAAAAAATAAGCAGGTAGATGTTGATAGACATTTCACATAAAAACAATCTCAATAGTTTAAAACAAAAATACTTCTCTGAAGGAGAACAGGTCCATCACTAGCAAAAACTCACTGAGCCAGCGGGCCAGTATGGGTACACTCTAGTGGCAGTCCTGTAAAGGTTTTTGCCAGTCACCTGAAGATGGCAGCATAGAAACCAGGGCCTATGAATACAAGTCCTGTATCTTTTACAGAAAAAAATAAATATATATTTGTTAGGGTTGTTACAATTTACTTATAGCCTTTGGCTACAATTTTTAAAATATATATATTTTTTTACATTTCTTTTATATATTTTGCATAATGTTTGATTGTATTGTACAGTAACTTTATCAGTAAAGGAGCCCCAAATAAGGGGTTAAAAACTCCCATGTTGCCGGCGCTTCCGTATCGCTTTTCCAATGAGCAGGACATTTTGGGAGCGCTAAATACAGCACCCCCAACCCACCCCAAAGATGCTGCTTGCAGGACCTTTCGGAACATCTCGCAAGCGCTCCGCCCAAGTGTAAAAAGTCACACTTGAATGAATGGGAGGCGATTTTCAGGCGCTTAGCAGAGGTAATTTTCAGTGCTAATGCGCCTGAAAACCGCCCCAGTGTAAAAAGAGTATAAATCTTAGATGGGGTCAGTGAATGAGTTTATATAGAGTAGGATGGAGTTGATCATTTCTGTATAATAAAGAGCAGCTTCTGATAACATGGGAGTAGCTGGAGGTGGGACTCCTTAGTATTATCACAGACAGAACTAATTCATAGATACTTATCTTAAAGTATATGTGCAGACCAAAGTATTTCCCATTGGGGAGAGCCCATCCACTTTCTTTCCTTGACACATATAGCAAGAGGAAACCTCTATGAAGTAGAATTCCCCTAATTGTCACTTTAACAGGTCTCCACACTGGCTAACCATTACCTCTTGTTCTGATGGCAACTGTAAAATGTTGGATTTCCTGTCACCTTCTGTCCTGATAACAATGGTCACCAGGACAAATAGAGAGGGTAAGTTTCACACAGCAGGCAATAAAAACTTGACAAAGGTCCTGATCCTTCTCTAATCTATCAAGCAAACTAAATTTGGCCATACATACAGTTAATGTGTATCCTACCAATGCGTCCATACTGGCCATATAAATAAGCTCAGGTGTGTTATTCAGTGTTCATGGTTGCCTTGTACATGGGTTAATAGGTTATTATTTACTGAACAGTCTTAGAAAGATATTAGACTGGAGAACCAACCACAGTACCTGGTGAACCTTGGGTCACAAATCATCAGGTTTAGGATCATCGGGAGGCATCAAGCAGAAATAAGTTGCAAAATATGTTGTGAGGAAGATGTTAGGTTAAGATAAAAAATTAAGCACACACGTTACAAAAGACGAAAGTTAATTAAAAGAACGAAAAATAACATATACGGTACTTACAGCATATACTGTACAATCTCTTCTGATTATTTAAATAAGCAAAGTTGTTCATCTTATAGTCCAGATTTTTTAATTTTTGGCTTCCCACCACTAATGCCTTTAATCTACTCTAAACTGGTCACAACAAAGTGTAGCTAAAGACCACAAAGTCACGAACACTGTCCAATAACGTTAATATGGAGTTGTGCAACATTACCCAGCCTTGATATTTCACTTATAATTTAAAGATATTGCAGTAAATTTGAAAGATAAAATCTGTTTCATCTGAACCAATTTTCCAATGAAAAGCTTAAACAAGGGTCACTTTTTCCCTTTAAAACTGTCATGGCTGCCATATTACAGATGTTTCGCTAGGACAATGTTTCTCAACTCCAGTCCTCAAGTACCCACCAACAGGTTTTCAGGCTTTCCATTATTTTGCACAGGTGATTTGATCAGTTTCACTGCCTTAGTAATTACCACAGCCTTTTCATCTGTGGTAATTACTAAGGCAGTGAAACTGATCAAACTGAGGGAAATCCTGAAAACATGACCTGTTGGCGGTACTTGAGGACTGGAGTTGAGAAACATTGTGCTAGGACATCCTATTGATCTAAATATAACCTGAATAACTATTAGCTGTTTGATAGGCTTCTGTTCTAACAATTCTCTGGCACCAATATTTCCTAAAAAGCAACTTCTAAAATATGTATGAAAACACATTAAGCCGGTAGAGCTTTCTAAAAAAAATAGTCTATACATGGGGAAATAAGAGCCCTCCACTTATATAAAATAATACAAGTGTCTCCAAATACTACAGAGGGGAACAATTCCAAGAACAAGAGGCAATTAGATGCATAAAATTATCTATAACACTTTAAATGAAAAAAGTACAGAGCTCTCTGATTTAAACAACAATACAGTAAATATGTACATTGATCGCTTGTAAACCAATATAGATACATGGAGAAGTAGAACACAAAAAATATTGCTACCAAACAACCACAATTAAAAACTATTGCCTTATTTTGGCAGCAAATATTATCTCTGGCTTGCACTTCAGGATGTCTTTTGGAATATACTACAATGCTAAAAGTCTGTGCATATCGTGATATTGCTTTAGTCATTACTATGGGGTCAATTCACTTAGCTTTACCGCATGCGATAAGGGTTTCATGTTACTCATTTGCATAAATAATTGCATGCAGTAAATTAAGTCCTATTAACGAAAAAAAATTACGATTATGCGGTATTTATCAACGAAGAAAAAAAAAATGTGCCAGTGAATATCGCATAAAAAGCTCTTAAGTCCAATTCACAAACGGACCAGAGAGTAAAAAAGCATGCTGTTTTTTGACAAATAGCTGGTTGCTAAAGAGCGGACCAGTAAGCTGGCTGCCGTTTCCGTAACAACAGAAGACAGCTGATTCTAAAAAAAAATTGATCGAAAAAAAGGCCAAAATTAAAAAAAAAAACTGCACCCCCCCAAAATCCTGAACCATACCAAGCCACATGCCTTCAACATGGGGGGGGTGCTTTTGGGCAGGGGAGGCTCTGTCCCCCCACTCCAAAGCACCTTGTCCCCATCATGGGGACAAGGAGCCTCATCCCCACAACCATGGCCGTTGCTTGTGGGGTTCTGCAGCAGGGGGCTTATTGGAATCTGGTAGCCCCCTTTAACCCCCCATGTGAATGAGTATGCGGTACATTGTACCCCTACCCATTCGCCAAAAAAGTGTTTGGCAAAAAAAAAAAAGGCAGTTTTTTTGCCAAATCCTTTAATAAAAAATAAAAAATAAAAAAAACAGTTGTCCGCTGATTTAAATCCATTATCAATCACGACGCCTGCGCACCGCTGGAACCTGAAAAAAAAGAGCTCCGCTCGCGAGGATGGCTGGCTGCCGAATGCCTCCTTCGTCGTTTGATAGTTCTTATATAGAATATCTTATATAGAATATATCTTATATAGAACTGCCCTTATAAAGTTCTTATAAGGGCAGAGCCACCTGGCGACATCACCTGGTGCCCCCGTCCCCTCGTGACATCACCGACCCAGCATGCATCGGTCTGTGACGACACATGGGGGTGATGCCACCAGGTGACGTGGTTAGGTGGCCCCACCCTAGATAAGAACTGTCAAATGGCGGAGAAGCTGTCAATGAAGGCGGAGCGTTTTTTTTTTTGTTCTTTTTCGGGTCCCAGTGGTGGCGTGATTGACGATGGATTTACATCAGGGGACACTGTTTTTTTATTTTTTAATAAAGGAATTGTCAAAAACGGTCTCTGTTTTTTTTTTTTCATACTTTTTGACACATTTTTGGAGAATGGGTAAGAGTACCCTATACTCATTCACATGGGGGGCGGGATCTGGGGGCCTCCTTATGAAAGGGGGATTTCAGATTCCGATAAGCCCAACACGTGCAGACCCCCACAACCACCGGCCACGGTTGTGGTGAGAGGCTCTTCTCCCATCAGCTCTGCCCCTCCGCCGCAAAGCACCCCCCCATGTAAAGGGCATGTGGCCTGGTATGATTCAGGGGGTGGTGCTCGCTCGTCCCCCCCTTTCCTCACCTTCCGGGCTGCGTGCTTGGATAAGGGTCTGTTATGGATTTTAGGGGGGGACCCTACGCTGTTTTTAATTGTCTGCTTTTTTTTACAATCAGCTGCCAGTGAGGAAGCCCGCTGATAGCTCATGAGTCATCGGTTGTTAAGGATGCAGCAGCTGGCTTCCCAACCCACTCCTTAGCAACCAGCTTTGTCAAAAAACAGCGTGGCTGTCCCCCAACCCCAGGCTGTTTTTTGACAAATCCCAGCCTGCTCCTTAGCAACCAGCTTAATGCGGTAAATTACTGCATTAAATAATGTAGTAATTACCGCTAAATCAAACAAATACAGCGTTCGGTGATTAACGGTAAATTCTTAGTGAATTGAACTTTCACAGTTGATTTAACGCATGCAGTATTTTACCACATTTTATTTGCTGTTATTTAACTCTTAGTGAATTGACCCCTTTATCTGTTAACGTATGCAGTTTGATTATTGAACTGAAAATTCCCTGACTGATTTTTTCTCCTTTTCTTCTTTGTCTTTCCTGTTTTCCTTATGTTTTTTTTTTTTTTTTCTTGTTTATGGATCCATTTAGGTGTACAAACGATCAATGTACTTTTTTATTGTTTGAATTAGAGAACGCTGTACTTTTAAATTGCCTTTGTGTTTCTGTTAAAGTCTTATATAAATAGTTTTTTATCTGTCTCACTTATTCAGGCTTTCACTTGTTTGTAACACTCTGAAGCGTTGAAGACCATTGTTTCTGCCAAGAAAATAATCTACATTAAAACATGGGGTCCCCTAGTCAGGACAGGGATTAAGCAGCCAAATGCTATAAAGTTTATAGGCTGTAATAATGTAAATCTGACACCAAATAATTCCATGATTTTGGTCTGGCTATTACAATTTTATTGTAAACTTTATCAATATCAGTTTGCTGTTATGCAGACATCAACATTGTATTTTACTAGCAACCTGCTGCCTAACATGCCAACAAACCTATAATCATAGATCTGGTAAAAAGTTATTATCTAGGAGGACTTTGTGACTCAAGTGAATATTAGTAGTGGGTACATACAACAAACCCCAGACATTTATAAAAACACTGACATCTAAATCAAAGTCATTTTTCAAGGAAAAGCTGTATTCATATCTGATTTTTAACTTAATGATTGTCAGGTATGCCAATTAAAACCAAATATTTATGATGCATGCCCATTCAAATAAATGCTTACTAGCATTTGATACTATTTTGTGTAATATATTGGCAATTAATTGCAGTGAGACCACAAAGCATTATCAATAGTAGTGCATTTTTAAGGGCGAAGCAGTAAAGAGTGAATTGGTTTTATATTCATTTCTTCAGATGTCAGAGGTTTTATTTTTTTATAAACAGTGTGAAGAACACAACACATACATTGTATTAGTTATGTTTTAGGCATGCATAATGTTTATTATCATGCAGTTAGTTACAAACATATATAAAGCTTGAATGAACCAGCCAGTGAAGACACAAGTGGAGCAGTTGGAGCAGTTGGTGCAGTGCTCAGTGATCACATGACATGTCAGCTGTGTGTATCATGCTACGTAACTATAGGTGCGTCTTATCAGCATTGAATGCATGAATGTAGCTCACATGCACCAGGCGTAATGAACTGACATAAAAGATGGTGGTACATACAAAATGTTCCATTTTAATTCAGCAGTGGTGGATATCTATTAACCAGCTTTCAGTGAATATTAGTATACATAACCAGTGCAAGAATACACAAGTGCAAATGTTTATTTATTCACATGGTACAGGTGTCACGAATGCACTCAATCACAATGATGCTTTAACCGAACCTGATAATTTAAAGCGGTTCTGTACTGACTTAACTCCTTGGTGTATGATTCTAAATGATGTCTATGTTAGAATCTACTTACTTGTTTTGAAGCTGCCCGTTCTCTCCATCCGTTTTTAGAAGCAATGTAGTGTTTAAAAAAAATTTCTTGCCAGATGTCATCTTGCTTGTGGGCATTTGAAGCCCACAAGCAATCACTTCCTCTTTCCCTTTCGTTATGGGAACCAGCATGCCTCGCTGGTTTCCGCGCATGCGAACGGGTAACAGCGTAGAGCTGTGTAAACACCTCACGTCCTTAAAATCTCGTGAGATTTCGGGTCAGATGTCCACAAATCTCGCAAGATTTCGGGTCGGATGTCCGCAAATCTCGCGAGATTTCGGGTCGGATGTCTGCAAATCTCGCGAGATTTCAGGTCGGATGTCCGGAAATCTCGCGAGATTTCGGGTCGGATGTCCGCACTGACTCCTGGGATGAATGACACCAGATCCCAAGAGACAGTGCGAAATGAAGAGGAAATTACGCTGATCCCCGCTCAGAGCCCGCCCACCCCCGCAGGGAGAAGAAGACAGATGAAGCCAGCATGAAATGGAGGCTTAAAAGATGCAGAATTGAACCATCAATTCTGTCATCTAACATGCTAGAGAAGCCATAGAGACTTAGTTTATGGGATGGGTGCAGAACCGCTTTAAGTGTAGTAATTGAAGTCCATGCGGACAGCTTGTACCATGTTATTTTAAATAACTTGTTTAAAGAGGCTGTGGCACTTAAAAATTACTTTCTGAATAAGAAATTTCAGTGTAACACGTTTTCTTTTTTGTTCATTTATTAAGTAAATCATTTTCAGCTTAGTGTAAGAGGTCAATTAGTAGCATCTGTAGGCATATAAACAAATTAAGTAAAGTTTAAGTATTCATACTTTGTAGATGCTTTATACCCACAACTTTACTGTGTATTAACACTGCTGTCAATCAAGACAGAATATGTCAATTTTAGGCTGTTCATAAAAATAAGGAAACCCTGACTGGGTGATTTATTCATAAAGCAGAGCACCAGGCTTTTGGGTAACTAGGACTAGGGATCGACCGATATAGTTTTTTCGGTGCCGATACGATACCGATATTTCGGCCACCTCTCCTGCCGATATTATTTGCCAATATTTTGTACATTTAAACTTTTCAAAAATAACACCAATTTTATGCACAAATCTGGTATAAACTGAACATGTGGTGGGGTGGCTTGAAGATGTGATATCTTCAGTAACTTGATCCTTAATGTGATATCTTCAGGTCAAAATAGTGCCAAGTGTTAAAGCCCCTTCAAACAGTGTATTTGATTGCAGCCATAGTGAACAGTGCAGTAAAGACATCATATAATATAATTCAATACAAATAATTTATAACATCCGTAAAGAAAAACAATTTTAAAATCTACACATTTAATCTTTTTCAATATTCAAGAACTTTCTGTAGCCTGATCATGACCAAATCACTTTGTGCATAAGAACAAAACTTTTACACCATGTTATCTTTTGCTCAGTCAGAAGAGTTTACAATCTAATAGGGTGGGGGAGGCGATACAAAAGGTTGTAACTGTGGGGAATGAGCTGATGGAAGTGGTAGAAGATTAGTTGGAGACATGATAGGCTTCCCTGAAGAGATGAGTTTTCAGGGATCGCCTGAAGGTAGCTAGAGTAGGGGATAGCCGGACAGGTTGAGGCAGTGAGTTCCAGAGGGTGGGAGAGACTCTGGAGAAATCCTGGAGACGAGCATGGGAGGAGGAAACAAGAGAGCTTGACAGGAGGAGATCTTGAGAAGAGCGGAGAGGACGGTTTGGGATATGTTTGGAGACATATGTTTTAATCGTCTTTTCATGTAAATGCATTACCTTCATTAAATCCTGGTAAAAAAGGTTTTACACTATTGTGGCGTTTGTCTCTCATTTGGGGTATATGACCTGATCTCACGGTTGGAGTAAAAGAAACCTAATAGGTGGTCAACGCTCTTTGGTAAGGGCACATCCTATTTTTTCGGTGGTGGTCGCACAAGGTGGAGGAAGTTGGTGACACAACATTCAAACTTTCACTATTGTGTCATGTTTGTGACTCTTGGACTTGTTTATATTATTTATTTACTGTTTATTTCATTTAAGCGCAACATACTTGTTCACCTATTTCATTTTTGTGATAATATCTCACTTGATTGATTGTTGCAGCTGCGATTTTTGTTTTTGTTTATCATAAGCGCAGTTTATTTTCAATTATATACATTGATATAATGATTTTAAATTGTACAAATTATAAGGTGTGCTTACCTGCATTTAGGTACATTCATTTACCTTTGTTTAAAGAAAATAGAAATCTGTGTGTCCAGAGGGAGATTAGGCATCTGAACACATCAAACACATGTAAGCGCATGTAAATACAAATCCATTTAAATGTAGAAGAAAGAGGCCTGGGAAGTATAAAATTAGTTTTTACTTCGCAGATCGATTTCTCCTCATTTGAATAAAAGAAACACAGGAGGTAAGTGTAAATGCAGCCTTAAAGCTCAAGCTTAGTGATTTGTTTTAAACAGCACCAGGGACAGAACTTACAATGAATCAGGAGTGTGCCATGTGCTGATTGCTGCTGTATTTGGTTAAAATCCTAATTTCTCTGCACCTGGATACCCCAACAGCTATGATATTCTGGTGCTGAAGGGGTTGATATGAGTGGCTTTAGCGATCACAGACACTTGTCAAACGTGCCAATTATCTTTTCTATGTTCCTTTTGTCACTAATTTGTGATATCTACTTGTATGCTATGTAACCGTTTACTCTTTGGCATTGTATATGCTTTTTTAATGCTACTCACATCTGAATACTGTATGTTTCTTTAAGATTTGTTATAACCCTAAATTCTAATAAAAAACTTATTGTAAAAAGAAAAAGTACCGACTATGTCCGCCCTTTCTGCCTCCATTCATAGAGGCTACTATCAGTTCCCACAAAGAAAAGTGCTCTATGAATGGAGGAGGTAGACCTTTCATTCAGCCACCCATCCTCCATTTATAGAGTGCTTATCATTGTGGGAACCAATAGTATGGCTTCTATGAATGGAGCTAAAAAGGCCACAGCCACCTGCCACCAAAGTTTTTGAATTGCTTTTTGGAGCACATTGGACAGGCGGTGATGAGTTGTTATATTGCCTCCTGACCACCTGATTTAACCCTATAATGTTGCACTGCTGTAATGCAATCCTGTGCATTGCACACGATTGTCGCACACCCCCATTGAACTCAATGGTTGAGTTTGACAAGTGGTGCCACTTGTCAAACTCTGCACCCTGAGTTAAAAATGCAGCAGCTGCAGCATGCGGGCAACCCCGCCAATTGGCTATTTTTTTACAGTTTGGGTGGGTGGCTGTGGGGCAGTAAAACCTTGATTTTTGCTGGCCCCTATGAGACTGCCCATCTAAAAAAAGAGACCTAAATAAACCAGTCACCAAAGATTTACTGAACTTAACAGGGAATGCACCAGGCAAGGTTTAAAGTGGAAGTAAACCCCCCTATCGTTTTCAGCCAAGGAAGCTGCCATCTTGGCCTCTGTTTAATCTTTAACTGCCATGAAGCTGCACATGTGATCAGTTATGACACCAGCCATTGGATGGTTTGACAGGTTGGTTGAGAGTACAACCAATGTAAAGCCCCATACACACGGTCGGATTTTTGCATGGATTCTGTCCAATCGGACAATGTTGTTGAAAAATCAGACCGTGTGTATGCACCATCGGACAGTGTACGTCGGATTGTCCGACGGACAAAGTCCTATCTCCTGCTGGATAGATTTTCCGACAACACGGTCCGATCACACCAAATCCGATCGTATGTACGGTTGTCCGACGGACAAAGTGCTACGCATGCTCAGGTCACATTACAAGACCAAAGCTATTGGCTACTAGCCTCTACGTAGTCCCGTCGTAGGCAACAAACGTCACCACGTTCAGAATGATCGGATTTTCCGACAACTTTGTCCGACCGTGTGTATGCAACACCAACATCGGACAAAGTATGACGGACAGGATCCGACGGACCTGGTCCTCGGATAATCCGTGCGTGTGTATGGGGCTTAACAGTGTCGGGAATGAAACAGTTTTTTCAAACTGTTAGATCGATGGGTTTACTTCCGCTTTAAGAAATGAAAGTAAAGCAGTATGTATATTTATCCAGTAATAGGATACATAGTTCTTATCCAATCAGAGCCATTGGATATGTTTATGCTAAATAGGATTGGAGTACACATTTATTCAAATACAGGCGCAGGTCCCTTTAACTGTATTTTCTGCAACTCTTTAGGTTGTAGGACATGGTCAGTAAGTATAGATTCCTTAGCAACTCAGAGAGGCCAGTCCTGATGAGGCAGAAGTAGCTGGTCAAGCAACCTGAAGCCAGGAAATAGACCCTTCACTGTCAGAACGGCATGAGTAGACATGTGCAACGGAAAAATTTGCTTTGTTTTAGATAGATTCGCTATGTTACTAATTTTGTTTAGTTGATTCATTTCGGAATTCACTTAGTTTTGTTTCATTTATAAATTTTCTATCGAATTCCACATTTTCAGAACGATTCAAATTCGGATCAGTCGAATAATTATCAACCGATTAGAATTTTGTGTGAAGAATAGCTGATTGTTAAAGAGTGGGCCAGAAAGCCAACAGTCGCATCCTCAGCAACCGATGACTCATCAGCTGTCAGTGGGCTTCCCTACTGACAGCTGAATGAAAATAAAAGAATGCCGGCAATAGAAAAGTCAGAAAATAAACAGCGTGGGGTGCCCCCCCCAATCTGGTCTGGTATGAATTCTAAGAGGAACCCCACGCCAATTTTTTTCAAAAAAAACAGCGTGGGGTCCCCTCCAAAATCCATACCAGACCCTTATCCAAGCATGCAGCCCGGCAGGTCAGGAAAGGGGGGGGGGGGTGAGCGCCCCCCCTGAACCATACCAGGCCACATTTCCTCAACATGGGGGGTGCTTTGTGACATGTTGATGGGGACAAGGGCCTCTTCCACACAACCCTGGGCTGTGGTTGTGAGGACCTACGGGCGGGGGGCTTATCAGGATCTGGAAACCCCCGTTAACAAGAGGGCCTCCAGATGCTGCCCCCCCCCATGTTAATGAGTAGGGGGTACCCTAACCATTCACCGAAAAAGTATAAAAAGTGAATAAAAACATTAAACGCGTTTTTGACAATTCCTTTATTAACCACTTGCTGACCGCACACACATATACGTTGGCAGAATGGCTCGTACAGGCAAATGGGCGTACCTGTAAGTCCCTTCGAATTTTCCGCCTTACGGGCGCATGCGCACCAGCCAATGACGACTGCCGCACTAGCACAGTGAAAAAAAAGAGCTTTGTAAAAGGGAGATCTTTTCTATCTTCACACTGGCACACAAAGCGCTAATGCTAATGTGCAAGGGTTGATTAGGGTGTGCCCAGGAACACCAGGCGAACCCTGCGCACGCGCCTATGGTACCAAACAACAATATCAGTCACAGTTATACTGTGAGCCCCCTTAAAACATAAATTTACATAGTCTAAGAGGCATGTCCTTACCATCAGTGCCAGACAGGCATTAGACCGACCCCAGAATTGAACTTAAGGGCATAGCCCATAAAGCAACATTAATTGCTGGCAAGGTCAAAACCACCAATAAAGCTGTGACAAAACATCACAATGGGCAGGAGGGTGGGCAACTCTTGTGACAGCTGAATCTCCTCAGAGCAGTTGGAAGTGGCCTAGCGTAGCCTCTTCCTAGATTTCAGGCTTCACCCAGTCACCTCAGGTCTTTGTAGCAAATCCTTAACTTCCCTTTTAGGTTCACGCTCACAGTGATGCCATGCTTCTAGCAGTCAAGGCTCCCTTTCCCTAAAGGAGTTTTGTATTATTCTGCACTGTACCCATGATCGTTGCCATTCTGACCCTGGTTTGCATTATGTCTTATCATTCAGCAAATTACCCATCCTGTTACAGGACTATAGCAGTAACTTAAACAGTAGATTCAAGTTTTTTCATTTTTTTCTTACTGTTCCAGACAACCACATATATTTTTCCAATCAATATGATATCTGCAACAGCTGAATTTCAAATTCAGTAGAATTCAGTAGCGTTTGGTAGACTTAAAAATATGGTCCTATGATTATTTGTCAGGCAGTCCCGAGTTACAACATCCAACTTACATACAACGCATACAGCCTCCAGTGTTTGGTGCTTGGCCACATGAAATTCGACTCTTTGCTAGATCCCCCTGAGTCACAATCTATTTTAAAACTGTAAGTCAATTTGATGAATATATGTATTGAATGAAAAAAGTGATGATGATGAATATGTTTTGTGAATATATATTATGTATGTATATCATATCTTTTCTAGTAACCCATTGTTACTAGACATGTGCACACTGAAATATTTTGTTTCGGGAATTTTGTTTTCGTCCGAAAAATACATTTATTTAGTTACTCCCAAAATTAGTTTTTATTTATTTTGTTTCATTAAAAAATGCATTCGTCCAAAAATCCGAAATAATTAAGGTTGAATCTGTCATTGAAGGCTTATGGTGTCTGTCGAATGTTCTAAGAAGATTCGACGGAGCAGCTAAACTGTACGACGCCGCAATCGTACATTTTTGGTCGAATGTTCCGCTTACAAGCTATAGTAGAATTCTAATGTTGTATGAGACTAGTAATAATTATATTTATTAATTATTATTACTAGTCAACCAACATTAGAATTCTTCTATGCCTATGGGTGGAGCATTTGACCATAAATGTCCGCTCGCGGCGACTGCTTCGTCGAATCTTCATGTCGAATCTTTTCTCTCTATGTCGAATAATCTTGGACTAATAGAGTTAGGTTAGGCACATTCAACCTTTATTGCTATTGTCTCTATAATGTTGAATCTTTTCTCTCTATGTCAAATCTTTTCTCTCTATGTAGAATAATATTGAACTAACAGAGGTATGGTTAGGCACATTCGACCAAAGGTTCGATGGACACAGATCGCTATTGTCAGCTTCATGTCGAATCTCCTATCTATATCAAACTGTTGCAACGAAAACTTAAATAAAGCATTATTTTGTTTATGTCAGATCTTTCAGTTTTCGGATTCTGCACATTCGTTTATAGTTTGCTAAAACGAAAACGAAATTTACATACAACTCATACTTACAAATGGAGGCAACAGGAAGTGAGAGGAAATCTGCCCCTAGGATGGGAAATTCACTCCTGTAAGAGGCATCATGGGAAAAAGGTGTCGCCACTGAAGCTTTATCACCAATCCTTGTTTCAAGTACAACCAAAAACTTACAAAATCCAATTGTCACAGGGACAGAAAGTGAGGTGAAATCTTCTGAACAGGGGCACAGACATCAAACAAAACCTTACAGGGGTGTTAAGCTTTCCCTATGCTGTCCAAAAAACATAAAAAAATAGGGGAGTTACACTTAAAAAAATTTACCTGTTCCAACTTACACTCAAATTCAACTTAAGAACAAACCTATCTTGTGTGTAACCCGGGGACTGCCTGTATGTATCCATCTTATGACTGCTTCCACTGTATCTGCAATGGGCCTGATGATGGTTTAAGAACAAAGCTTCACATCTAGAAGTAATGGTTATAAGGATGTAAGAGAATTGCATGTTCTGTTGTAGATTCATTTTTTCAATTAGTCAGCCATGTTAGGTTGTTTTTGGGCACGTTGTGGAATATGAAGTTTTTATTTATATATGATTTTCCTTTATTTGATTTGAGATTGCTTTTATTATTTTTGCCACAGTGAATAGTCTAGATTCCAAAAATGGCTTTGCTTGAATGGGCTTTATACAAGGTTTTTGTGATGTCTGTCCTTATCCATTATGCATTCTTGACATTCTTTACCCTTCTGCCTGCTCATTTGTTTTGGAAACCTTAAAAAGGGAAAAATGTAGTTAATAAAATGTTTTTCATAGCTCGGTAAGAAGGCTGAGGCTGTTCGAAAATAAATGTGTAACTGTAAACTCTGGGGATAATTTGTGAAACAAGAGGAAAACAAGGAAGAAAGTATGAAAAGAAAACAATAATTAAAGGAAAGCAAAGAAAATGAAAAGGTATTAAGTATTTGATGTTATAAAATATGATTTATGCTTAATTGTAATCTAATAAAATACAAGAGGAATATTGTAAACACGTGGTGTAAGCTGTGCATTTACACTCTCCTACAACAGACAAATGTTTTGTACCACTGTGGTTTTATAGGAAATAAGATATGTGTACCTTCCTGGCCCCATTGAGTTCATATAGCCCTATTGCAATAGCCCAATTATTTTTTTTACTTGTGTTGTCATGGTAGTTAACCCATTCATAACCTGTGGTATTTTTCACCTTCAATAGAATGATTCCAAGTTATTTTTTCAATAATTTTTTCTTACACGGCCACAAATCAATTTTGTTAGATGTTTTTCTGTCTGGTTGGACGCCATTATCATATGGTCTGGCACTCCTTCAATTAGTGCATGTTTTTTTCTGATAACTTGCTGGGTACCCTACTGTTGTGAGCAACCTGATGTGAGCCAGGGAGCTCTCCAACTCTTTTTGACCTCTCACGACTTTGCTTGAACTCAAATCACATCAGCGCCTCTTAGTTGCTTTTTCTAACATTGGAGTCTACAAAATAATTTTTTGGATGTTTTTCTGTCTGGTTGGAGACACACCTGGACAGCCAAAGTCCTTCCAGATTCATCCAAATTTCCTTCAGATCCACTCCTAGTCAGGTTGTCATCCATCTGTAAATTTATAGACAGTTTGTAAATGTGGGCCTATTTTGCAGCCTGTTCGTAAATGTCTGGTACAGGCGGCGGCTGCCTGTAAGAATATGAATTATGGCTGACTGTGCAATGTGAATGCATCTTCGGCATGCATGCCACCGACAGAGACAGCTAGACTATCATGTTTGGTTTTTCTACTTCTCCCTCTTTGTGCTGTTAGGTTGCATCTCCCTGGACTCCCAATCATGCCTGCTTTAACCGGCCTATTCCACCACTGCTGCTAACACCTTGCCTACCGGCTGCTGCTCCCCTGGATCAAGTGAACTGCAACTGCACTAAACAAAAGGTCAACTATCTGCCTACAAGCAGAAGTAATGCCTGCCTGCCTGTTGCAACTCTTTCTGAAGCATTCACTTTGGTTTAATATCATATGGTAGGCAAATAAACAATTTGTGGCAGTGTGCTTTGCTAAGAAATTATCGGCTCTACTAAGACTCGGTTCACACTGGGGCAACTTGTCAGGCGACTCAGCCGCCTGACAAGTCGCGCTCCATTCTGTACAATGGAACCGTTCTAATAGGAGCGAGACAAGTCACTCCGACTTAGAGAAAAATTCCTGTACTACTTTTGGGGCGACTTCAGGCGACTTGCATTGACTTCTATACAGAAGTCATTTTGCAAGCCGCCGCTAAAGTCGGATGCAGGTCATCTGAGGCAGTCGCGCTGCAAGTCGTGCTGCCTCAGTGCTGACCCTAATGCCCCGTACACACGGTCGGAAATATCGGTCCATGTTGTCGGAAAATCCGACCGTGTGTGGGCTCCATCGGACTTTTTCCGAGATCCTGCTCTCAAATTTTCCGACAACAAAATCCGGTCTGACTTTTTCCAATCGTGTGTAGAGAATTCCGACGGACAAAGTGCCACGCATGCTCAGATCAAATTACGAGACCAAACCTATTGGCTAATAGCCTCTACGTAGTTCCGTCGTACGCAACGAACGTCACCACGTTCAGAATGATCGGATTTTTCGACAACTTTGTCCGACCGCGTGTATGCAACACCAGTGTCGGACAAAATCCGTAGAAAAAAGTCAGACGGATTTTGTGGTCAAAATTTTCGACCGTGTGTACGGGGCATAAGTCTGATGTTTATTTTTCTCTCTCTTTGTGTCGTAAGTTGGTTTTCCTCTCCCTGGACTCCCACTCTTACAGTCAGGCCACTTCCCACCAGGCTCATCCTGTTCCACCACTGCCGCCAATGACTTTGCCTGCTGCCTGCTGCCCTCCTTGGATCAAGTGAACTGAACCAAAAACAAGGTCAGCTGTCTGCCTACAAGCAGAAGTACCACCTGCCTGCTGCAACTCCTCCTGAAACATTCCCTTTGGCTTCATATCACGGTAAGCAAATACATAATTTGCAGCAGTAAGCTTTGTCAGGAAATGATCTGCTCTAAACCACTACCTCCCTGTTGGTTTCCCTTGAAAATTATGTACTGACTGCATTTGACCACACAGAGTGGAAACTTCAAATCAACAGACATTTTCATTGGCTGCCAAACAAGGGAACATTTGTCTACAGTAGATGATTTGTCAGCTGTTCAACTGTTCATGGTCCAAGCAACAACATTTTACACAAGAGCAGTAACTGCCATTAAAAAACGGATGCCCATTGGAAACATAGTCATTCAGCCGTTGGCTTTACTAAAACCTTCACAAATTGGTCCCCATCAGATTTTGACAGACTGTATACTGAATTTATTGAATACCAAGTGACAGATTTCACTGATGTTGCTCAGACTGACACATATGTTTCTTATTGCCACATGGTAGGACAAAGCTGTATCAGGACCCTTCGGGACAATCTGAAAGTACCTAAATCTCCACATCTGGTTAAATTTGCAAAAATTATGCTTTCCCTTCCCCATTGGACAGCGGAGGTAGAATGTGTGTTTTCATCTGTGAAGTGAAAACTGATTTTAGGAACAAACTTCCCACTCCAATGTTGGAAGGACTGCTGTCAGCAAAGAGTGGTCCAGGAAGAATTACTCAACAAATGCGTAAACATGTTAAGAGTTTGTTAGAGTGAGGGCTTAATAGAGAGGGAAACCCATGTTGCACACACTCCACACCTAGGGGGCACCAGCCCGATATATATTAGAAAGAAAAAAGTATTGTAGAAGATGGGCTTTTAAATGGTATTCCCCATGGTTAAGATATATATATATATATACACCAATCATTATTATAAAGATAAAAAAAAATATTTATTAATATATATAGTGTTCATAAAAGAGAAACAAACAAAGGGGCAACAAAAGCCCAAATATATGTAGATACATACCATATATACTCGAGTATAAGCCGACCTGAATATAAGCCGAGGCACCTAATTTTACCACAAAAAACTGGGAAAACTTATTGACTCAAGTATAAGCCTAGGGTGAGAAATGCACAGCTACTGTAAAGCCCCATACACACGGTCGGATTATCCGCGGACCAGGTCGGTCGGATCATGTCCGTCGTACTTTGTCCGATGTTGGTGTTGCGTACACACGGTCGGACAAAGTTGTCGGAAAATCCGATCATTCTGAACGTGGTGACGTTTGTTGCCTACGACGGGACTACGTAGAGGCTAGTAGCCAATAGCTTTGGTCTTGTAATGTGATCTGAGCATGCGTAGCACTTTGTCCGTCGGACAACCGTACACACGATCGGATTTGGTGTGATCGGACCGTGTTGTCGGCAAATCTATCCAGCAGGAGATAGGACTTTGTCCGTCGGACAATCCGACGTACACTGTCCGATGGTGCATACACACGGTCTGATTTTTCAACAACATTGTCCGATCGGACAGAATCCATGCAAAAATCCGACCGTGTGTATGGGGCTTTAGGCTGCTTTCACACCGGAGCGGTGCGGGCGGCGGCGGTAAAGCAGCGTTATATTTAGCACTGCTTTACTGTCGTTTTACCTGCGGTATGCGGCCGCTAAAGGGGTGGTTTTAACCCCCGCTAGCGGCCAAAAAACGGTTAAAACCCCCCGCAAAGCTTTGCCGGCGGTATCCCCGCGGTGTCCCATTGATTTCAATGGGTAGGAGCGGTATAGGAGCAGTGAATACAATGGGCTTTCACACTGGAGACACAGCAGCAGCTGTTTCAGGTCGGTTTGTAGGCGCTATTTTTAGCGCAATAGCGCCTGCAAACCGCCCCAGTGTGAAAGCAGCCTAAGTGGAAAATAGGGTCAACAATGCCCATTTGCAGCCTCACAGTGCCCATTTTCAGCCATGGGTCCCCCGAACTTCAAACTTGGTAGTTAAGGGTTCCTAGATGCCCCCTATCTGCACCCAAAGGGTCCCAAAATGACATTGCTGCAGATGGACACAGTTGACCGAATTTGGGGCCCCGTATCTCGGGGCCACTTGGTGCTAGGAACCCCAAATTTGGATATGTTGTAGTGTTGGTTCCACTTGGTTTGCACAACAAATTTGGGGTTCCTAGCACCATCCAGCCCTAAATTTGGGTTGGAAAATTTAATTCTCTGATGCAGAAAAGTGCTTGACTCGAGTATAAGCCGAGGGGGGCACTTTCAGCACAAAAAAATGTGCTGAAAAACTCGGCTTATACTCGAGTATATACGTTATATCAAAAATGGTATCACATGACGTGTACTGGATCTGCCAACAGGTTTCATGGTCATTACCACTTCTTTAAGGCTTAATCCTCCATATGTGAATCATAAAACATCTATATAGTTGGATGTGTTCAGGCTAAGGGGAAACCAAGAAAGGTAAAGACACTTCACCTCACTAATATTCAGCATATACTGTTACGTTTACCACACGTTTGACAATGCATCCAAGCCTAAATGTAAAGCACTGGGTGTTTCTTCTGCTGCTGCTGCTGGTAACGCGTTTAAGGACCATGATGATGTGATCGTGGTGTAGGACTAATACAGTGCCAGTCAAAAGTCCACAACATCAACATGAGGTTCTTTCTACAATTTTTATAAAATGAATGATGTGTCTGTACTGTAATAGCATTAGAAATACTTGTAAACACCGAAAATTACAATTTGAGTTATAAAAATATTGGTTACGACCACTTCAGGCCTAAATGTTTTCCTATGTATGTTTTTCAGCAGTTCTTATTGGAGCAGGCGGTGAGGGAAAACCTTCACATGGAGACACATGTTCCACTGAACACTGCTACAAGGTCCTTTAACAAATTGTATTTTTAACAATGCATTACTGTCTCTTTGGCAGCTGGTTACTGCAATGTTAGTTGTTTATTGTTGTCTCTCTGCTCCAGCTGAGGAAAGTCACCCTCTATTTGCCCCCATTTACTATTATTACCAAAAGTATGATCAAATCCAGAACAGAAAGAGGGGACCTCTATTCTTGTGAATCTGGTGGCTACCTAGGATTTCCCCTCATTTTCTGTGGTGGCCACTGCTGCAGTTTGTTATCTTATGCAGCCATCTTTTCAGGATGTGTATATAGTCGGTAGATTATCTTGCCCTAGCAAAGAGGTAATCATATTATGAAAAAAGGCATTCTTTAATTTTCTGCCACTAACTGGCAAACTGGCAAACATGTACAGGGCCCAATGCTAGGCTTTGGCTTGAGGAGGTCAGTCTTTTTTTTTTTATTAAAGGATGTATTATTAACCCTTTCATGACTTATGCCGCGTACACACGATCGGAATACTCGTCGGAAAAAACTCTGGCGGTTTTTCCGACGGAATTCCGCTCAAGCTGTGTTGCCTACACACGATCACACCAAATTCCGACGGTCAATAACACAGCGGCATAAAACACGTTCGACAGCACTATAAAAGGGAAGTTTAATGCTTCCGAGCATGCGTCGAATTGTTTCCGAGCATGCGTTGGAATTTTGCGTGTTGGAATTGCATACACACGAACGGAAAATCCGATAGAAAGGTTTTCCATCGGAAAAATTGAGAACAGGTTCTCAATTCAAAGTCCGTCGGAAATTCACACAGAAAAAGACAGTTGGGCATACACACGGTCGGAAAATCAGATGAAAAGCTTCCATCGGACTGTTTCCATCGTGTGTACGCCGCATAAGCCTATTTCTGACATTTGGTGTTTACAAGTTAAAATCCGTATTTTTTGCTAGAAAATGACTTAGAACCCCCAAACATTATATATATATTTTTAGCAGAGAATCTAGAGAATAAATCGGCAATTGTTGCAATATTTTATGTCACACGATATTTGTGCAGCGGTGTTTTAAGCGCAACTTTTTGGGAAAAGGATACTTTCATGAATTTTAAAAAAACCAAACAGTAAAATTAGCCCAATTATTTTGTATAATGTGAAAGATGATGTTACGCTAAGTAAATAGATACCAAACATGTCACGCTTTATAATTGCACGCACTCGTGGAATGGCGACAAACTACGGTACCTAAAAATCTCCATAGGTGACGCTTTAAAAATGTTTTACGGTTACCAGGTTAGAGTTACGGAGGAGGTCTAGTGCTAGAATTATTGCTCTCGCTCTGACGATCGCGGTGATACCTCACATGTGTGATTTGAACACCGTTTACATATGCGGGCGCGACTTCCGTATGCGTTTTCTTTGCTGCGCGAGCCCGCGGGGAAGGGGGCGCTTTAAAACATATTTTTTTCTTATTTATTTTATTTAATTTTAGATAATTCATTTGTGTTTTAAAAAAATAAATAAATTTGATCACTTTTATTGCTGTCACAAGGAATGTAAACATCCCTTGTGACAGTAATAGGTGGTGACAGGTACTCTTTATGGAGGGATCGGGGGTCTAAAAGACCCCAAATTCCTCCTTTGCACTTCAAAGTATTCAGATCACCGAAAACGGTGTATCTGAATACTGTGTACTTTTTTTAAATTCGGCGCCATTGGCAGCCGAGTAAACAGGAAGTAACGTTGTGACGTCGCTTACGTGTTTACATCAAGGAGACTGGAACCAAGCCGTTTCTGGCTTCGTTACAGTCCCTCACTAGCCGCTGGAAGCGGCGGATGTTAGATCGGGCCTCCCAATCGAACTGGAGGCACTGTAAGAGCGGCGCGAGGCGGTGGGAGGTGGGGACGTCCCCTCCCGCTCCTCCGGTATAACAGCCGAACGGCTTTTAGCTGCATCGGTTGTTATACCTGTAAAGCCAATCGCCGGCTCTAAACAACGGTACCGGGATGATGCCTGCAGCTGCGGGCATCATCCCGGTATAACCCCCGAAAGCCGAGTACGCATATCTGCGTACGCCCGGCGGGAAGGGGTTATAGTGTACAAATTCTATGTTATACTGGAACTTTTATGGAATAATTTTACCTCAGAGCTGTTTTGTAATTGATTCACCAAGCCTTTCCCAGTAACTGATTTACATTGTTGTTCAATTTATAATCCACTATTATATGTTCTTTATAAATGTGGAAAAATGTCTGCCTATATTTTTGGAATCTTAGAACATTACCTAAATAGAACGGCATTTATTGGCATGATTAACTTGTGTAACTAGGTCAGAGAGTGGTTCTTTACTCATCATTAGTTACATTATCTTTAATGCTTTCCCACTATACCTGCAGAATAATCAGAGTACTTGATCATCTGAAAGCAATTCTGCAAATACACGCAGCTAATTCGTCGGCGTGTTTTATGTGACAGCACTCCCTGCAGTTAGGTTGCTGGCCTTCAAACTGTTTCATAACTTTCAGACTTTTTTCTAGGTTCACTGAGTTTGGCTGTAGATTATTCTACTGGTTAAAAACAAAGTGTTTGATTAAGCTGTCTCTGCTGTTTTCCAATCTAGCTGCAGCAGGATTTTCTTGTGTCCTTTTTTTACCTTTTGTGATTAGAGTATTTTAGGTATACTCTGCATGTAGATATACAGTATAGCAAGCAGATTTCTCTTTGAGGTGTGTCGTCACCGCTACACTCTTGGGTTTGTAGCTTATATTTTTTGATTGAACTCCATGTGAAAAGTGAAGTTCTAAATTTCCCTTTTCTTTGGTTGATCCTGCTAGACATGTGCAATTCGTTTCGTTTTTTTTCGTTATTTTCGTTCGTTAGTTTTCGTACAAATGAACGAACGATTCGCTAAAAATTTTAACGAATAACGAATCGTTCGAATCAAACGAATCCGAAAATAACAAAAATCCGAAAAAAACAAATTAGAAACAACGAATGTACGAATGAAGAAAATCCGAAAAACGAAAACAGGAACAACGAAAATGAAAATGAACGAAAAAATTCGTACATTCGTAACTTTTTTTTTTCTGTTGAATTGGTAATTTTCCGTGTCCCTTACAATGGTGCTGCTTAACGTGCTTTGAATAGATTGAACGAAAAAATTCGTACATTCGTAACTTTTTTTTTTTTTTTCGAATCGTAATTTTCCGTGTCTCTTACAATGGCGTTGCTTAACGTGCTTCGAATGTATTGAACGAAAAAATTCGTACATTCGTAACTTTTTTTTTCGATTCGTAATTTTCTGTGTCTCTTAAAATGTAATAATAGCATACACATTACATAAAATTATGAATTATGCTCCGATTACGAATCTACGAATGTTACGAATGTACGAATAAATACGAATGCGTCCGAATTTCGAATAAACGAATAAAGGAAAATTAAACTAACGAAAAAACGAATCAACGAAAAAACAACTCTTACGAATGTACGAATCGTTACGAATACGAACACCGACGACTTACGAATGTACGAATCGTTACGAATACGAACACAGACGACTTACGAATTTACGAATCGTTACGAATCAACGAAAACGAAAAAAACGAAACGAAAATAAACGTTTTTTTTTCGGAAACGAAAAAAACGAAACGAAAATAAACAATTTTTTTTGTTGTACACATGTCTAAAACCTGCTCCTGTTCCAGTATTTGGCTTTATACATGTACAGCTGCTGCCCAACATCCCCTATAGACAGTTGTCTACAGGCTACTCTCCAATTTTGCAAGTAACCCCCTACCATACATAGGCCAGGTTATCAATGCAGCCATTCTTTTATGCTTATTTAATAATAAAGGAACAAAAGCAAATTGGAGTTATTGTTCACAACCATAGATAAAAAGAAGGTAGTGGCGCGGTATTGCGCGCCACTACCTTCTTTTTATCTATTCCCTTTAGGTTCAGACATTTCCCTTTAGTGTGTGCTGCATTATATTAGTTGTCTTCCTTGTGCTGGCGCAGGATTACCCTTCATATATATATTGTTCACAACCAGATTTCAGTGTAGTGAAGGTAAGTCAGTGACAAGTAAATGCTGAATCGATCCAATAGGTCACTGCACCCTGCACTTTTTCTTTTCATCTTCCAAAATGACTTAATTTCAAAGTTTTGGAATGCATGGCCTCTGGAAAAATTATTGGGGTTAATAAAGGCAATAAGGTTGTTTTACTAAAGGAATGGAAAGTTCACTTATGCCGCGTACACACGATTGCACATTCCGACAACTAAATCCATTGGGTTTTTTCCGACGGATGTTGGCTCAAACTTGTCTTGCATACACACGGTCACACAAAGTTGGTCAGAAATTCCAAACGTCAAGAACGCAGTGACGTACAACGAGCCGAGAAAAAGGAAGTTCAATAGCCAGTGCTGCTCTTATGCTTGATTCGGAGTATGCGTGGCACTTTGTGCGTCGGAATTATCTACACACCATCAGAATTTACGTGAACAGGTTTTGTTGTCGGAAAAGTTGAGAACAAGATCTCAAATTTTGTGCGACGGAAATTCCGATGGAAACTGTCTGATGGAGCCTACACACTGTCAAAATTTTCGACAACAAGCTCCGATCGCACATTTGCCGTCGGAAAGTTCAACCGTGTGTAGGCGGCATTAGTCTTCACATTGAATGCTAATGATATGTAGGAGAATGAGAAACCTCCTTTACAAGTTATTTGATTATTGAAGGGACCACAATCTGGTCCTCATGGGCCCACAAACACTCCTATTAATTGCTGTTATGTTAGCTCTTGCTTCTGTTCATGTATCACCTCAATTTTTTTTTGCCTTTCCATGTGAGCTAACTCTTGTTACAACTTCAATGCTAGTCCCTGAGTGGGCATAACTTTTGCGCGTTTGTTAAAACCAAATAAAAACTGGTTGAGAAGGGTGGCTGAAATGAATGAGATGGAGGACTTGGTTGCCACTAAGAAGGGCCTCAGTGGTTCTACTGGAACAAATTTATATACTCCAATGAGTACAAGGCCTTGCTGAATTAAATTAGCTTAAATGGAGATTGGATCGGCGAACATCCGGGTTCGGTTGGGGTGGCGGTTTGACTGGATTCCCCCTTCCACCTCGGCGCCCCCCCCCCCCCCCCTTTTTTTCTTTTTTCTTTTTCTTTACAAAAATTAAAAAGAAAACCCTTGCAGGATGAGGAGCCTTCCGGAATGTTATCTTCTTGACCCATGTACTGTTTCAGACCTCACTCGTTTCTAATGATGTGATTTTTTTAACTGGTGATATATTTTGTGTAAGAAGATGTCTCAGTGTATCCTTACTATGGATAACTGCGGGGTGTAGCAAGATGGCGGCGACGGAACGTCACTTTCTGTGATGCTTTTAATGTGCTCTTTTGTCCTAAAACTGTTGTAACGCATATGGCGGCGTTGTGCATGCGCACTCCAGCGGGTAGCCAAATGTGATGGGGCGCCATATGTGACGAAACAGAGGCACTGCCAACTTTATTATCAAACCCACTCTTCCACTTAGCAAAGGTTTTGGTTCTCTTATTTACCTACAACTGTAGCGAAATAAGCTGTTTGGGAAGGGCCATTTCTCATAACAACTCCACCCCAAAAATAAAGGCTACACATATTTTAAAATATACCTTTCATGGAAGAAATATGGTACCTAACATTACTGACTTCCTTCTGAGAATTCTAGTTACCTGGCTGTCCTTGTGATTATTAGCAGCAGTAATGGTTTGGTAATGGTCAATGGTCAGGCTTTCATATGCAATGTCAATAACCCCAAACAAGGTTTCAGATCAGGTATGTGTGTGTGTGTATATATATATATATATATATATATATATATATATGTGCATATATGTGTGTGTGTCTGTATGCATGTATGACTGTATAACAAGATTATTAGTAATCCGTATAATATATTAGAATTATTCATTGTTGTATAACTTTATACTGGTGGAAAGCTATATAATTAATTATAATTAATTATGGAGAAGGGGGTGGGAATAACAAACTGGTACTTCTTCCCACTCCTTTTCAGATATGTAAATCAAATTATTTTGTTTTGTTTACTATTTTATGTTTGTTTTTTTTATTTGTGTCTGACTACTATATGATTACTTTGCTATTTCTTTTTTATGTTTATATTTTTTACATGTTTGAAATAAACTACTACTACCAATACTAATTGATCTAGTGACTCAAAAAGTATTGAAAACATAGAAGTCAGGTAGGTGTCATTTGCAGAGTTAAAGTGGTTGTTAACCCACTTCTACAAAATCATCTTATCCCATCTGTACCTTAAAAAGATGTGTCCCTGTGCCTTTGTTCTGTAAAAAAATCAGCCAATCTGTACTGATATAAGCTGCGCTCTGGGCGCACTGCTGATTCCTCTCCTTCTTCTCTCTACAGTTTACAACTGCAGTGGGTGGGGCCAAGCGGTCCCGCTGAAGTCAGCGGGGAAGAGGGGGAGAGAAGAGACAGAGAGCCGACAATCAGTTGAGAGCCTGGAGCCGCGCTCATTCAAGGTACAGATCAGAAGATTTTTTTTTACATTAAACAGGCACAGGGACGCATATTATTAAGGTACAGAGGTGGCGGGTGCAGGTACGAGCAGGGAGGGGAGAGGAGGACAGAGGACACAGACACTGGGATAGCTGTAGACATGAGAGCTGTCACGCAGACAGACCACTGTATCAGGGGCTTAGCAGCCATGATTATCGTGGTCTGTTTGCAGGGGGGAGGGCATAGCCAGGCAGGATCAGCCAGGTTTTTTAGGGTATACAGGGGGCCAAATGACACAGCATGAGCACTTTGCTGTATAACATGCTTTAAATAAACAGTGTCGGGGGGGGGGGGGTTGGGTTAACAAATGTTTTAAGCCAGAAATACACAGATAGAATCTCGGCCAGTTCCGCAGGGAACGGCCGAGATTCTAACCAAGTATGGGCAGGTTAATTGTGCCCAAGTCGATCCATCGATTGACTTGGGTACAATCAGCATGTAGGATTTTTAGGATGTCATTATTGCCAGCGGCTATAGCCGCTAGCATTAATAACTGTGTTTTCCCAACAAGGGCAGATACCAGTGCCCCCCCACCAGGAGAACACAATGGCTCCGTGGGAGGGATTCCCTTGTTAGCACTGACTGTGGGAATCAAGCGATTTTCTTTCCTGCCGCCCGTGGTAGTTCAGTAGTGGCAGTCATAAAAGTTCGATTTTGCTAGTGTTAATGGAAAAATATAAGTAAATATTTTGTCAATATATACAATATTCATAATTTGACAAAATATTTATCACACACTTTTTTTAGTTGCCTAAGTGTATTTTTTTAACTGAAATTATTTTCCATCCCACGGATTTCCCAAATGAGTTGTATGGCAGAATGTACTCTTTCTTTAAATGTGACAAACAACAGAATCTTTCTGAGACTTTGTTGTACAGGTTTTGCAAACACGGAAATACTTTTTATAGCATCTGCAAGCTCTCATTCTGCATTTCATTGCCCTTAAAAGTTACAGTTTGATTGTTCACCACCCATATGCTGACCAGTAATTGCACATGACCCTTGGAACTTGTCTCCTTAAGAGGGAAAATGGCCCTTGTATTATTTCAACTGAATGAATGAATGATTTGTATAGCGCTACAATGCGAACTGAATCGCCTCAAGGCGCTGTATGGGTGCTTTGTTGTCACCCTTCTAAGAAGAGGTGGGTCTTGAGTTTCTTCCTGAAGGCCTGATGGTTTTCTTCGATGCGGATGTCGGTTGGTAGAGCGTTCCATAGCCGTGGTCCTTGAACAGCGAATCTCTGTTCCCCTTTTGCTTTGTAGCGGGATTTGGGAATGAGGAGGAGGTTTTGGTTAGATGATCGAAGACTGCGATTGGGTGTGTAGTGTGTTATCTTCTCGCAAAGGTATTGTGGTGCGTTTCCATGGGCGCATTTGTGGGTTGAGGCAGAGGGTCTTGAATGTGACCCGATTCTTTACGTTTAGCCAATGTAGGTTCCTCAGGGAAGGGGAGATGGATTCCCAGTTTTTTTTTCCTGTTTTCAGCCTTGCCGCCGTGTTTTGGATAAGTTGTAAGCGCGCAAGTTGATATTGGGGTAATCCTATGTAAAGGGAATTTGCGTAGTCCAGTCGTGAATTAATGACTGTTCCAACCACCACTGCTTTGTCCTCCTTTGGAATGAAGGGGATGAGTCTGCGTAGCAGGCGGAGCAGATGGTGAGAACCACTGACTACTGCTCCTATTTGTGCATCCATTGACATTTCTGAGTCAAAAATGACTCAGACTCTTGACCTTGGTCCTTGGGGAGATGATCTGTCCAAAGATTGTGAGTGGTGTCCAATCGATCTTGGTTCGGGAGTTTTGGTTTGTGTGAAGAATAAGAAGTTCTGTTTTCGATTAGTTGAGCTTAAGGGAGCTAGTGGTCATCCAGTCGTCTATCAGGGTGATGCATTTTTCTAATTGCTGATTATGATCTTTTTGTCCGGTGATCCGAAAATATAGTTGGGTGTCGTCAGCGTATGAGTGGAACCAGAGGTCTGAACTTCTGATTATTTTGAGGAGTGGGCGGATGTATATATTGAAGAGTACTGGCGACAAGGGTGATCCTTGAGGGAATCCACAACTGGCCTCCAGGGAAAAAACACAACATTTAGGCATAAATAATCATTTTCAAAGCTACTTTGATTTTTGTTTTCCAGGTGTGCCATTTGTAATACAATATTATTCCATCCATTTTTGGGCCTTCAGCAGGAAATAAATCTGCCCTGAGACAATTTGCCTCATCTGTACAGATAACTTACAGGCCATTACCCTGCATGCAGCTCCCTCCAGCAGTGTACCTATCGCCACCAACGGTAAAGCAGCGCTATATTTAGCGCTGCTTTACCGTCGTTTTCACCGCGGTTTTCGGCCGCTCGCGGTGCGGTTTTACCCCCCGCGAGCGGCCGAAAAAGGGTTAAACACCCCCCGCAGAGCGCCGCCGTAGCCGCGGTATTGCCGCGGTAACCGCGGTATTGCCGCGGTTTTACCGCGGTCTCCCATTGTAATCAATGGGAAGGAGCGGTATAGGAGCGGTGAACACACCGCTCCTATCCCGCTCCAAAGATGCTGCTAGCAGGACTTTTTTTGTCATCCTGCTAGCGCACCGCTCCAGTGTGAAAGCCCGCCGGCTTTCACACTGGAGTTAAAGGGGCCGGATTTTTTCATGCGGTGAACAGGCGCTATTTTTAGCGCTGCACCGCATGAAAAACGCCCCAGTGTGAAAGGGGCCTAATAGGCTTCAGTATGCAGATAATTATGTAATTCAGAAGAAAAAAAGGACATGCAACCTGTTATTACATACATTTTCAGGTGCTTTTCTTGAGGACAGCCATGGACCTGTTAATTACAACTTCAACTTCTCCCAACCTCAGGCACCACTTACAGTTTTTTGGATACTTTTAATCTTCTATGAGTTGGACATACTCATTATTGTGCTGGCATATTTTCTAACTTAAAATCCAGCTCTCACTGCTGGCCTAGTTTACTACTACTACCTGTACCACCACTTAGGTACAAGAATGGGCAAACATTTTCCCAGTTCCTAGGCAGATATCTGATTATCTATGTCCACCCTAATGCCGTGTACAGATGATCGGATTTTCCGACAAAAAAAACGTGGATTTTTTTCCAACAGATGTTGGCTCAAACTTGTCTTGCAGAAATGTCGTCGGAAATTCCGATCGCCAAGAACACACTGACGTACAACACATACAACGAACTGAGAAAAATTATGTTCAATAACCAGTGCGGCTCTATTGCTTGATACTGAGCATGCGTGGAATTTTGTGCGTCAGAATTGTCTACACATGCTCGGAATTTACGACAACGGATTTTGTTGTCGGAAAATTTGAGATCCAGCTCTGAAACATCTGTTGTTGGAAATTCCGACAGCAAATGTCTGATGGAGCCTACACACGGTCGGAATTTCCGACAACAAGCTCACATCGAACATTAGTTGTCGTAAATTCTGATCGCGTGTACGCGGTATAATTGTAGTTACCCTTCTCTAGAATCCCTAGTTTCAGATAGAGTTAGGGATGTCTTGAAACTCCTGTCAGTTTTTTATTGGTGTTTCGCTGCTCATGAAATCCACTCTCTTTATTTTTTCTGTCACTGGGTCAAATGTGATGGGAAATCAAAGGTTTTACAGTTGGCACAGAAACATAGGGAAAAAGGAAATCTTCAGCTGGGGATACCTGTTCCAGTGACAGTCTAAAAAAAGCATTTACCCTCACTCACCTTGTTCCTTTCTGACTGGTAGAGTACGTAGGCAGGTTAAGGTGGCACCCACTAGGTGGTCCACTTAAGAATGTTACCCTTTAAATCCTTCCAGGAAGGAGAGTGAGTTCTGTTCCTGCCTGGCAGGATCTCTTATATAGTGTGGGAGGAGTTAGCTGAGGGGAGTAGGTTGCTGGTCATTGGATAAATAGCCATGGGGGGGAGACACCACCTAAGACTTACCCTGTCCTTTCCCCTGGAAGGTTTCCCCTAGAGATGGCCACAAGAGATACCTCACTTGCCAGATGAGACTATTGACTGATTATGGAGAGAATCCTTTAGCCCGGGTCCACACCAGTGCGGTGCGAATTCCAGATACATTTTCTCTGTGAAGAGAAAATGTAGGTGTTCAGCGGTGGCGCTCCGTTCTATGAGCGCATCAGCTGAGCAGGGAGAGGGGGAGAGGTGTAGTGAAAACAAGGAGAGATTCCTTGTTCAGAACGGAAGGCATCTGCGAATCAGATGCGTGCCCATAGAAGATAATGGGCCTGAATTCGCACCTGAGCCGGACCGCACTGCCCAAAAAAGGCACACGTTTTTTCTGCAATGCGCAGTGCGAATGCACCGCAGATATGTGAACCAGCCTTTATTAAAATTAATGTATTTTGAAATGTATAAAAAGAGTGTGACTAAAACTTATTAATTTTTTTGTATTTTGAAATGTCCTGCGAATTGAATGCGGTGTAAGCCGCATCTAATTCGCATAGGTGTGAACGGGGGATTAATCTGAACTGTATTTAGCCCAAGGCCCAACTGACTGTTATATATTGTGAATCTTCAGTAAAGAAGAAGTTTATCTACATATGGCCTCTGAGTGAGTTCTTCAGATAACGCAGGAGATGAAGTGAGTGAGTACAGTTACAGTGATGCCATCGAATTGTCAAGCCCTGGGAGAAGTTGGCCAGCGTCCTAATACCCCTGGGAGTGTGGGGGTACAGCCGCACAACCAGTAGGGTGGGCAGAGGATCCGGTCGCATCGAGGGAGGGAGAGAGTGGAGTTACAGAACATGGGTTGATATGCCTGAGAAGGATAGTGTCTTTTATGTTAGGGGTGCTCCGGCTGCCGCTGTAACCACGAAAAGGCATGCCGCTACACACAGATACTGGAGATAAATAATGGGTATTTTAACCTTTTCCTACTCTATACAGAAATTAAAACAATTTTGGTTTTAATGCTTTAAATACAAAAGCCTTTGTAATCTTAAATAATAAAAGGAAACATTTTTCTGAATGGCCCACAGAAAATGCCATTGCTATATATTCCTTCTCCAATTGCTAGTTGCCTGGCTGTCATAGCGATGCTTTGGCTCACTACTTTCTGAGCCACGGATCTGCACACCAGGAAAGAAAAGTCAGGATGGTGAATTTCTATACTTGTTCTTGCTCAGTGATTCAGAAAGTATTAAAGCCAAGGCATCAGAATGACAGTAGGCAACAAGCATTTGAAGAGTTATGCCGCGTACACACGACCGTACTTTCTGTCAGAAAAGGTCAGACGCAATAATTTCATCGGATTTTCCGATCGTGTGTGGGCTTCATCTGACTTTTATTTTCAAAAATTCTGACGGATCTAGAAATAGAACATGTTTTAAATCTTTCCGACCGAATCAATTCCTATGGGGAAAACCGTTCGTCTGTATGCTATTCCGATGGACCAAAAACGACGCAAGGGCAGCTATTGGGTACTGAACTTCCTTTTTCTAGTCCCATCGTACGTCATCGCGTTCTAAACGAACACAACTTTGGTGTGATCGTGTGTAGGCAAGTCCGTTTCAGCGGAACTCAGTCGGAAAGACCATCAGAGTTTATTCTGACGGAAAAAATGGTCGTGTGTATGCGGCATGAGAATTCAGCAATGGAAGCCTTCATGTGTCATTCTAGGTTTCTTTTAGACATGTGCACAACAAAAAAATTAGTTTATTTTCGTTTCGTTTTTTTCGTTTCCGAAAATTTTTATTTTTTTTCGTTTCGTTTTTTTCGTTTCCGTTGATTCGTAACGATTCGTGCATTCGTAAGTCGTTGGTGTTCGGATTCGTAACGATTCGTACATTTGTAAGTCGTCGGTGTTCGTATTCGTAACGATTCGTACATTCGTAAGAGTTATTTTTTCGTTGATTCGTTTTTTCGTTAGTTTAATTTTCGGAAGCATTCGTATTTATTCGTACATTCGTAACATTCGTAGATTCGTAATCGGAGCATAATTCATAATTTTATGTAATGTGTATGCTATTATTACATTTTAATAATTTACGAATCGAAAAAAAAAAATGTTTACGAATCGAAAAAAAAATTAGTTACGAATCGAAAAAAAAGTTACGAATGTACGAATTTTTTTTTTTGTTCAATCCATTCGAAGCACGTTAAGCAACGCCATTGTAAGAGACACGGAAAATTACGAATCGAAAAAAAAAAAGTTACGAATCAAAAAAAAAGTTACAAATGTACGAATTTTTTTGTTCAATCCATTCGAAGCACGTTAAGCAGCACAATGGTAAGGGACACGGAAAATTACCAATTCAACAAAAAAAAAAAGTTACGAATGTACAAATTTTTTTCGTTTTTTTGTTTTTCGGATTTTCTTCGTTAGTACATTCGTTGTTTCTAATTATTTTTTTTCGGATTTTCGTTGTTTTTCGGATTCGTTCGATTCGAATGATTCGTTAATCGGATTCGTATGATTCGAACGATTCGTTATTCGGACTCGTACGATTCGAACGATTCGTTCATTCGTATGAAAACGAACGAACGAAAATAACGAAAAAAAAAAAAACCGAAAAAAAAAAAACGAAACGAATTGCACATGTCTAGTTTCTTTACATCTAATCTGCAAGCAAAATTAGAGAGTATGTTTCATTGCTGTCATAGTAGCCTTTCTATTACAAGTGTTAAATGAAGCAGATCCAAAAGAGAATTGCAATCTGAGGGTTAAACAAAAAATAGAAATTGAGTAGTATTATCATTGCAGACAGTGCATGACCCTTAACAAGCTGAGATATTGATCGGTCCAGAAATGTAAAAAAAAGCTGTGATCATTTGTTCTGTCTCTTTATAAGATCGGCCTATAAACAGGCATTTGTAATACACAAACATACAAGTCTCCAGGCACCATCACTGCTGAGATTTCCAAAGCCTTTCTTTTATGTCACATTAGTGGAAAGTGACCTGTTGTGTTTGTGGAAGCTCTGGAATCCCGCAGGAGAAGGATCACTCAGTCCTCTGGCAGAAAGCCAAGTACAACTTGTTCTGTAGCAGAGAATCTCTATGAAGCGACATTATCAAGTGAGACAGGTCATGCTGGCAGGAGGTGGCATAGATTGTTGATTAGCTGAGCTGTTCCCGAACAGGCTGAGGCAGAATGTGGAGGAAATCAAATTCATTTTTTATACACTGTACGTTAAATATTCGTTTCAGGCCTTTTCTTTTTAATGTAATTATCGCTAAATGAAGTGAAGCGTGTTTGGAAAGAACATTAAATAACACCCCCACCCACCCCTATTTCTGCTTTAGATACTTGTATATTGTTTGGAAAGTTAAAAAATAACTTGGCCTAGTTATAAATTGTCAAGCAAAGAGAAAAACAACTGTTAACAGTTGCAAAGTGATACAAAGTAAAGGCATTCTTTTATTTTACAGCTAGGTCCTGGCAAGGTTTTTTTGTAGCAATAACCAAATAAAATATACAGTAAGCTAGTTTTGCAACAACTAGAATTGCACCATATAGTAATATGTTTTAGAAGGTTACAACACATTCATAAAACACTATTTGCATCTCTGAAGACACTATGGGGTTGGTTTACTAAAATTGGAGAGTGCAAAATCTGTTTCAGCTGTGGATAGAAACCAATCAGCTTTAGGGTCCTTTCACACGGGGCGGATCCGTAATGATCCGCCCCGTGAAGATCCGCTGCTCAGTGGGGATCGCACAGCTGTTCCCCGCTGAGCCGGCTGATGACAGGGCGGTCCCTGCCCTGTCAGTTCTCCGCTCTCCTCTATGGAGGATCGGATGAACACGGAACGTCTGTCAGTGTTCATCCGATCCGCTCTGCAGACAGATGAAAAAATAGGATTTTCCTCCGTCTGCAGAACCGGACAATTGCGGAGGCGGACAATAGCGGGTGTCAGCGGATGCTCATCCGCTGACACCCGCTACCCCATAGACATGCATGTATGTCCGTTTTTCATCCAAAAAACGGATGGATGAAAAACAGACATACAGTCCGCATGTGTGAAAGGGGCCTTAAGGTTTTTTTTTTTTTGTCAAAGCTTAAAGCGGTTCTGCACTCTGAAAAAAATTTTTTTTTTTAAGGATGTAATATAAAGTGTGCTTACCTTTATTAGGGGACTCACCTGTTCCATCTTCCATCTCGATCGCCGCCGGTTTTCGTCCGATGAAGTTCCTCGTCTTCTTCTTTAGTGCTGGGGGCCATCTTGCCTGTGGGCATGTGAAACACCCACAGGGACTTTAGATGGCCCACCATGCACTGCCGTTACTCGCGCGTGCGCAGTAACGGCTCATCTGCCGAGATCTCACGAGATTTCGGCAGATGCGGCCGAAATCTCGGGAGATTTCGGAAGATGCCCGCACTGACTCCTGGGATCAATGACACCAGATCCCAGGAGACAGTGCGGCGTGACGACGATCGACGCAAGACCCCGCCCGCCGCCGCAGAGGGAGAAGACCGGAAGTCTTCAATTACAAGGTAAGTAAAAAAAAAAAAAAAAAAAAAAACATTTCATTTAGTACTCTTTGCCTGATTTGGAAGGCAAAGAGATTTACTAAATGAAATGGGTGTAGAACCGCTTTAATTGAACTAGTACTACTTACGGTAATTGGCTACCATGCACAGCTGCACCAGATTTTCTCTCCAGTTTTAGTAAATCAGCTCCTATTTGCATTTCTGAAAAGGGATGAGGTTCAGGTTCACCACCAACATGGGTTGCAGCAAATCTTCAGGATTTGTAAAATTTGCATACTTTTGATTGAAAAGTTTGCAGGTTCACCACCAGAAATCAGAAAGGACTTCTTATACAATGGTCAGCTGAGTCACAAGAGCGAATGATTTGAAGGGATGGATAACCCAGCCTCCACCATATAAAAGGGTGGGTTCACAGAAGCTATTTAGTCAGTGTGAGTTGAAGCTGTTGCAAAAAGATGGCAGTTTTGTGTTGAAAGAAACTGGTCTTTGTTTTTATAATAATTATTTATTGATTTTTGGCATTTATACATGGTAGTGACTTGTCTTCCATGCCTTTTGTTTGACAAAAGCTGGCTTATTAACCCTACAAATGGCCAGACATGAATAACACCTCCCATAGACTATAATGGGGTTAGCCTCATAGGTCACAAACCTTGAACTTCAAGCAAGATTCATAAACTTGAAAATTACAGATTTACTTATCCCTATATATGAATAAGAATATGCCTTGCACATTAATGAATGACAAATGTTGACTACCATATTTTACTAGCATCTGAAAAAATTGTGACATTTAGATTTCTTGTAAGGCAAAGTTTGTTCTCAACACACTCATTATATGGGTTTTATCTGCATTCTTTAGTTCTCATTTCAATTTTAAATTAGGGCATGCAAGTTGTTTTTTTTTTTCTATTTTTATTGCTACAGCAGCCAATCAGATGTTTCCTTTTATGATTTTATATTGGGACTGCAATATCAAAAGGAACACTGTATTGCTGTTATAGGTAACTTATCTTCACCAAATCATCCACTGTGTACAAAAACAGAACGTAAAGCTATCTCCTTTGGCAGGACTTTTTAATTTGCCTTGTAAAACACTATTATGTTTTTTTTCCCCCAACTTCTAACCCACAAAATGCCCAAATAAACAGACTTGGCTTCACCTAATTGTAAGGTAAAGCTGCCTTCTCCCTTAAGAATTCCTGCAGATACTTAAAGAGGAGTGCCCCCTAAAAAAATTTTTTTTAAATATATACAAATACTGCAGCTGCTGACTTTTAATAATCGGACACTTACCTGTCCCAGGGTCCAGCGATGTGGGGGAACGAAACCCACCCTTGTTCCCCGCTACGCTCGCGGCGCCGGCATTCTTACTGTGGGCACCTGGTTGTGGCTTCACAGCCGGGCACCCACTGCGCATGTGCGAGCGGCGCCATGCGCCGTGATACGACGCTCAGTCATCTGGGACACGTGACAGGTCCCAGATGACTGTGCGGCGCTGAGGGGAAGTGATGTCAGTGCCCGGGCACTAAAGGTGGCAGACTACGAGGGACCCCTAGCAACAGGCATTTAGAGGTGAGTAAAAAATTTTTTTTTTTCAATTATTTTTTTTTTTCTTTTTTTTTTTTAAGATTTTTAAGCAAATTTTTTTTTTTTAGGTGGCAACACCACTTTAATTCACTTGCTGGTTCCTACATCATGCGTCATGTCATAAGACACAGAGCCACAAAGGAATTTGACGTCTGAACATTACCTGCAACCTGCCAAGTGCCATTTTGACTGAGAAGGTGGTTACAGGAGAAGGGTAAATGAAACATATATTTTTACGATAAGATACAACACCTTTTAAGGCAACACCCATTTTGGAAACACCCACATTATTCCACACACCACCATTTTTTTTCCTATTGCAAAATGTCCCCCTATACTCTCGGAGGAATGTTAACTGTGAGACTTAAGTTAACTGGTTGAGAGGACATAAATCGAATGCTACCTTAGGCGGAAGCAAGCCTGGAGATGCTTCTGACAAAGGTGTCTGCTACCCCCAAAATGTTTGTGATCTATACATTTGACTCAGGCTTCTTACAGACTCAGGCTTAAATCTGCTCAGTTTGGAGAACCATTATGCACCACAGAATAAACTGGTAGGTGAGTATTTTGGAAAAATAAGCATTTTGCTGAACCTATGCATTTCCACTATTGGCCTATGAGATTATTATTTTATGTATATGTGCCAAAGTGTGTTCATGTTGAAGTGTAGTTTCTTTTTAATTATACATTAGACTTGAAGTCCTTCTCGGCCAGGCTTGTGCAAACCTGTAAATTACTTCAGAGCGCTGAAAATATTTTCCTACTGAATCATGTGTCGCTGAATGACTCTTCCTAATCTGGCATTCTTGTCCTAATTTTCACAGGGAGACCCTTGCACAATCTGTTGAAACCAGAGCATAATAATAATTGTTTTGTTAGTTTACTGTGAAATTTAAGACAAGAAAATGCATCACTTAGTGTTTTACTCTTAAAGTGGACCTGTAAATAAAGTTCACCACCCACGGAAATCAATATTCTACATACTGTATCAGCAATATAAAATCACATTAGTACCACTTCTTGCTATATGTAGGAAATAAAATGAATTTGCACCTCAGCTGCCTTATGTGAGCTAAAGCATGCACTGTGGAGGGGATTTACTAAAACTGGTGTACACAGAATCTGGTGCACCTGGGCGTAACCAATCACCATCTAGATTTAAGCCCCCCCCTCCCCGTTCACATCAGCGCAATTTGACAGGTCGGCATCGCACCGATTTTCAAATACAGTTCCTGCATTACTTTTGGCGACTTCAGGGGCGATTTCAATAGACATCTGTGCATTAAGCCACACAGATTTTCAAGTCACTCTTGAATTCGGTCTGAAATGCGGCTTTGAATTTATGCGAGTTCAGATGAACTTGCATGATTTCAAAGCTGTGTTCAGTGTGAACGAGGGCTTATTGTCAAAGCTTAATTGAAATGTCAGAAACTGATTAGCTACCATGCACAGCTGCACCAGATTCTGTGGGCTCCAGTTTTAGTAAATCTCCCCCATTGAGATTTGCAGAGAGTGAAAGGTTCGGGAGAAGACAATCACTAAACAAAGCATGTATGGTAACTACATGACGAAAAAAGTTTTTTTAAAACGCATACTGATAGGATTATTTGCACTGGTCACTTTTACATGCAGTATTTAAAAAACATTAAAAAAGGCTAACATTAACTGCTTTAATACAGGACACTTTTACCCCCTTCCTACCCAGGCCAATTTTCAGCTTTCAGCGCTGTCACATTCTGAATGGCAATTGCACAGTCATGCAACGCTGTACCCGAAAAAAGACAATTTATTTTTAAAAAGAAATGTTTTTTCTTAGATTCTGTCAGAAAATTTTGTAAACAAGTAATTTTTCTCCTTTGCTGATGTTCGCTGATGAGACGGCACTGATAGGTTGCACTGACAGGCACTAATGAGGCGGCACTGATATGCTGCACTGATAGGTGGCACTGATGAGCACTGATAGGCGGCACTTATGGGCAATGATAGGCGGCATGGATAGGTGGCACTGATGGGTGACACTGGTGGGCAGCACTGATGAGCAGATGCTGATGGGCACTAAAAGGCAGCACTAATTAATGTCACTGATGGGCACTGATTGGTGTCACTGATTGGTACTGCTGGGGCTCCACTGATAATCAGAGCACTGATTACCTGTAGGTCTACCCTGCGAGGAGATGCCGCTGATCTATTCTCCTCTACTCACACTCTGTCAGTGTGAGGCGAGGAGAGCCGATAAACGGCACTTCCGTGTTTATATGTGATTGTACACAGCCGATCACATGGGTAAAGAGCCACGTCATCGGCTCTTTACAGAGATCAGGGTTCCTCCGCGTCCTAGGGACATGACGCACCTGCAATCACCACACTGCAGGCGCGTGAGAGGGGTGACAGTGGGGTGATCTTATATGACGGCGTCCCCTCTCGCTGCCCGTAAGAACGATCAAGCAGCAGAACAGCTGCTATGATTGTTCTTATGGTGCAGGGAATCGCCGGCTGAAAAAGCCAATATTTGAATGATGCCTGTAGCTGCAGACATCATTCAGATATACCCCCGCAAAGTCAAGGACGTTATATGACGTACTTTGGGAGGAAGTAGTTAAACAAAAATAGAAACATAAAACAAATAACATGCTAGCGCTAAAGTCCAAGAAGTTTTTAAAATAAAATAAAAAATTGTCTTTAGTTACAGTGCTTTGAAAAAGTATTCATACCCCTTGAAATTTTCCACATTTTGTCATGTTACAACCAAAAACGGAAATTTATTTTATTAGCTTTTATGTGATAGACCAATACAAAGTGGCACATAATTGTAAAGTGGACGGAAAATGATAAATCATTTTCAACATTTTTTTACAAATAAATATCTGAAAAGTGTGGCGTGCATTTGTATTCAGCCCCCTTTACGCTGATACCCCTAACTAAAATCTAGTGGAACCAATTGCCTTCAGAAGTCACCTAATTTGTAAATAGAGTCCAGCTGTGTGTAATTTTAATCTCAGTATAAATAGTCCTCAGAGGTTTGTTAGAGAACCTTAGCAAAAAAAACAGCATCATAAAGGCCAAGGAACACACCAGACATGTCAGGGATAAAGTTGTGTAAAAGTTTAAAGCAGGGTTAAGTTATAAAAAAAATATCCCAAGCTTTGAACATCTCACGAAGCACTGTTCAATCCATCATCCGAAAATGGAAAGAGTAGGGTACAACTGCAAACCTACCAAGACATGACCGTCCACCCAAACTGACAGGCTGGGCAAGTAGAGCATTAATCAGAGAAGCAGCCAAGAGGCCCATGGGAACTCTGGAGGAGCTGCAGAGATCCACAGCTCAGGTGGGAGAATCTGTCTACAGGACAACTATTAGTCATGCACTCCACACATCTGGCCTTTATGGAAGAGTGGCAAAAAGAAAGCCATTGTTGAAAGAAAGCCATAAGAAGTCTCATTTGCAATTTGCGAGAAGCTATGTGGGGGGACACAGCAAACATGTGGAAGAAGGTGCTCTGGTCCGATGAGACCAAAACTGAACTTTTGTGGCCTAAAAGCAAAGCGTTATATATGGCAAAAAACTAAAACACTGCACATCACCCTGAACACACCATCTACACCGTGAAACATGGTGGTGGAAGCATCATGTTGTGGGGATGCTGTTCTTCAGCAGGGACAAGAAAGCTGGTCAGAGTTGATGGGAAGATGGATGGAGCCAAATACAGGGCAATCTAAGAAGAAAACCTGTTAGAGTCTGCAAAAGACTTGAGACTGGGGTGGAGGTTCACCTTCCAGCAGGTCAACGACCCTAAACATGCAGCCAGAGCTACAATGGCATGGTTCAGATCAAAGCATATTCATGTGCTAGAATGGCCTAGTCAAAGTCCAGAGCTAAATCAAATCGAGAATCTGTGGCAAGAGTTGAAAATTGCGATAGTGATCACACCCCACATGAGGTATCAGCACGAAGGTCAGAGCAAGAGCAATGATTCTAGCACTAGACCTCCTGTGTAGCTCTAAACTGGTAACCTGTAAAGACTTTTAAAGCTGTTCCACGGGTGTATGCAATTTTAAAGTGTGACATGTTAGGTATCTACAGTATTTACTTGGCATAATGTAATCTTTACAAAAAAAAATAAAAATGGGGATTATATTGTGATTGAGTACACCCCTCACACTTGTGTAAATATTTTATTCTATCTTTTCATGTGACAACACTGAAGAAATTACACTTTGCTACAATGTAAAGTAGTGAGTGTACAGCTTTTATAATAGTGTAAATTTCCTGTCCCCTCAAAAAATCTCAACACACAGCCATTAATGTCTAAACCGCTGGCAACAAAAGTGAGTACACCCCTAAGTGAAAATGTCCAAATTGGGCCACCATTATTTTCCTGCACTGCCTTAACCCTCTTGGACATGGAGTTCACCATAGCTTCACATGTTGCCACTGGAGTACTCTTCCACTCCTTCATGATGACATCACAGAGCTGGTGGATGTTAGAGACCTTGGGCTCCTCCACCTTCCATTTGAGGATGCCCCACAGATGCTCAATAGGGTTTAGGTCTGGAGACATTCTTGGCCAGTCCATCACCTTTACCCTCAGCTTCTTTAGCAAGGCAGTGGTCATCTTGGAGGTGTGTTTGGGATCATTATCATGTTGGAATACTGCCTCGAGGCCCAGTCTCCGAAGGGAGGGGATTATGCTCTGCTTCAGTATGTCACAGTACATGTTGGCATTTATGGTTCCCTCAGGGAACTGTAGCTCCCCAGTGCCGTCAGCCCCAGACCATGACACTCCCACCACCATGATTGATTGTAGGTCGTATTTTTTTTTTTTGTGGTTTGAAAATAGCAAAGTTTCTAGTTTGTGATTACATGCAATCAGAATTATGTTATTGGAGTATCAACTGCAATGCAGGAAAAATGAAGTAGGACATTTTTTGTTTTACCTGTAATGTGAGTGTTATCACTAGGGATGAGGTTTGGGTTCCAGCAGGTTCAAAATTAGTGGTCTTTACAAATTAATATGAAATAGACTTAAGCCCCATACACACGGTCGGACTTTTTCATGGATTCTGTCCGATCGGACAAGGTTGTTGAAAAATCAGACCGTGTGTATGCACCATCGGACAGTGTTCGTCGGTTTGTCCGACGGACAAAGTCTTATCTCCTGCTGGAAAGATTTGCCGTCAACCCGGTCCGATCACACCAAACCCGATCGTGTGTACGGTTGTCCGACCGGACAAAGTGCTACGCATGCTCAGATCACATTACAAGACCAAAGCTATTGGCTACTAGCCTCTACGTAGTCCCGTCGTAGGCAACAAACGTCACCACGTTCAAAATGATCGGATTTTCCGACAACTTTGTCCGACCGTGTGTACGCAAAACCAACATCAGACAAAGTATGACGGACATGGTCCGACGGACCTGGTCCGCGGATTGTCCGACCGTGTGTATGGGGCTTTAGAGTTTTCACCCCTTGTGTGGTCAGCAGGGTTACAATGGCCAATAATGCAGTTTTTGCTTTAAAAAGCCAGTTGTCAGTGTTTGTGTTGGAGTAGTCTGTGTAGGCAGAGTTAGTTGCCATACAGTGCTTTGTTGCAATATAGGGATCCATCAGTCCTAGGGGGAAGATTTTGTCCAGTTGCAAAAGCAGTTTGCAGATGACTGGAGGGAGCAGCCTTCCTAATCTATCTGGTGGCACTGTCACACAGGTCAGCCACTGTTCCATCCTCAGGGCCAGTCCACAGAGCTCTGCAGTGTGGTCCTTTTTTATTGGATCTGCTTCCGGCAGCATGGTTTGGTCTGTAGCCTCTGCCTGCTGCGCTTTAGCCAAGTTAAAAGTATCAGCCACATGCATGTCGACAAACACAGGTACCCAGCTGTCATAATTTTGCCCAGAAGGCAATCTCTGCCCTCCACCATCATGTGTAATATAAAGTTCCTGTGTCATTCAACCAACACTCTAAGTGGCAGGACGCAGAAGACTATGTACACATGCTGAAATACAAATGGACAGGATTGCTACATATCCTTCCCACCACATTGGGTCAAACCTCTGGTGCCTGGGAAGGATGCAGCTGGTATCACACTGCAGGAGCTGGTGGTGCCACCATGTGCCTTTTCCAATAGCGACAGCACCATCACCTGTACCCCTTCCTTCTCACCGCCTTCATCTTTCGATGATCCCAAGCACCCCTGATCTTTGGCAAAGTCAAGGACTAAACACTTTTTTATTACACTTGTTATGTTGCAGCATGTATCCCTAGGGGGCATGGGCCATCCTGGGCTAGAGCTGCTGGCAACTCTACAGGTCCAGGCAGAGATTTCTTCAGACTTCATATTGCTGATATTTGCTTGCTGTGCCATGTGCTTGTATGAGGAAGTATCCTGTTTTCTTTGTATTTCTTCCATTTGTGTGAAATCCCTGGTGTTCCTGCTAGTCCCCTTGCTCTCCTATTAAAAACTGACCACACTAAGCAGGAGAACACATAGTGGTCAGTTCTTTAGCTATGCTATGTTTTCCTCCTATGTTCAGACTTGTCCTGACACCCCCCTGCTGCACAGCGATTCACTAGGAAGCTCAGTGTGCTGCTGCTTCTTCTCCCATCCAGCTCTTATGCAGCTGAGAACAGAGAGATTGTGATTACTTATAATAAAGAGATTTATAAAAAAAAAATTTTATATCTATAAAAAATGTTTGCCTTTCATTTCTATTTAAAACTGAATAGGTTATTTTACAAGGTGATCATTTATAATCACTTTAACTAAACATTTTCAGATTTGAGACCCAGAAACTCTGATTAGAAAACATCCATATCCTTCTCACATTGGAGATGATACATTAAATATTATCTATTTAAGCTTTTTCTTTTTTTTTTGCCTTACTTACTCTGAACTTGCACAAAGATTAGTGTTAAAACTTTTTTTTTGCATATATTTTTCCTAACATGTTAGAGAAAGACTATAGATTCCACAATGCCACCAATGTTTTGTGTCATTTCTGGACCTCACATTAACAGAGTGCTTTGACATTAACAATAAGTCTACTGTGTAAAAGCCTGCAAAAGCTGCTTGTTCCTGACGCCTCTTGGTGGTTTTCGTTCTACCAGGGGCTGTCAGAAAAACAGAGTCTGTTTATTTTGAGAGAGAGATGGAATAGATCCAAGCAGATACACAGTAGCAAAGGAAGGAAGTAATTGTGTTCTATTGTTCCGCAATGCTCAAAGGGAGGGAAAAAGTAACAGTAAAAGGAAGTTGTTGAGAGAAAAAAAAATGGTAAGTCCTGGAACAGACAACACATTGGATATCTGAACATTATTAATGAGCACATTGTTTGACATAAATTACAAGTAAAAGGATTGTTTGAACGGGATGTTTAGTCACTGCAATTCGCCTGATGTAATGCAGTGCAATATTTTTTTTGCTTCAAAATGTAATATTCTTTAAAAGTTAAAATCATTTTGAACAACTTCCTAAAACACATATTTTCAGGAGGTTAAGCATTTCATTTTTGAAAACATTTACAAACAGCTAAATATAAATTTTTTGAAACTTATGTACCTACTTATTACAAAAACTTGTGATATACATTTAATGCCGCGTACACACGATCGGAATTCTCGTCGGAAAAAACTGTGACGGTTTTTCCGACGGAATTCCGCTCAAGCTGTCTTGCCTACACACGGTCACACCAAATTCCGACGGTCTGTAACACAGCGGCATAAAACACGTTTGACACCACTATAAAAGGGAAGTTTAATGCTTCCGAGCATGCGTCGAAGTGTTTCTGAGCTTGCGTCGGAATTTTGCGTGTCGGAGTTGCCTACACACGATCGGAAAATCCGATAGGTTTTCCGTTGGAAAAATTGAGAACAGGTTCTCAATTCAAAGTCCGTCGGAAATTCCGACAGAAAAAGACCGCTGGGCATACACACGGTCAGAAAATCCGATGAAAAGCTCCCATCGGACTGTTTCCATTGGAAATTCCGACCGTGTGTATGCCGCATTAGAGGAGTGAACATACTGCATGTGGTTTGGCAGGACAAAAGGATAATAACATGTGTCCGGGCCACCCATTGCAGAATAGTGTTGGGTGGAGACTGGGTTTTCTGTAGCAGCAAAGGGCACCCTAATTTATTGTACAATGTACATGACAAAAGATAATTGGGGTGAATACATAGCACCAACGCTGTATCCTGGCCTAGGCTGACAATGCCCAGGCCTAGGGCAGCACTTTGCAGGGGGGCAGCACGGAAAGAGTCCCCACCAGCTTGCGCTACACTGTTAGTGTAGTACCAGTCTTATGGGGTGGACTGGGCCCTGAGGCAAATAAGTCTAGCGCCCCCCATAAATCGACGGCACTGCTTTCGATATGCGGGCGGCCAGCATTCTAATTTTGATTGTCCCATCATCCTGGACCACAAACCTTCCTCACTGTGCTATATGTTTTCTGCTGCACCATTGGCATGGCTATATCTTCTTAGTCCTCTCCATAAAATTATCAGAAATTTGTGCTTGAAGTAGAACTATCGGCAACACTTTTTAAAAAATGTTTTGGATAGAGTAAGGGAGGGTTATAACCCCTGTCAGTTTATTTTTTTACCATCCCTGTCCCATTGCAGAGATTTCCCTTCACTTCCTGCCCCAGAGCCAAACAGGAATTGAGAGGAAATCTATGCAAATTAATGGAATCCACTGCTCCCCCCCCCCCCCCCAGGGCCTCAGAACCAGTGTCCCCACTTGAAAATTTCAGGGCAGGTCTTTGTTATGTCCTCTCCTCGTCGCCACTGTTATGTCCCTTCGACACAGGGTCTCCCAGGGTGTTGCTAGCAATGCTGCCAGTATCTGCTTAGCAAGTTACACACAGGCTGGATGCACTTGTTAACCAGGGAAGGGTTTATTACTCACTCAGAAAGTGATGTACATTCTTACATGGAAGAGTCATATACAACAGGTCTCCCTCTAAGTATCATGCTGCTGCTTCCCAGTCCCACACACACTGTGACTGACTTCCTGGTACAGCCCCTCCCCCAGCATGCATCAGGAGAAAGGGGTTAAGGGTCACAGTGATTCTGCATAAACATTACAGTCTTAAACAGCAAGGGGTGTGGCCTTGACAGAAAGGGGTGGGTCATATTTAAATTAGGGGGTACATGAGTTTAGTCAGACCTAGGGCAGCACAAAACCTAAATACACTACTACATAGCACACTTTGGATTGTGTACTCCCAGGCAATGATCTCTGATTAGCTGTTGACCCCTGCTTAAGCTAGCCCTTGGAAGAGATGTTTTTGACACTATGCAGCTCATTGGTTACATTTTTGGTAGCTTTATAGAAACACATTTTGTTTCAGACTGAAAAAGTAAGGTACTAATATTTAAAGGATCACTCCATCTAAAAGTGATATTTCAGTTATTGGAGGATTATGGCACCCCCAACTAGGGATGAGTAAAATTGAGAGTTTTCATTAACCGAAAAATGTTACCATTTTGGTAAAATACATTGGAGTCAATGGTGAAGGTAACAATAATGTGGTATTTGGTTGCAAAAGGTGCAATGAGCTATATAAATGTTTCCTGAAGAATACAGATCTCCCCTCAATTAGTCTTATCTTGTGCCAAAAAATGGTCACCTCATTAGTTTCATTACTTTCCTTTCTTTTTTCCACTGATAGAAAAAGAAAGTGAACAAAAAAGGAAAACAAACAAAATAAAACAGTATATTAATCGTGATCAATTATTTAAAAAAAAAGGAAAAAATGTGAGTGCAAAAAGGAAATAAAATAACCTGCCATTCATTCCAATACTAGTGGGTCTGCATTCATGTGTGGCTTCATGGGATCCATCCTTTGCTCAACAGTTGTTTGAAGCCGAGGTGAGCTCCTTCCCTGGCCTGCACTCACAGTGGTGGACACAGGACTGCTTTCCCTTGTAGCCTAAGCGGCACACATTTTCCATTACTGGTTCGAAGTAAACAACACCAAGCACACCCCAAAACATCTAGCCTTCTAAAATAAAAAAGTTGTTTGAGTGTCTCTGCTTCAGTGTCCCCTTTTTTGTCTGTAGTTTTTTTTGAGGAATTTGTTTTAGCCATTCCCTCATGGCGTTTGGCATCATCTGATGCCATTATACGTCATGATTTCAATGCGCATTGGCATCATGAGATGCTGCCCACCTGCGTGCGTACGTAGCGCAATGATGCCACGCAAGCACTTGGCATCATCACACTGCAAGAAGTGCACATTTGGCACTAAATTCCAGCCACACAGCTCCAGTGCACAGTCAGGGCTGCCTCTGTTTTGGCAGCCTGATAGGCAGTCCCTAGACGCTAGGGGGACATGTGAGCCATAAATAGAGAGGGCTTAGGAGGTGGAAGAAACAGGGATGCACTCTGGGCACTGCTTCTTGATCATAGGACACTGAGGATAATTTTCAAGCAGGTCTGTATTTCTATAGTGTGGGTAACAGGTTTAGGGGCCCAGAAGCTTTATGGATCCTACAGTCTTTTCTTTTGTTAAAAACTTCAAATGTATGTGGATCTTTGCTATTTTTATAATTACTACCTATTTGGGCCAGGAAACACTATGGTTGGGTTACTTTGCCCAATTTTTATTTACCTCTGTGCACTGTGATATACATAAATAAATAAATACTGTGTATATATATATATATCTCACAAAAGTGAGTACACCCCTCACACTTTTATAAATATTTTATTATATCTTTTCATGTAACACTGAATAAACTTTGCTACAATGTAAAGTAGTGAGTGTACAGCTTGTATAACAGTGTAAATTTGCAATCCCCTCAAAATAACTCAACACACAGCCATTAATGTCTAAACCGTTGCAACAAAAGTAAGTACACCCCAAATGTCCAAATTGGGCCAAATTAGACATTTCCCCTCCCCTGTCATGTGACTCATTAGTGTTACAAAGTCTCAGGTGTGAATGGGGAGCAGGTGTGTTAAATTTGGTGTTATCGCTCTCTCTCTCTCTCTCTCATACTGGTCACTGGAAGTTCAACATGGCACCTCATAGCAAAGAACTCTCTGAGGATCTGAAAAAAAAGAATTGTTGCTCTACATAAAGATGGCCTAGGCTATAAGAAGATTGCCAAGACCCTGAAACTGAGCTGCAGCATGGTGGCCAAGACCATACAGCGGTTTAACAGGACAGGTTCCACTCAGAACAGGCCTCACCATGGTCGACCAAAGAAGTTGAGTGCACATGCTAAGCATCATATCCAGAGGTTGTCTTTGAGAAATAGACATATGAGTGCTGCCAGCATTGTTGCAGAGGTTGAAGGGGTGGGGGGGTCAGCCTGTCAGTGCTCAGACCATACGCCACACACTGCATCAAATTGGTCTGCATGGCTGCCGTTCTAGAAGGAAGCCTCTTCTAAAGATGATGCACTAGAAAGCCCGCAAACAGTTTGCTAAAGACAAGCAGACAAAGGAAATGGATTACTGGAACCATGTCCTATGGTCTGATGAGACCAAGATAAACTTATTTGGTTCAGATGGTATCAAGTGTGGCAGCAACCAGGTGAGGAGTACAAAGACAAGTGTGTCTTGCCTGCAGCATGGTGGTGGGAGTGTCATGGTCTGGGGCTGCATGAGTGCTGCCAGCACTGGGGAGCTACAGTTCATTGAGGGAACCATGAATGCCAACATGTACTGTGACAAACTGAAACGAAGCATAATTCCCTCCCTTTAGAGACTGGGCCGTAGGGCAGTATTCCAACATAACGACCCCAAACACACCTCAAAGATGACCACTGCCTTGCTAAAGAAGCTGAGGGTAAAGGTGATTGACTGGCCAAGCATGTCTCCAGACCAAAACGCTATTGATCATCTGTGGAGCATCCTTAAACGGAAGGTGGAGGAGCGCAAGGTCTCTAACATCCACCAGCTCTGTGATGTCGTCATGGAGGAGTGGAAGAGGACTCCAGTGGCAACCTGTGAAGCTCTGGGGAACTCTCTGGAACTCAATGCCCAAGAGGGTTAAGGCAGTGCTGGAAAATAATGGTGGCCACACAAAATATGGACTCTTTGGGCCCAATTTGGACATTTTCACTTAGGGGTGTACTCACCTTTGTTGCCAGCAGTTTAAACATTAATGGATGTGTGTTTGAGTTATTTTGAGAGGACAGCAAATTTACACTGTTATATAAGCTGTACACTCACTACTTTACATTGTAGCAAAGTGTAATTTCTTCAGTGTTGTCACATGAAAAGATATAATAAAATATTTACAAAAATGTGAGGGGTGTACTCACTTTTGTGAGAAACTGTATACATATCTCCCAACTTTTTGAGATGGTAACAATTGACACATATTAGCAAAAGTATGTAGTCATAAGACAAACACCCTGTCACGCCCCATTAAAGGAGAATTATAAAAAAAAAATATTAGTTAAACCCACAAGTGCTTTTTTTTTTATCACTTCTATTCCTTTATACTGGCTATTAAAATTTACAAATGGTGCAATTTAGAAATTGGATGAAAGGTTTAGCACTGGGAAACACTTTTTGAAATATAAAAAGGGCATTTTATATACAACAATATAGATCAGACCAAAATGAGGGACAAATGGGGAGGAAAGAGGAACAGAGGGACAGTACCTCAAAATCAGGGACAGTTGGGAGCTATGTACATATGTATTGCAGTCTTGATTTTCAGTTTAAGCAGGCTTCACATTACATCAAGCATTTGGGAATCTACCTTACTCGAACAGTCAAAAAATCTTTGTGGCTAATTTCCCATCTTTCTTGGCCAAAAATGAACAAGACCTAAATAAATGGGCTTTGGAATCTATTTCCTAGTTTGGGAAGAACAGTATAATTAAGATGAATATTCTCCTAATTATATTATATCTCCAAACTCTTTTCATTCTGATTCTAAAGGCATTTCTTAAACAATTACACAATGAGTATAGTAACTTCCTGAGGGCTCAAACATCCCTTAGACTGAATTATGCCAGTTTGGCTCAACTCAAACAGAGAGGAAGCCTGGCTTCCCAGACCCACTTAAATATCAGAAGGTAGTACATGTGGCCAGAAAACATAACTCAACAATGAATTCAGCGGAAGCAATGGCTATCTGATGTTTCCCTTAGCGCCTGCTCACTCGCTTTTTAGCCATCCAACAATCAGTACTACCCTCAATTTGTTCCATTTAGATAACATATCATGAGTGACCAAAAGCCTGCCCCTGTGACTCCCTCTGGAAATCCTTGACAAAGCCTTTCAGTTCCTTCTCAAGAAGGAAAAATTCCACCAAAACCCTTCCAAACTTCAAGGGGATATAGGTTGCTCTTGGAAATTCAGGTGTGCCCACCCCCAACCTACCACCTTTTCGGAGGATGCTAAATTTTCATAACTTTCTCATTCAACCATTGAAAAGATGATGTTCTTTACCTTCGTTAGCCAGGTTTTAAACCTTATGTGTTGACTGTACCCCTATCTGATATCGTATCTCTAAATCACACTTTCTGCTATTACACCCTTTTAACCACTTTATTCCTCCTTACCTCCCCAAGAGGGAAAAAGTATTTTACATTTTTTGAACAAAAAAAGAAACAGATAAGGCTAGACTATTAAGCATCTATTTCCAGAAAAGTCCAGGAAACAGAATTGAAAATATGACATATTGGTATAGGGCTCCCATGACCCTACACAAAATCTTTCCACAATGCTCACCCCTGTGCTGAAGGTGTGAGGAGCACAAAGATACCATCTTGCATATATTTAGATCTTGTCTAGTAATTTGCAGCTTTTGGGGCCAAGTGAGGGAGATTTCCCTTAAACTCACTGACCTTCATTTAGGGGATGACCCAGCAGCTTTCCTTCTCCATCTTACACCCTTATCTATGAAACCATACAATCACTCTTGATCCATTTATTGAATGTAGCACGGGCATACATAGCATATGTATGGCTAAAGTCAATGAGATCAAAACTATGGAAGATGCTATTGCATCCTCACATCATAAGAGGAACAATTCTGTAAAATTTGGTTTTACTAGATGGATTTCACTTTCACACCTGACTATTGAGCCCCATAGAGAAAACATGCAGCCCTCTCATACAGAGGTTTGCTCAAGGATCATTTCTTCTGCATGTGCACATTTATTAGAGATGCTCTCCTGCTCTTTTCTAGAATTTCTACTTGACCTTTGCTTCAAAGACACCCACATTTTATGTCTGGTATCCCTGGAATGTGGTTTGTCTAGTCTAGCCAACCCTCTACTCCACACTCAGGGGATTCGTAACTCCTGCGGCGAGGCTTGACTGACTGGACATATCAATATTTTGGATATGGAGCTTCTTCAGGTTTGAGTCAAGCCACAGCTTAGTTATTGATTCATTACCATCTGACATTATTCTTTAACAAAGTGCTATGCTCAAGCTATAGTGAAATATAAGTTCTACAGTCTATGGATGTTACTGTACTGTTCTGAGCAGTATCCCCATATCCAATGATGGCTGGGAAGCCTGTGATTCTCCTTGCTACGCATCTTACTCACTATTTACCTGTCAGATGTCTGTTTTTGTATAGTGCAAAAATAGACATAAAAAAGTATATCTGCTGTCAGTTTATTTGTTTCTGTATGTACCTCATTGGAAAGATTTTCCTTCACTTCCTGTCCAAGTGATACAACAGGAAGTGATAGGCAATATTTACAAAGTGAGAGGAATTGCCCTTTTAGACAACTGTCGCTAGAAAAACCGCTTACAGTGGAAGATTCCCCTTCCTTGGATCTAAAATCATGTATTTCCCATGGTTATAAGGACATCCAAAACCAGCAAAAAAAAGTGTAGACTACATATACTGTGCCTTGAAAAAGTATTCATACCACTTGAAATTTTCCACATTTTGTCATGTTACAACCAAAAACGTAAATATATTTTATTGGGATTTTATGTGATAGACCAACACAAAGTGGCACATACAGTGCCTTGAAAAAGTATTCATATCCCTTGACATTTCCACATTTTGTCATGTTACAGCCAAAAACATAAATGTATTTTCTTGGGATTCTATGTGATAGACCAACACAAAGTTGCACATAATTATGAAGTGGAAGGAAACTGAGAAATGTTTTTCACAATTTTTTTACAAATAAATATCTGAAAAGTATGGTGTACATTTGTATTCAGCCCCCTTTACTCTAATACCCCTAACTAAAATCTAGTTGAACCAATTGCCTTCAGAAGTCACCTAATTAGTAAATAGAGTCCACCTGTGTGTTTTTAATCTCAGTATAAATACAGCTGTTCTTTGAAAGCCATCAGAGGTTTGTTGGAGAACCTTAGTGAACAAACAGCATCATGAAGGGCAAGGAAAACACCAGGCAGGCCAGGGATAAAGTTGTGGAGAAGTTTAAAGCAGGGTTAGGTTATAAAAAAATATCCCAAGCTTTGAACATCTCATGGAGCACTGTTCAATCCATCATCTGAAAATGGAAAGAGTATGGCACAACTGCAAACCTACCAAGACATGGCCGTCCACCTAAACTGAGAGGCCGGGCAATGAGAGCATTAATCAAAGAAGCAGCCACGATGGCCCATGGTAGCTCTGAAGGAGCTCCAGAGATCCACAGCTCAGGTGGGAGAATCTGTTCATAAGTCATTGTTGAAAGAAAGCTATAAGAAGTCCTGTTTGCAGTTTGCGAGAAGCCATGGGGGGGGGGGACATAACAAACATGTGGAAGAAGGTTATCTGGTCAGATGAGACCAACATTTTTACTTTTTGGCTTAAAAGCAAAACGCTATGTGTGGCAAAAAACTAACACTGCACATCCTCCTGAACACACCATCCTCACTGTGAAACATGGTGGTGGCAGCATTATGCTGTGGGGATGCTTTTCTTCAGCAGGGACATAAAAGCTGGTCATATTTGATGGGAGGAAGGATGGAGCGAAATACAGGGCAATCTTAGAAGCAAACCTGTTAGAGTCTGCAAAAGACTTGAGACTGGGGGGGAGGTTCACCTTCCAGTGGGACAACGACCCTAAACATACAGCCATACAGCAAAAATGTCACTCTAGAGACATACCCAAAAAGACTTGCAGCTGTAATTGCAGCGAAGGGTGGTTCTACAAAGTATTGACTTATGGGGGCTGAATACAAATGCACGCCACACTTTTTAGATATTTATTTGTAAAAATTTTGAAAACCATTTATAATTTTCCTTCTACTTCACAGGTATAAACAAAGAAAGGTGCTACTACCCCAAATTAATGAAACTCCTCCTGAGCTGTCGGGTGCAGGATGTGCAGTTGCTTAGCTGCCAAAATGATGAATGGATAAGGGACAATCCGCAACTCCATACATGCTCTTTAAATCAGTCCAAATGTATTGTATCTCCATAAAGATAAAAGTACAGAAGAGGTAGATGCGTTTCAGCCGCAACGGCTTTGTTCACTTCACAAATATGTGCCACTTTGTGTTGGTCTAGCACATAAAATCCCAATAAAATACATTTACATTTTTGGTTGTAACATGACAAAATGTGGAATATTTTAAGGTGTATGAATACTTTTTCAAGGCACTGTACAGTTTAAGTGACATTTTCTTTTTAAATCACAAACTGATTTGTATATCAGTTACATTTCATATGAATCTTATATCTCGTATTTCTTTTGTATTGACTTTTGCAAGAGAAATTATCTGCCTATTATGCTAATCTATTTGTTTCATATATTTTGAGTCGCTGGCCCACAACATAAACAGCAGTATCAGAAGTCCAAGTCTGCATATTTGTCTGTGATTCAAAATATCAGAGTAAGGCCCCTTTCACACTGGGGCGGTTTTCATGCGGTACAGCGCTAAAAATAGCGCATGTATACCGCCTGAAAAAAAACGGCCCCATTCACTCTAGTGTGAAAGCCGGCGGGCTTTCACACTGGAGCGGTGCGCTAGCAGGATGGCAAAAAAAGTCCTGCTAGCAGCATCTTTGGAGCGGGATAGGAGCGGTGTGTTCACCGCTCCTATACCGCTCCTTCCCATTGATTTGAATGGGGCACCGCGGTAACACCGCGGCTACGGCGGCGCTCTGCGGGGGATTTTAACCCTTTTTCGGCCGCTCGCGGGGGGTTAAAACCGCACCGCGAGCGGCCGAATCCCACGGGCCAAACGACGGTAAAGCAGCGCTAAATATAGCGCTGCTTTACCGTCACCGCGGCTCACGCCCCAGTGTGAAAGGGGCCTAAGAGGGTCATTATGAAAGCCAAGTATTTTCAGAACAATCGATAAGCAGTAGAAAATATTTCACATACCGTACGTCAAATTTTCTGCTTCAAAATTAACATTTTCCTTTAGCCCCAGTTCACACTGCTGCGGCTTCGAATTCGACATCCCTGCGCAACTTGATCACGGCTTGCATACGACTTCTTTAAAGCGGAAGTAAACCCATCGATTTAACAGTCTAAAAAAAAAAAAGGCATGCCATGAATGCTAACTGCACATTGGCTGTGTTCTCAACCAAACAGTCAAACCATCCAATGGCTGGTGTCATAACGGATCACATGTGCAGCACTGTGGCAGTTGAAGATTAAACAGAGGCAAAGATGGCAGCTTCCTTGGCTGAAAACGATAGGGGGGTTTACTTCCACTTTAACAGAAGTCAATGCAAGTTGTGTTGAAGTTGCACCAAAAATAGCACAGGAATCTTTATCTAACAGGTCCATTGCCGTTCATATAGCGCGACTTGTCATGCGACTTTAAACTCTCAAGTCACATGACAAGTCGTGGCAGTGTGAATCGGGGCTTAAAGAGTTTCCCATGTTTTTGATGGAAGCAGAAAATCTCTAGTGTTTCCCTGAATTTGTTCAAGCTATTTGACAATTTATGAACTTAATCTTTCGAATGTAATTATAGCTCTGGAAATGTACTACTAGCTGGAAATATAAACTAACAACATTATATTTGTATGCCTTGGTTTAAATGACTCAGAATTAACAAGGAAAGATTTTTGTCATCAGTGACTGGCTATGCAAGTGTTAAGATGCAGTTATTGTGCCACAGCGATGTTTATCAGGAAAGTGAACGTTCCTCGGAAGTGTTGTTCACAACACAATGTTCCAACCCAAATGCCTCGAGGGCTGCAATCATTTTCAATAGGTTTCTGGTAATTTGGAATACAGATGTAACGTGACTAGTTTGCTCATGTTTACTGGTGTTTTTCACAACCTGTAATACAAACACTTCAAAGCTCACCTGCCGATAGCAGGGTCAAGGCCTGTACTGAAAACTAGAACAGAGAGGTAAAAGCATGTGTTCGACCCTTTCTTTTTCAGCTACGCTGTTAAAACATGTAGTATAGCGTAGGCTGACAGATCAGCATAGAACCTCAATCAAACTTTAACATTTTCCAATAAACTGCTCTCAGTGGGCACACGTTATAGTAGTAGCTCTGACTTTCACCCTCCATAGCTGTCTATCCTGAACAAAACCATATGGTTCCCAGTATCTTAACAGAAAAGGGAAAAGCCCTGGAAGTCACAGATCTCTGCAAAACCCTATAAGAAGGGTGTGACAGCCTCGTCTGGGCTCCAACCAGGCCACACCTCCTAGAATCCTCACTTTGTGAAAGGCCTTTAAAAATGATATGTAAAGCAGATTGTGCAAGGTAGGTCATGGGAACCTCTCTCTTGCTCATATCTCACTTTTTTTTTGTCACATGAAAAGATATACCGTAATAAAATATTTACAAAAATTGAGAGGGGTGTACTCACTTTTGTCAGATACTGTACATTGACTGGAAGTGAAGGTAATGTTTGCTGTCTCATGTTAGTTGTAATTGAATGTTTGCATTTTAAAAGTTCTCTTGTAACAAGTAGCTGAAGTCCCACCTAGAAGCAGTGTAAAGATTCATGCCGTAGGGCATTCCAGTCAAACGCTGCATTTTCCATTTGATAACATGCAGCATATGACAAGAAAAGACTGCATTTGATCTGCTTTGCTTTATGTTTCCTTATAAGACATACTGCATCCAAAGAAAAGCAGGGCAATCCAGTGAAGGTCAGGGGTCAGGGGATGATTGATTCAGCTCCTAGGCTTAGAGCTGGATTGTGGGTATCTCTAAAGCCCCATACACACGGTCGGATTTTCGCATGGATTCCAGTGGCGGCTGGTGCTCAAAATTTTTGGGGGGGCGCAAATAATTCTGAAAAAAAAGCCCATCAAAACGCAGCCACTGTGCCCATTAAAACGCAGCCACTGTGCCCATCAAAACGCAGCCACTGTGCCCATCAAAACGCAGCCACTTTGCCCATCAAAACGCAGCCACTGTGCCCATCAAAACGCAGCCACTTTGCCCATCAAAACGCAGCCACTTTGCCCATCAAAACGCAGCCACTTTGCCCATCAAAACGCAGCCACTTTGCCCATCAAAACGCAGCCACTTTGCCCATCAAAACGCAGGAGCGCCATGTTGGCACCTCTTAAGGCTTAGTTTGCACCTATGCAGGTGTGACAGCATGAATGGGCCATTCATTTCAATAGGCTGCCCTACACATGACAAATTGCAGAAAAGAATTGCAAACAGTTTTTTTTTTTTTCTTTTAAATTTGCACCACACTGAAACAAGTGGCACTTTTGTTAACATGATGATGGAGGACTGCCCTACCCACCTAATCCAGTATTCCAACTGCCACAGGGCAGTTGGGCAGTGCAAAGGATGCACCCTTTTGCATCCTTTGCTGTGGATCTCCTCCAGCCTCTTTGCATCCACTTCTTGTTTACATGTGCCCATCAAAACGCAGCATTATTGACCACACCATCTGTGTGCTGGCACAACTGTCCAATGGTGACACGATTGATAGATCGGTGGAATTGTCATTTTGTATTTAAAAAAAAAAAAAAAACCTGTTATACTATCTCCTCCCCTCCCCCCCCCCCCCCTCCCCTCCTCTGCTCTTCCAGCAACCACAGGAAATACACCTTACTGTTACCTGCAAGATCACCAGCCGGTGACATGTCTTGGAGCCCCCCCCCTCGCCCTGCACTTACCTTGTCTCAGATGACGGCGGCATCGTGTCCTCCATTTCCTCTTCTGCCCGCTCCTCCTCTCATCCTCTGCTATGATTGGACGCCTGATAGGCGCCCAATCACAGCGCCTGTCGTTTCAGCCAATCAGGGCACAGGTCACACGGACCTGTGCTCCTGATTGGCTAAGGGGCAGTACAATGTTAGCAAACCGAATTCCTTCGGTTTGCTAACATCAGTGCTGAGTGACAAGGAACGCACAGCGTTGCGCCCGCTTGTCACCTTTTTGGACGCCTATTAGCGCCTACAGCGCTAATCAGGTGTTTCCAAAAAACACCCCCACCACTGTAATTCAGGCGCCCGGTGACCGCAAAGGGGCCGGACACCTGAATAGGGGGTGTCAGCAGAGACCATAGATAGATTCATGCAATGCATGAATCTATCTATGGTATATAGAAAGTGACAGGAGAGGGGGGGCGAGTGCACATAAAGACTTAAAAAAAAAATGTTTTATTTTTTTTTAAAGGGACAGGTTTAAATATATTATTTTTTTTTTAACATTTTTTTTTTTTTTTAACATTTTTTTTTTTTTTTTAAACATTTTTTTTTTTGTTACTGCATGGGGGGGGGGGGCGGCGCCCGGGCGCCCCCTATGGACGGGCCGCCACTGATGGATTCTGTCCTATCGGACAATGTTGTCGAAAAATCCGACCGTGTGTAGGCACCATCGGACAGTGTACGTCGGATTGTCCGACGGACAAAGTCCTATCTCCTGCTGGATAGATTTTTTGACAACAAAGTCCGATCACACCAAATCCGATCGTGTGTAGCGAATTCCGACGGACAAAGTGCTACGCATGCTCAGATCACATTACAAGACCAAAGCTATTGGCTACTAGCCTCTACGTAGTCCCGTCGTAGGCAACAAACGTCACCACGTTCAGAATGATCGGATTTTCCGACAACTTTGTCCGACCGTGTGTACGCAAAACCAACATCAGACAAAGTACGACGGACATGGTCTGACGGACCTGGTCCTCGGATAATCCGCGCGTGTGTATGGGGCTTTACAGTTATTGCACTAAATGGGTGGGTATCTCTAGCAGTTATTGCACTAAAGCCCCCCCCCAAGGATGTTGTCACTCAATGTGCAGTCTATTGTGCATCAGACCTGAGTGCTGGTGACCTGCATGCAGCCACAGGGGCATTGCAGAGCATTTGGGCTCAAAAATTTCTAAAACATTGAAAAAGCTCTGGTGGGTTACAGGTTTAATGTGAGTGAAGGTGCTATGAGCAGTGGAGTCACTAGGGTTTGTGTCACCTGGTGCGGTAAAACATGGTCTCCCACCCACACCCCCCCATTTTTGGCCCTGTAGCCCTGCAAGCAGCCCAATGTTGAAGCTTGTTGGGGCGCGTTGCAACGGTCAATAAGGCCTAGAGGTTAGCAGGTTAGGCACTTCTTAATGGCTCAGTCCCTAGGAGCAGTAATAGATAATGGCAGACAGGTCCTCTTACTAGACCCAGCGAAACAGCAGCAGTGATCTCTCCGGCTGGACGGTCACTCACTCTGGGTTGCCCAAGCTGATTCTGGTCAGTATTGTAGCACGTCTGTACCCTGGCAGTGGCCCAGTCTTTCTCTGGTGGTGCTGGGCAGCAGCGTGGCTCCCTTTGGTGGTGCTAGGCAGCAGTGTGACTTCCTCTCTGTTGGTGCGAGTAAAGCGTGGCTCCCTCTCTGGTGGTGTGGGTACAGTGTGGCTCCCTCTCTGGTGGTGCGGGTAAAATATGGCTCCCTCTCTGGTGGTGCGGGTACAGTGTGACTTCCTCTCTGGTGGTGTGGGCACAGTGTGGCTCCCTTTCTGGTGGTGCGGGTACAGCGTGGCTCTCTCTCTGGTTTCCCCAAGTACAGACCTCTCTTTTTCCTGTAGCGCTTAAAGGGGTCATGTCTTTTCACCTTAATGCTAAACTTCTGGCAGTGACTGGCCCCTAGTTTTACTTACATGAGCCCCGTATTTCCCTCGGCGGAGACGCGCTATCCCTTTCTGCATGAGGTTCCGGCTCTTGATTGGATAGGTTGATAGCAGCGCAGCCATTGGCTCCCGCTGCTGTCAATCAAATGCTGGACTCAGGAGCGCACCCGCAAGGTAAGCCCCCTGGGAGAGCGCTTCTCCTAGGGGGGGTATCTGATGGGAGAAGGAGCCGCGAAAGCCCCTGAAGGACCCCCGAAGAGGATGATCGGGACCACTCTGTGCAAAACAAGCTGCACAGTGCAGGTAAGTATGATATGTTTGTTATTTCTTTTGTTAAAAAACACAAAGGTTTACAATCACTTCAATCCCTCAGCTTTTTCCCAGGTTCCAGGCTCTCAATCTCTCCCCCCCCCCCCAGCATGCTGGGGACTGTAGTCTGCTCCCTGTGGACAACAACGGGGCTCCCAATCTTCCAAGACTACATGTCCCATGATGCTCCCCTAGTCTCTTTTGATTGGCCCTATGATGTGGCCAATGAGGAGGAAAACAGACCAGGCAGCAAGCTGGGCGGTGAATCGGATAACAGCCGCTCTCTTTTCTCCCGCATTGCTGAAAGGATAAAGGGGGGCAAGTGGGGGAGATACACTGACATCCCGAAGCTCACCTCTCCCCTGTCTCCCTCCCTCTGGCGTGTGGCGCCACTGGCTAGGAGTGAGGTAGTTAACAAGTATATAGCAATTATCTACACAGGAGCAGGTGATGATGGGTTCTACCACAACTCTGAAAGCTGCTCTGTTCCCTCTAGCACATCTGAATTTAGGTTGTAGGCTGCTCATGCCTGAGTAGCTTAAAGTATGACTAAAGGCAAAACTTGTATTTTAGCTTTGGATAGAGTGCATAGGGATTAGAACTGTTTGTCCTGTTTACCATTATCATTTAAAGTGAGAGTAAAAGAAAATCCCACATTTTGGGTTAACCCCAGAGAAGTATTAGAGGGGAAATATTTCAATGGGGAGACTAATTCTGGTGACCTGGGGGTCCCAAAGGAATTCCCCCTAATTTGCAGAGATTTCCTCTCACTTCCTGTTTGGCTATGAGACAGGAAGTAAAGGTAAATTACCACAATGAGACACAGATGGTGAAAAATCTGACAGGGGTTATAACCCTCCCTTACTTTATTTAAAATGAAAAAAGTTTTGCCTATAGTTCAACTTTAAGCATTAGTAGGTTACCACTCTACAACAGTACATCGAAAATAGGCCATGGTGACTTGAGAATTAATTATATGAGTGTATTATTGAAGCATAAGCAAATGCAATGCATAAAGCAAATAAACAGGACAGAAAATTATATTGGGTTAACTGACGAGAATGTTCGCCTCACCTATGGCCATTGACTTACAATAAGGGTAAACCCAGGTAAATCAGTGTACAGAGCAATAGTAAGAATAACATTAACTGTGAAAGTATGAATGGCACAAAAAAAAAGTTTCAGTATAACTCTTGGCAATAACTATTTATAACATTTCCCTGAGTGCACTGTGTATGTACAGCCCTTCAGTGGATGGGTGTACACATTCTTAACAAATGGTCACCCCTGGTGGTGACTGCTAAATACCTGGTGCCTAATTATTAGTATTGATCGGCTTTCGTTGGGGCCATTCTGTAGGTGGTGCACATGTATCTGTCCCTTTAAGACTGTACACAATTTACCATGTACCATTTAACTTCAGTGCCCTCTTGCTAGCCTGTTTCTGAATTAAGAGTCTCTTATTTCAGAAACAGACTAGCAAGAGGGCTCTAAAGTTAAACGGGCCATCATTTTGGAAAGAAGTCTATTCAGAAACCTATTTTTGTAACAAAGAAAAGAAAAGGGAACCGATATATTGAATTTTAGTACTGGGCTTGCTTATTGCGCTGTGGAGATTGCACCATCTTTACAAGGGGCTGGGTAATCGGCGGCATTGCTTGATCCTCTGTAATGGGGGATCATGGGCTTCTGGTAAGAAGTAACTCTATGTATAGCGGTGGGGGATTTAATACAGCTCAAGATTCACCTCATTTATGGATGGACTTCATCTTCTAATGTATAACCTTTAGTTTTGCACGGGTACATGTTTTACACATTTGGATTCCATATATTATTGGACTTTATTTTCAGAATTTTTGCTCATATATTCTACTTTTACAATTTTCACCTTTTATATTTTTCACTTATATTTCTGTGGGAATGTATATATTTATTATTTGATGATTCACAAGATTATTTATGTATGATTTATTTGCATATGTTTTGTCTGGTGTTGTGTTTCATAACATAGCACAGACATACGAAACAACAAAACCCTTTTTTTGTTTTAGATTCACACTGATTCTGGGTAGCTCCATAGTCAGTGTGGTTCTGATATTTATGTGAGGCCATTTATTATATTTACACTTCACGTAGTCAAAACATAGCCAAAGTTCGGTAACCAAAATGGATAGTCAGACAAGCCAGAAAGTCGATGAGCCAGGAATTAGTGTAGTGGAACAGCAATCAGGATCTGGAGCCAGAAGGAATGTCAGCCAAGCAAGTCTTTAACAGGAACGCAGGAGACTCTTTGATGTTGACCAAGGTGAACGCAGAGATCATCTGGGCTGGACGGCTTAAGTAGGCAGGACTGACAAGCAGGATATCATCAATAGGTGATCAAGAACCGGTCAACCACCATAAGGATAACTGTGTTGCCCTGGGAGTTGGGTAACTCCACAATGAAATCCATAGACAGGTGGGTCCAGGCCCTCCATTGGGTATGGGTTGTAGGAGGCCCACTGGAAGGTGTCATGGAGTCCTACTCTGAGCACACACGGAACAGGCAGTTACGAAGGCGGTTATATCAGAATGTAGACTAGGCCACCACAATTGTTGGGAAATGGCCCAAAAGAGTTGATTCTTCCCACGGTGGCCAGCGGCCTTGGGGGAATGGTAAGTCTGGAGCACGGCAGTACGGAGACTCTCAGGGACAAAGCAGCATTCGCAAGGTTTCTCAGGAGGAGAATGGACCTGAGCAGCAAGAATTTTGTCACCCAAAGGAGACTGGTGCAAACCATAGCCAGAATACGATCAGGAGGAATCACAGGAACCGGAACCAACTCCATCTTGGAAATGGAGGAAAATTGTTGTGACAAAGCGCCAGCCCTTACATTCTTAGTATCGGGTAATAATGAGACAATATAATTGAAACTAGACAAGAAAAGAGCCCATTGCGCCCTTCTGGGAGAGAGGCGTTTAGCCTCAGACAAGAATGTGAGATTCGTATGGTCAGTAAGAAGAAGAGAACCGGCACAGTGGTACCTTTGAGGAGATGTCTCCATTTTTTCAGGGCTAAAATGATCGCTAACAGCTCTCTGTCACCAATCATGTAATTGTACTCCGCAGGTGACAATTTCTTGGAAAAGTTACCACAAGGATGCATAGCACTCTCAGAGGTAGGACGTTGAGATAGAAAGGTGCCAACTCCAGTCTCAGAAGCATCAACCTGAAGGATAAAAGCTAACATAGGATCAGGATGTGCCAACACAGGAGCAGAAACAAAGGCAGCCTTGAGACTCTCAAAGGCCTTAATGGACTCCGGATACCAACTTTGTGGGTTACCATCCTTTCTGGTCATATCAGTCAGGGGCTTGACCAGAGACGAGAAGTTATGAATAAACTTCCGATAATAGTTGGCAAAGCCAAGGAAATGCTGTAGAGGAAGTAAACCCACGGGTCGGGGACCAGTGTAGGACTGCTGAAAGTTTCTCTGGGTCCATCGAAAAACCAGCAGTGGAAATTACATAACCCAGGAATTGAACCTGTTCACAATGGAATTTGCACTTCTCCAATTTACAATAGAGATTGTTCTCTCTTAGTTTCACAAAGCACACAACAGACATCTGGAAACTTGGAAAATATGAGGATATCGTCAAGATAAACCACCACACATAACTGCAACAAATCTCGGAGGACATCGTTAATAAATTCCTGGAAAACTGCCGGGGAGTTACAAAGGCTAAATGCATTACGGGGTACTCATAATGGCCTGTTATGGTATTAAACGCAGTTTTCCACTCGTCGCTCTCCTTAATCCTCACGAGATTGTAGGTGCTCCTCAGTCCATTGGCACCCGGCTACACGTAAAGGACATTATATAGTATTTACTAGCAATAACCATGCTCATTTACTGTGATTGGGTAGAAATTTTCCAGAATTCATGACAGATCTGTGGCTGACTCAGAATGGATACATTCAGCGTATAAATACAGTAGTGCTTACCATTTTATTTCAAACATGAGACATAACTAGTATTGATGACTGACTTTTCGATTGTGCATGATAGCTCTGCTGCAATGTTGCTTTCCAGCAGTTACTATTGCTACTCAGTACAACATTTGTCCTAAATGACTTCTTTTCAGTTCAGATATTTTAGGCACCATTAAGTTTAATTATGATAATTATAAACAATCTGTACAGCTGAAGAACTAAATTGTGAAATCTTGAAAAAGAGGAAGCTTCAATTTGTTTTAAAACCCAGACGGTATCTGGAGATCACAGACTAGGAAAGGGTTTAACTTGAATTTTAAGTTCTGACTTTTTTAACCCATTGCATAGCCTCTTTACAACATTAAACGTGAGTTAGACACATTAAACGTGAGTTAGACAACAGGGGATGCATTTAAAAGGTAATTTGGCTTTTGATAATAATGTGAGTACTACACTACATTTTGTATTTGTACAATTACCTATGTAGTTTCATCTGCAGCCCGCTATGAGTCATAAAACTGGCAAATGTTTTAAAATGGTGTACATGTAGGGTGGTGTTTTGTACATGGTCAATGTACAGAACACCAACTGTGTTATGTAAGTTTCAATACAAGCAAAAACAAGTACGCATTTTCCAACTTACAACCTGGAAATATTTTTACTGACTATGGAAGGATCGCTTTTTTTCTCAGCAAAAGTGGACCTACACATTAAAGCGCAATTCGCATTTTCAATATTATCAAGAATGAATCGCATGACATGTAGATTTGTCTTTCTTATGTACACAATACATAATGCTTCAACATTTTAAGCAATTTAGAGGTGAGCTTCCTAGTGTTCTGCTAATTATTTTATTTTTTGTGGTGAGGAATAATGCAAGAGAGTTTTCAGGTCTACCTGCATGCTTTGCATTTCTTAAGGCTGATAAGAGATAAAATGTGAACCTGTTATAAACCTGGGCATTTCCAAATTATTATATGATGACATATTGCACAAACAAAAGCTATATTCATTAAAAACTGCAATCAAAGTGATCAGTAGACCCAGAGATATAGGCAGTTGAACTTATGAAGTCATACATCTTGGTTGATCTTGACTAGGGATGAGCCCGATGTTCGAGGGTACGAAAGTTTGACTCGAACATCGGGTGTTTGCCCGTTTGCCGAACAGCGAACAATGTGCTGCGTTCATGGCAAATTCGAAAGCTGCGAAACGCTGTTAAAGTCTATGGGGCACTAACATGGAAAAAACAAAAGTGCTCATTTTAAAGGCTTATATGCAAGTTATTGACATAAAAAGTGTTTGGGGACCCGGGTCCTGCCCCAGGGTACATGTATCAATGCAAATTTTTTTTTTTTTAAAAGTCATTTTTTTTTGGAGCTGCGTTTTTAATAATGCTTAAAGTGAAACAATAAAAATTGAATTTTCCTTTAAATATCATTCCGGGGGGGGGGGGGGGGGCTCTCCTTCGTATGCCTGTAAAGAAGCAAGTTTTCCCGTGTTTATAACAGTACCGCAGCAAAATGACATTTCTAAAGGAAAAAAAGTAATTTAAAACTGCTTGCGGCTGTAATGTATTGTCGGGTCTTGTCAATATAGATAAAAAATCATTGAAAAAAATGGCATTGCCCCCCCAGTCCATTACCAGGCCCTTTGGGTCTGGTATGGATATTAAGGGGAACCCGGCACCCAAATTAAAAAATGAATTCCATGGGGGTCCCCGAAAAATCCATACCCTTCAGGTCTGGTATGGATATTAAGGGGAACCCTGCTCCAAAAGTAAAAAAAAAAAAAGTCGTAAGGGCCCCCCACTAAATCCATACCAGGCCCTTCAGGTCTGGTATGGATTTTACGGGTAACCCCGAGCCCAAAAAAAAAATTGGCGTAGGGATCCCCCAAAATCCATACCAGACCCTTATCCGCGCACGCAACCTGGCAGGCCACAGGAAAAGAGGGTGGGATGAGAAAGCCCCCCCATCCTGAACCGTACCAGGCCCCATGCCCTCAACATGGGGAGGAGGCTATGGGGGTCTCCACAGAACACCTTGTCCCCACCTATGTGAATGGGTATCGGGTACATTGTACCCCTACACATTCACCAAAAAAAGTGTCAAAATGTTAAAAATGACAGTAGGCAATTTGGGACTTTATTAAAAAATTAAAACTGTCCATCGCTGTCCATTAATCTTTGATCACAGCGTCCAATGACCCAATCATCGCCCAATCATCGTGAAGAGGCTTCAGTCAGCGGGAGCCTCCCTCTTCGCGATGACAGCTGTTATATAGCCAGTGGCCTAAACGGGTGACCCCGCCCCCCCTCTGACATTATGTGATGTGGCGTAACTGGAGGCGGAGTTTTTTTCATTTTTTTTTATTGTGTCATTGGACGCTGTGATCGAAGATGAATGGACAGTGCGGGACAGTTTTTATTTTTTAATAAAGGACTTGTCCCAAATTGTCTACTGTAATTTTTAACATTTTGACACTTTTTTTGGTGAATGTGTAGGGGTACAATGAACCTGATACCCATTCACATAGGGGGTACTGGGATCTGGGGGTCCCCTTATTAAAGGGGCTTCCAGATTCTGATAAGCCCCCCACCCGCAAACCCCCACAACCCCTGGGCAAGGGTTGTGGGGATGAGGCCCCTGTCCCCATCAACATGGGGACAAGGTGCTTTTGAGGGGTTTAGGATGCCGGGAGGTGGGGTTTATGGTCATGTGAACGCCGTGATTGGCGGTCACATGATCAGAAAGCTCCCGATCGCAAGCAGCAATCGTGAGCTTTCTGTTAGCCGCTGGTAACTGTGTCGGGAGTGCACAGGCCACGTGTTTTTGGCACAGCTGTATTTGCACTAATGCACAAATATGTGGCCGCTCAGCGCCAAGGCCCACCCGCCAAGAGGCCTCATATTTGCATGCGGCTAGCACCAAGAGGTTAAAATCAGCCCAAGCTGATTCAGTCCCCCCATTTTTTTTTTTAAGCCAGGGCTTCACAACAAGAAATAGAAAAGTGAAGAAACACCAAAGGAGGTAAAGTAGATAGTTAAGTATAAATGAGAAAATTAAAGTATTTACTTTACTTTACTGTATGTAGGAAGCAATACATAGAGGGTTCACTACACTCTATTTTACAAAATAGAAGTTAGGCGGCCATATATGGTTCGACTCTTGGCTGGTTCAGCAGGAACCGGCCGAGATTCGAACCAATAATGGGCAGGCTAAATGTACTAAGTTGATCGATCGATCAACTTGGGTAAAACCAGTCTGCCGAATTCTGCCGAAAGTATAAATGAGAAAATTAAAGTATTTACTTTACTTTACTGTATGTAGGAAGCAATACATAGAGGGTTCACTACACTCTATTTTACAAAATAGAAGTTAGGCGGCCATATATGGTTCGACTCTTGGCTGGTTCAGCAGGAACCGGCCGAGATTCGAACCAATAATGGGCAGGCTAAATGTACCAAGTTGATCGATCGATCAACTTGGGTAAAACCAGTCTGCCGAATTCTCTTACGATTATCTAGTGGCTGCTATAGCTCCATGTATGGCTGGCCTTAGGATGAACCATGTCTGTAGGGTATGACAGCTGATCTAATCAGCCTCAGTTCGAGAAGCCATGTTATTTTCACTCAGTTTACTCCCGGAAATTGGGAATAAAACTGATAGATATATGATGACCGTCAAAGATTCAATTGCTCTGTATATTTAAAACTACCAGCAAGGAGTAGCGTTGGTTTAGATTTTTCTGAAAGAGAACATTCATTTAAACAGCGATAAATACGAGAGATCAAGCCCTTATCTCTTGATGAGGAAATGCAGATTTGTTCAAATTGAGAATAAGGAGTGTGTAATGTTAGAGAGAAGTATTTTTGGTAGAATGTTTCAATTTGGGTATAGTGGGGTGATTCTGAAATTGAGAGAATATATAGTTCGCATAAATTTGAAAAAGAGCAAAATTTGTTATTTATGGATAAGGATTTCAGAGTAGTGAGTTTGTATAATTTCCATATACCAAACGTATTACTATTTCTAAAGGCTGGAGGGAAGCGGGGGTCACCTATAAAGGATGCAGGAGGGGGGGTAGGGGACATCAAATCAAATTTATCTTTATAACGATGCCATAACTGATCTGACTGACCTTTACAATGCCATAAATGACCTTATTTAAGGGAAAGATCTCTCTAGGATGAATC